>JANAVB010042420.1:10796583-10811583 GCA_029216955.1 Iris pallida
AGAACAATTATCGGGGATTGAACTTAGACTCACAATACAAACTCGCGTACAAGAAAGCCTAGGGATGAAACCTAGGTACAGCAGACTAAGTACGATGTTTATTTTTGATTCTGGGGGTGACGATAGAGGCTCGGGGAAAGCGACGGCCGCTCGCCTTACTCCTTGGACGATCAGTATGCAGCCTTGGCTCGGAGAAGATCTGCTTAGCGTTGACGAAGAAACGCTTCTCGCTCTCCTCGGATTGCTCTTCTGGCTTCTCTCTCTCTGTGATTTCAAGAAGGAAGGGGGAGCTCCCTCTGTGTAGATCTCTCTCTTCTTATTTTTTTGGTGCGACCTCTCTCTCTCTTCTTTCTCCTCCTTTTTTTTCAAGGGAATGATGCTGGCTATTTATAAGAGTGGGGGGGGGTGATCATTAGGGTTTGCTAATGATTATCTGTTTGGAATGTCTGCGCTCCTTCATTCTATCTGAACCCTTGATCCTGATTATAGTGAATCTCGGCCATTATAGTGCGGATAGCATCGTATCTCATGAGCAATTAATGCTAGCTGCTTTAAATCCTGTGATTGATTATGCTAATGTCTGATTGCTCGCCACGTGTTCCATTAGCTTGATGGTAAATGATATGCCCTGATCTCAGTAATTATGACGATGATGTCAAATATATTTGTGTTGAGATTCGGTTAAATCTCTTATTGATCCATGCCACGTGTCTTAATTGTGAGTCCTGTCAGAGCCGCATAGGATTGATATCCTCGAACCGCAGAGAGATACTCTTCCTGAGCCGCATGAGATAATGCCTCATCGAGCCGCAGGGGACGAACCTTCCGTGAGCCGCATATGCATAGCCTTTGCGAGCCGCATGAGCTAGCATTGTATTGAGTCGCAGGGATTGAGCTCTCGGTGGGCCGCATATGGCTGATTTCTGCTAACCATATAGAGTGACTTCTTCGTGAGCCGCATGGAGCTGTTTCCCATTTAAGCGCATGAGAGTTTGCCACGTGGCAACCTAGGATTTCTGACGGTTCGGGTCAGAGATCTTCCTTTCCCGAAAAGTTGTCATTATGGCAGAGTCATTATGACACTTTATGTCAGAGCAGTCACAGTGCCAAGTCGTGTCAGAGCATTAAATGAGGCCACCCCCCCAAACGACCAGCAGTGTAGGAAAGGATCACACATGGCATCCATCGAGCCGCATGTGCCTTGCTGAACCGCATACGCTCCCGAGCTGCATGCGATTTGAGAGTTCTTTGAACCGCATAGGGCCGCTCCTGTGTGAGCCGCATAAGCTTCTTACTCCGAGCCGCATGAATTATTATTCTAATATTTCCATGCTTCTACAGGACCCCCTTCAAAGTTTTCAATTTGTAAATTGGAATACTTTGAACAAGAAGCATGGCCCCCGTTCTTGCGTATAGGATTTTTCTGTCTGCCTGAGCTTCCTAGCCGCATAAGTGCCTTAGCCGCATAAATTCATCTGGCCGCATAAACTGGTTGTCACGTGTCCTGAACACGTGTGCAAATCTTCATTAAGTGCCTTTGATTTGATTTAACGCGCCTTTTGGGGGAGGATCCCAAGAGCCGGTTTTGCCTTGATAGCCGAAGGGTCGATCACGTCGTACGAAGCGTCGGTCATCAATCTTCTTTCTCTGTCTATAAATAGGTGGGGTGTTTGGTTTGGACTTTAGGTTTTTCTTGACTGAAAACTCATGTCTTGTTTTCTTCCTCCAACCGACAAACAGCAATGGCGCCTAGGGTTACCAAGACTGTGAAGAAGGCCACGGCAAGGAGGGAAGAAATCGGCTTTCGTCGACCGTCCCCCCCTCCCCCCCCCCCCCCCACCCCCCCCCCCCCCCCCCCCCCCCCCCCCCCCCCCCCCCCCCCGTCCGCCTCGATGTTCACGTCACCATCGAAGGTAACCTATGTAGAAGATTGGGTATTTTGAAACCCTAACAGGGTCTGCTCTGATGCCTACTCCGTGCACGCAACCACGTGACCCACATACACGCCCCCTGATCGAGCCGCATGGGGTATTCCCTATGTCTGAGCCGCACACGGGTTATGTGGTCCGCATGCACGTCCCATGAAACCCTAATAGGGTCTGCTCTACTGCTTACTCCGTGCACGCAACCATATGGCCCACATACACGTCCCTTGATCGAGCCGCATGGGGTATACCCCATGTCTGGGCCGCATACGAATTACGTGGTTCGCCTACACGCCCCATGCATGGGGTATGCCCCCTGTCGGAGCCGCCTGTGAATTGTCTTTAAACGAGCTGCATGACTATTTTCTGAATATCTTTTTATTTTGTCTTTCCGTCTTTGATTCTTTCAGTATCTCCGCTGAGCGCTGAGGTTGCAGTCACAGAGGAACCGCCACCCCCTGTCGTCGACCAGGGGTCTCCCTCCATTAAGGAAGAAACGAAGAAGGAAGACTCGTCGTCTGCACAGGATGGTCTCTTCCGAGTGTCGAAACAACTGGGGGTGGTAGCTCGGGGAATTCTGATACTCCTATTCCAGATGAGGATCTCCTTCAACTGCATCCTTCCTATGTAAGGTGGTTGAGGGAGTGGTATGGGCGCTTCTGCAACTAGTTTTAGGAATTCTTGCGGATGTCTGTCTTCTGCCCGCATGTTTCTGTAGTTTGTGCCTTTCCTTTCCGTCTGAATGAAGTAGTGAAAAGTTCTTTTTAGCTTTGTTTGTTAGTCATGTGAATGTGGCCGATCGTTTCAATGAATGGAATGTATTTGCTTCCCTCTTTTCTTGTAATGGTCGCTTTTAACAGGATATTCTATGTGAACTTTGTATCCTTAATGTACTCCGTTATGGATGTAGACGATAGTCTAGAATATGATCGGCATACGTATCCTGAAAGGGTGGGGTTATGTTAAGCCTGGGGATTTTATGTCCCCATGGAACCTTTGCTCCTCGGGGATATGTGACACTGTTGACTCCAAAAGCAGTATGTGGAACTAATCGATAGTTTGAGCGGTTGACTATCCTGCTGAAGGACCATCCCTCGATGTTGTACCTCTGAACCATAGTCGTTTCTTTGTCTTGTCTTGCTTGTTTGTCCCTTTATTTCTACTTTGTAACAGTGATATGATCTCGAAAATAAACATGTTTCATCTCATCTTTACTTTCTTGTAGTCGGTGTTCATGGAATCGGACTTACTGGGGGATTATTTGTGGACCTGTTATCCTAGGCGTACCTTGGTTTTAGGTACGGATAACAAGTTTGATTAGGATGTCCGGGACAGCCACGGCAAAATGGTCATGGATGTTCTCGGTACTGGGGGAAGGAATGTCGTAGAGCAGCTGGGCTCCCGGGGCATGGTAAGATGGTGGATTTATGCTAAGAAGCTTAGCAAGGGATATTTGTGGGCCTATTATCCTTAGCGTACCCTGGTTCAGGATACGGATAATGGGATGAAAGGAAACCAATCACATTTGCTCATAGGTTATGATGACATGGCAAACATGAAGGTTTTATCATAAAATCTTCCTGCTCAGCGGTAATAGAACATGGCAGGAGAGACTTTACGGAAGCTATTTGTGGTCAACAGAGGACATTTGTGGTCAACAGAGGACATTTGTGGTCAACAGAGGACATTTGTGGTCAACAGAGGATATTTGTGGTCAACAGAGGACATTTGTGGACCTATTATCCTTGTCGTACTCCGGTTGTGGGTACAGAATAGGTTAAAAGGGGATCGACATACTTGCTCAGAGGTAATGTGGACATGGCAAATATGACGATTTCTTCGACGGAGCCTTCCCACTCAGAGGTAGTGAGGACATGGCAGGAGGGCCCAATGAAGATTGGGTACATAGAACGACTCAGAGGTAGGAGAACGTGGAAGTTCTATGCGAGGGGGCAGTTTGTTTTTGGTGGAAGTGAAGACGACTCAGAGGTAATGAGGACATGGTCGTTTCGAAAATTGGTGGATCGACTACCCTTTTTGTGCACCGGGCGTGGGGTAGTGAATCCTGAGGGAGGATCTCTGACAAAAAGAAAGTTCAGGTATAATCATACTTGACTTACTATCTGAAAGAGTGACCGAAATGTAAGTTCAGAGGCACCAGCTGGTACATAACTTGGTAATTTGGACTATTGAGGGAGTGAGAGTACAGCGGCACCAGCGGGTGTATGACTCGATAATCTGAAATAGGGTGGACGAGAGTTCAGTGGTACTAAAGGGGTATATGACTCGATAATCTGGAGAATGATGGATGGGAGTTCAGTGGTACTGAAGGAGTACATGACTCGATAATCTGGTGAATGATGTTCAAACATAGTATTCTTCAGGAACTTGCCGTTGACGGGCAACATGAGCAAATCTCCGTTCGGCTTAGCGAGGCGGTAGGCGCCGTTGGAGAACACGGTCTCGATGAGGAGGAAAAGAAGAGAGAGAGAGGTCAGCACCAAAGAAATAAGAAGAGAGAGATCTACACAGAGAGAGCTCCCCCTTCCTTCTTGATAATCACAGAGAGAGAGAGAAGCCAGAAGAGCAATTATCGTGTTTGCCATTGATTGTAAAAGAACAGAACAATTATTGGAGGACTGAACTTAGACTCACAATACAAACTCGCTCGTACAAAGAAAGCCTAGGGACAAAAACCTAGGTACAGCAGACTAAGTACGATTGTTTATTTTTGATTCTGGGGGTGACGATAGAGGCTCGGGAAAGCGACGGCCGCTCTGCCTTACTCCTTGGACGATCAGTATGCAGCCTTGGCTCGGGGAAGATCTGCTTGGCGTTGACGAAGAAACGCTCTTCTCGCTCTCCTCGGATTGCTCTTCTGGCTTCTCTCTCTCTCTGTGATTATCAAGAAGGAAGGGGGAGCTCTCTCTGTGTAGATCTCTCTCTCTTCTTATTTCTTTTGGTTGACCTCTCTCTTCTTCTTTCTCCTCTTTTTTTTTAGTTCAAAGATAACCCTTTATTGATGAAGTAAGGTATCTTTTCTAGAGGGATTACATCATCTGCGGAGGGGGTATCGGAGTGGGCAGCCACATACTTGGCCAATTCTGGTTCTTCTTCGGCCACCCCCTGTATAAATGAAGACTGGGAGGATGACCTAGTCAGCTTGATCTTCAGAGGCTCAACTGGCGGAGCAGATCGTGGAGTTGTTGGTAAACTAGCAACCTCCAGTTTGGTACTTGATGTGAGGCGAGGGTGGCTGGTTCGCTAGAAGTGTCAGACCTCGCATCGGGGTGAAGAACCTTCTTGGGAAGGCGTATTGTGAGCGGTCTGTCGGAGGGATTGGGCTTCTCCGTTTGGAGCTGACCGACTCTCGGTAGTCTGATGGTAAGTGGCCCTGTTATGGGTCTCGGCGCTTGGCCGGACTTTGGCAGTCGGATTCTCATCTGTTCTTCTTGTGCGGAGAGACTGATTGCGTCCTTACGCAGAGTGGCCGTAAGGGGTGCGAAATTGCCCGGTTTGCGAGCCTGAAGGTGGATCGTTAGAGGTTCTTCTGATCCTGTAGCCGTCTTGTTGTGAGTTTGTACATCTTCTTCGACCAGATGCTTCTTTGATTTTTCGTATAGACAGGAGTCTGAGTAATAAGATTCGACCCCCTTGAAGGGATCGATATCGGCAAACTCTGTCCTCATGAAGCCGTGCTTATCGACATATTTGAAGTACTGGTGTAGTGTGGAAGGCACGATCATGTAATCGTGTATCCAAGGCCGTCCCAGAAGGATATTGTAAGAAGTGTCGGCATCTATGACATAACAGGCGACTTCTGATTGGAGATCGCCGATCTGACACTTCAAACGGATCTTCCCTATTGGGTAGCTCCTGCCCGAATTGAAACCGCTAATGGCGGTGCTTGTAGGTGTCAGGCGATGCATCGGAATGCGAAGATGATGTAGCAGACCCTTCGGAATGATGCTTATAGAGGACCCAGGGTCAATGTGCATTCGGTCCACCTTTACGTCTCCGATGTATCCAGTGTAGTATAGCGGGCGATCATGCAGGTTAGTTTTGATGAGCATATCTTGCGGAGAGAAGACGATATTGGGCATTGCTCCCGTACACGTACTATCTTGGAGCTCTGCAGGTTGGTTTTCTCCCGTGAGGTTGACCTGAGCCAAGTATGCGTCGGCATTTTGGAGCGCCTCACTTAAAGCCATGCGGACATCCTTTGAGAGCCTGAGGAGTTCATATAAAGACAATTTGGCCGGGGTGTTAGCTAATTGCGCTAAGATGTCAAAGTTGTAGGGCCTCTCCAGCCCCTGAGGTGTCTCCTTCCGGAGGGACTTGTCGAAGCGAGTCTCCTTCGGCCTAGGCTTGTCGGTCGTCGAAGGCTGAGCCGGTCCCGGAGCATCATTGGTAGTGGGCGGATGATCATCAGTCGCGCTTTCGGTCACCGGTTGGGCTTGTGTTCCGGATCGAGTAGTGACGGCCGAGACTTCCTCTTCTTCCGCCGAGGCAGTGCGGCAGGATCTGACTTTTTCACTTTTCCTTTTAGAAGGTGGAGAGGGCTGAGTTACCTCGTGGACTAGGTCCGGATGGACCCACATGATTTCCCCTCGTGATGTGGTAAGGGGTACTAGACCAGCGGCTTGATCGCGAGCAGGCGGCAGATTAGCAATCTCCATTGTTGCCAGAGGGATGGGTATAACCCCGTCCTGAGTCTCTGTTGGAGGAAAGCTGCCGAATTGTACGGACACCATGTTGGCTGCCACGGTTACCTCTTCGAAATCAATGGCCAGGGCGTTCGAATCGATGAGGTTTGGATATACCGTTTCAGTTGATAGCAGTCGTGTGTAGCATGGTGGACGTAGCGATGGTAATGGCAGAACTTTGGGTTCTCCAAATCAGCCGGCCGAGTCTCCCGTCTTGGTGGAGGAAGCTGAATCCTGTCTCCTTGTATAAGCATGTCCAAGATAGGCTTGACGTGACCGTCTTCAAAGGAGTAAGTGATTTGAGGCCATTGTTTGTCTGCTGGCTGTGGCTCGGGCTTCTGGGCTGTATCGGTCACCATAGCCTGCTTGCCTTTGTTGTCCCGGTTGTTGGAGGGGCTACCCCCATTGTCGTTGCTGGTGTTGGGACGCTTGCTCTTGTTCTCTCCCTCCGAGATATGCAACCCTAGTTGACGAGCCTTCTTCAATCGTTCTTCAGCACTTGTAGCACTGATGATAAAAGCCTTCCAGTCCTTGAACTAACTTTCGCCCATCCAGAGACTAATTGTTGGAAGTAGTCTCTTTTGGCAAATTTCAATCAAAGAAGAGTCCGGGTTGCCAGATGGTAACTTCATTGCGGTTTGACGAAATCGCTCAATGTAATTTTTCGTCAGTTCTTTCTCTCCTTGAACGACGTCCATGAGGGTAGACATCGTAACGTCCTGCCCTACCTCATAGAACCTCTCCAAGAACAAGCGCTTGAAGCCAGCGAAGGAGTGGATGCAATTGTCTGGCAGGTTGCGGTACCAATCGAAGGCGACTCCTTCTAATGCCCCAATGAATAACCGTGTGAGGATAGCGTCATCATGGGGCAGATGGTCAGTAGTGACCTCAAAGTAAGTGATGTATCGACTTGCTGAAGTCTTGCCATCATATGGGTTGGTATTGAACGGCTTATATCTTGGCGGAAAGGGAACATCCCTCCATTCAGCAGGATATGGTTGCCGTATTCTGAGGTCTTGAGAGTTTTCTCGGGCGTGGAACATTGCTCGGAGCTCCTGAACCTCTCTTCTTACTTCTCGGGCCTCATCTATCGCGGTAGGGGCCGTTATCTCGGGAGGATTATTGCCCTGGTTTGGCACCGCTGAATTTGAATCTACGTTGATTGCGGGACCCGTGCTTGTCTGGCCAGGTGTCACTCCCTGCAGAGTAGGAAGTGCCGCTTTGATCTCATCTACAGACTTGACCAAGGCGTACAATATGGCCTCCAACGTGTCGATGCACTGGCGATCGCTGGAACCGCCTTGATTGCTGTCTGTCATGAATACCGTCTTCACATGAGGAGTGACGGAGGGAGTGGTGGAGGATGTACCCTCCGAGTCGTACCCATGCATCGAGAAATCATCTGGATATGTGGGGATGTTCTCTTCAGGTTCGGACTCGGAAGGAACACTACCCCCAGCTTCGGAGCTTGCTTCGTCTCGAGAATCAGCATCTGTTGTACCCGATGGGAGGGTTGTTTCTCGGGGTTCGTCTCCTTGAAACATTGGATTATTGTGGACGTTCGGAGGAGTACTACCCCCAGCTCCTATGACCCCAGGGTCGGGGACGATGAGTCTCCTGTTGCAGCAGATTTTGTCTTCGAACGGGTGTGTTGGTATACTCCGGTGGAGGGCAACCGTTTAGCCGACAATTTCTTAGCTGTAGTGGCTGATATCTTTGGACTGGAGATGCTTGTCTTCTTCCCTCTCCCCTTGGCGGGGACCTTCTGAGCGGAATTGCAGGAGACAACAGGAGGTGCCTCATCTTCTGAGTTCGGGTGCTGTAGTCTGCGGAAGACGGACGGACGATCTTCCGTTACTGCCGCGTTGTTGCAGCAGCAGTTGACGATGATCTGGGTGCAGTGACGTCCATGTGAGGATTCTTTGCACGCCGAGGCCCCTTCTCTTTCCTTGCGTTTGTGGAGGATCGCCTCACGCAGGTCAGAGGAACCACTCTGTCCGTTCGCCGCCGGGGATTGGACTTGAGCGGTTCTGTACAACTTCCCATCAGAGGCCCGTGTGATAATCAGCGGGACGCCCTGATAGTCAGAGGTTGGGACAGCTATCTGGGCTTGATGAGCCCGCGCTGCCCTAGACTTCTTCTTTCTAGCATTCGTGGGTGCATAATAGGAAGAGTCCAAGTTGAACATCACAGAGTCTGGCTTATCATCCAGAGAGTCATCAGGGTTCGGACCGTACGAGAGACGGTCGAAAACTGATCGAGAGGAGCATGGAGCAGGTGCTATGCGGCTGGGAGCGAAAACCGTGCAGGCTGTCTGCATGCGGTTGTCTCCTGTCGTCGGACGAGTTCTTATGCGGCTAGGGGTCACGACCGTGCAGGCTGGCCGCATGCGGTTGGCATCTGTGGCCGCATGGGTTTTCTGCAAACGATTGACTTTACTGGCCACACGAGTCTCATCTATGTTGTTGGGAACTATAGTCGCATAAGTTATGCGGCTGACAGAAGTAGCTGCATGAGTTTTCTTCATGCGGTTGGCGGATGTAGCCGCATGGGCTTTCTCCTTGCGGCTAATACTCTTCTGCGGTTCGGCCCGCGTAGAGTCCCTTTTTGTCCCTGCAAGTCCAGCATCATAATGTTTTCTTCTGCCGGACTTGGGGACAGCAGAGTTGTCTACGATCTGAAGTGGGACCGCAAGAGAATCCTTCTCGCCGTCTTGAGCAACAGAGGGCATCCCATCGAGGGCTTGAGGAGGAGCAAATGACTTCGGTCTCCATTCTTTGCGAGCCTTCGTGGTACGGGTGCGCTTCTGGGCCGGGCCAGCGCTGCCTTCAGAGAGCATCTCTTCGAACGCCTGTTGGTCGAAACGGACGACCATCTTCTTTTGTGTGGAGCCAAGTTTGGCTGCATCTGATTGCGTCACCAACTCCTCAGCCGTGGAGAAGTTAGTCCCCAGCAGAGTCGCCATCGTGTTTGCCATTGATTGTAAAAGAACAGAACAATTATCGGAGGACTGAACTTAGACTCACAATACAAACTCGCTCGTACAAAGAAAGCCTAGGGACGAAAACCTAGGTACAGCAGACTAAGTACGATTGTTTATTTTTGATTCTGGGGGGTGACGATAGAGGCTCGAGAAAGCGACGGCCGCTCTGCCTTACTCCTTGGACGATCAGTATGCAGCCTTGGCTCGGGGAAGATCTGCTTGGCGTTGACGAAGAAACGCTCTTCTCGCTCTCCTCGAATTGCTCTTCTGGCTTCTCTCTCTCTCTGTGATTATCAAGAAGGAAGGGGGAGCTCCCTCTGTGTAGATCTCTCTCTTCTTATTTCTTTTGGTGCCGACCTCTCTCTCTCTTCTTCTCCTCCCCTTTTTTTTCAAGGGAATGATGCTGGCTATTTATAAGAGTGGGGGTGATCATTAGGGTTTGCTAATGATTATCTATTTCGAATGTCGGCGCTCCTTCATTCTATCTGAACCCTTGATCCTGATTATAGTGAATCTCGGCCATTAGTACGGATAGCATCGTATCTCATGAGCAATTAATGCTAGCTGCTTTAAATCCTTGTGATTGATTATGCTAATGTCTGATTGCTCGCCACGTGTCCCATTAGCTTGATGGTAAATGATATGCCCTGATCTCAGTAATTATGACGATGATGTCAAATATATTTGTTGAGATTCGGTTAAATCTCTTATTGATCCCATGCCACGTGTCTTAATTGTGAGTCCTGTCAGAGCCGCATAGGATTGACTATCCTCGAACCGCAGAGAGATACTCTTCCTGAGCCGCATGAGATAATGCCTCATCGAGCCGCAGGGGACGAACCTTCCGTGAGCCGCATATGCATAGCCTTTGCGAGCTGCATGAGCTAGCATTGTATTGAGTCGCAGGGATTGAGCTCTCGGTGGGCCGCATATGGCTGATTTCTGCTAACCATATAGAGTGACTTCTTCGTGAGCCGCATGGAGCTGTTTTCCATTTAAGCCGCATGAGAGTTGCCACGTGGCAACCTAGGATTTCTGACGGTTCGGGTCAGAGATCTTCTTCCTTTCCCGAAAAGTCTGTCATTATGGCAGAGTCATTATGACACTTTATGTCAGAGCAGTCACAGTCGCCAAGTCGTGTCAGAGCATTAAATGAGGCCACCCCCCCAAACGACCAGCTGTAGGGAAGGATCACACATGGCATCCATCGAGCCGCATGTGCCTTGCTGAACCGCATACGCTCCGGAGCTGCATGCGATTTGAGAGTCTTCTTTGAACCGCATAGAGCCGCTCCTGTGTGAGCCGCATAAGCTTCTTACTCCGAGCCGCATGAATCATTATTCTAATATTTTCCATGCTTCTACAATTCCGACTCCGAATGAGGACTAGAGACCGGAGGCATTCTCACATAGCTGGATACCGTGGGTCATCATTTCCCTTTGTGATTCTTTCTAGCATCTAGACTTTCCTTGTTGTTTCATATTCAGGATTTGTTTCTAAAGTCCCTGTATCTTACTTTTGTTTCGTATTAGCCGCTTGTTTGATTCTTGTTGTCCCTTAGTATCTAATAAAAGTACTTGTTCACTTCTTATCATGACTTTGACTGTTAAAAATTCATTTTAATTCTTCATAAATTCTTAGAAATTCTTCTGGATAAAGTTGAGAAAATATTCGACAACCTACTACGACGTGGCAGATGTGCACTGCAGTCATTTACCTGGATTATGAAAACTGAAAGTTCATTGCAGCCAGCTACACACTGGCGAGGCATGGACTCTAAGTTGAAATAATTACAGTAATCATGGGCGCTCGGATATTATTGAGACTAAGTCCTAAATTCATAATATTTTCTGATATCGGATAAAGTTGACAGAGTATTTTGGTAATATAATATTATCGGGACCACGGAACCGAAGGTTCACTGCAGCTAGATGCTTACTGGCGGGGCAGAAACTGTAGGGGAAGTGACTCCAAGTGTGTATGATTACCGGATACTATTGAGACTATTATCCTTTGATTATGTTTCCGTAACTATCACTTTGTATCACCTTAAATCGTGCCAATTCCAAAATTGTATTTGATTGCCCTTAATCGTGCCTAATCGTGACACCTGAAATTTCGAGGACAAAATTTTTCAAGAGGGAGAGATTTGTAACTCCGCTGTTCATAAATAAAATGAATATTTTCCTATATTCTTTTCTTTGATTAATTCCTAGTTAATTTTTGTATATTAATTCTATTTTCTAATTAACTCTTAACCCATTTTAAATATTCCTTTATTCCTAATTTTATTTTCTATTAAAATTCCTTGGGCTTCTTTGCACCCAATTGTATCGGACCAGCCAAACCATCCCTCAACTTCATATTTAAAAAATCATTTCAGCCCAGCCCAGCCTATTAGCTGAAGTTGGGCGCGGGTCTAAACTCCAACCCGATAACCTCAACCCGACAGCCCGTTAACCCTAAACCCAACCGTTATATGTATTCAAATTTCCACTTCCTTTATTCGCTCAGTTCTTCCCTCCACAGCTGCTGCTGAGAGACGACGACGATGACGACGACGCCGCCGAGAAAAATCCAGCCTCTTCCAGAAGCTTCTTCCCCAACTGCCTACCTCATCCCCACCGTTGATCCCCAACAACCTATTTCCTCCTAGCCGTCGGATCCTAACCGTCGCTGCCCGCCCAACCATCGGTCAAGTGCCCGGCTAACCGCTGCCCGCTCGACCTAGGCTATAAATAGAGCCCCAACCTCCCCTTCTTCTTCATCCACTTTCCCCCACGGCGAAGCCCTGCAGAATTGACTCTCGATTCTCTTCCGAAGTCTGGCCATGGCGAGTTCGCAATGGCACCCTGAGCATCGGTGCCGAATGAAACTTTGGAGTCGTCGAGTTTGGCTCTGAGGGCGATAGCATTGAGAGCTGTCTCTGGCACTCACGAGCTCGATCGAGGAGTTGCTTCGACGATCGATTCGGTGCTATGGTGAAGACGACTCCGTCTCCGATTATTCCTCCGAGTGTTCGAATCAACGTAAGTCCTTTAGATGAATTCTCTGTGTCATCGATCTGTAGCAAATTTTAAATTGATTTTGATTGGCGATCGCTTGTCTCGACTAATTAATAATTTTTTTACGAACAGTTTTAATTGGTCGAAGTTCTTGTTTCTTTTCGAATTTTGATTTGAATTCGTGTTGGTGAGTCCTGGATCTATTCTTGTGAATTCTCTCCAATTTTTGAGTCTTTACCATTCGAATTGAACTCATATTGCTGTCCTATTTTTCGTGCACATTACAGGTTCGATGAAATGCTCAGGAGAACGTATCGGCAAGCCGTGGACTCGGGGACACCATCATCGGACACTGAACTGCTGTGTCGGACCGTTGTACATCAGTTAGAGACTCAGGTACAAATTCTTGATCCATCCTGATGAACTAGTCGAATATTGGGGGGTGCTCTGTTCGGTTGAAAGAAAGAACTAGACGAGGCCAGTGTCGAGACCATGCTACTATGCGTCAACTGAATTCATGTGAGTGTCGGGATCGGACATGGACTGTGCTCGTAGCAAGAATAAGGACACGTTATGGATAGGTTCATAACATTAGTAGTTGGCTCAATGACGGTTGTATCACTGTTAAGCTCTACTCTAATATTTGAAGTTTGAAGTATTTGTAGTTGTTAGGTTTAAAGGTTAGAACCAGGTTTAACTTAGGCTTGGTGGGTATTATTGGTTGAGGTGCTCGGTTCACATGTGTAGGCCAATATGAGTTAAGACAGTAGGGAATTCTAATTATGAATGTAATCTGGCCATGACTTATAGTCATATATATATGTTAGAGATTGAATAAGTTGTTCAGTAAGTTTTCCTATATTGCTATTGGGCCAATGGATATTATAGGGCTAAGACTTCAAGTCTATGGAGTAGTGTGATACTGTTGTGATCAATAGGAAATCATTTAATAGGTTTGGACTTGAACTTAGTTAAGTTTATACTGTTTCTTGAGACCTGACTGATACTTTGGCCAACACTGGTTAGTAGTGGTCTGGGTTAGGGTCTTAGATAGAAATTACTTTGGGTAGATCTTGAAGTGATGTTTAACATTATCTAAGTGTATTTCCCTATTTTTTAGGTGTAGCTAGAAGACTTGAAGAAAACCCCGAAATCAAGGCAAGTACATGTACTCAGTATTTCCATTATTACATGCATTGCATACAAATTGTCTTGTTCCATTATTGTACTTGTTTCCGATTGATTGCATTGTTTCTCGTGTCGGGTGGGGGACATTCTAGAGACATGTGATTGACTAATATTGGACAAATATTGCCTGATAGCATACTCCGTATGCCTGATGTCCATTTCGTGCGTGACTGATAGCATTGTCGTCAGACATGCCTGATTATTACGTGACTGATAGCATTATCGTCAGACATGCCTGATTATTGATTGACTGATAGTATATTTTATATGCATGATTATATATTAGTCCCCACATGTTGATAACGTCCAATTGTACATATACACGTAGCTAGTGCATGTTTATTGTTCATCTTGTTTTATGTCTTTCAGTTATATTTTGATATACCGTTCTATTGATCTTCATGGTGAGTTTTATTGAGTTACATTATACTTTGCTCCTTTCCTGACTGGATCATTGAATACAGGTGAGACGGATCTTTAGATTAACATGGATGGCATTGGAGCTCACTTGACATTGAGATAGCTAGTTTCATGTATAGGAGATTGATTGAGTGTAATTGATTATATATTGTTGTTGTATCATTTATCTTTTATCGGCTTTGTACCCGGACATTCATGTATAAGTTATAATAATTGTATAGTGGATTGCTGTGATGGTTAGTATAGATTCCGAGATTAGATGCTGTGATGAGAATACTCTTGTTATTGATGACTAGATGGCTTACTACCGCTGTCAACGACAGTATAGGCCGGGCATGCATCGGCCAGTACCCGATTATTCGGGAGCGGGGCGTGACAATCTTTCCTGGATGATACTGTAACAAAATGTCGAAGTCCTTCATCACCTCCAACCATCTTCTCTGTCTCATGTTGAGCTCCTTCTGTGTAAACACATACTTCAAGCTCTTGTGGTTTGTGAAGATCTCCACATGCTCTCCATATAGATAGTGCTTCCACAACTTAAGAACAAAAATAGCTGTCGCCAACTCCAAGTCATGGGTAGGGTAGTTCTTCTCTTGCGGATGTAATTGCCTGGATGCATAGGCAATCACCTTCCCATGCTGCTGCAAGACACAACCCAGACCCTTCCCTGAGGAATCACTGTAGATAGTGAACCCACCTGATCCTGATGGCAATGTCAGAATTGGGGCTGTCGTCAGCTGTGAGCCCCTATTTTTCAAAATTTATTTAAT
>JANAVB010042420.1:10814083-10861583 GCA_029216955.1 Iris pallida
TATAATGTACTTGCCAAGATCTCAACTCCGAAGGGAGGACAAGTAAAAGATATGATATACTCAATCACAGTCTAAGCACGATAAGATAACACAGAAATCTAGATACCAACTAACAACAACAGAAATTAAACTACTAAAATAATAACAACAATATCTCAAACAAACTCTAATACAACTCAATATCTCAAGTTTAATACAAACAAGCTCAAACATGAAAGCTAAGTAAGCCTACTAGCTAAACTCCTGAATCACTCCTGAGAGTCGGAACCAAAGGTAGCTAATCCCTCACCAGGTCCATGATAAGCAGGGCATGTGTCGTCAGGAGTATCATCTGTAATATTTTCAACAGGTCCAATCAGGACAGGAACGAGCACATCTCATCTAGAAATCCCAAGTAAATGACAAAGACTATAAAGCAGTTTTTAGACAGTTATACAGATGAGCATGGCAGTTTTATACAGATAATGATGTAGAGAAATAGTGAGGGTACAAGGAAAGTAAAGTAACTAACAAGAGAAGAAAGCATGGCAAAGAAGACTGTAGTAAACTAGCTGAACTAGAATAACATGGTATAAGTCCAGACAGTATAAAATGTAATCCCAGTGTGAGTCCAGTCCATATAATCCAATACTAGATGATTCCAGTACAAGATGAGTCCAGTAAAAATGAGTCCAGAAGTGATCCATGATTCCAGGGTAAGTCCAGACTATACTCTAACAGTGTATTTTAAAATACTGAGATCAACATGTAAACGACTAGGGGTAATCAGGCACATCGCACACTCGGCCAAGTGTGGGATGGCTAGCATTCCAGAATAGTTCCAAGGGAGGTGGTTCCAGATTTTAGGTATGTTCACATGTCTACTCAAGTATTTCCCCGCCCACAAGTGAATCCATAATCCAACACTACAACCAGTATGAGTCCAGCCAATGATTCCAGTAGGGTGATGCCAGTAGTGATTCCAGATATAGAGGCCAGACATGAATAAATGAGTGTCGCATGTAATGGATCCAGCAATACTAATCGTGTTTGTACAGAGAATCACATATAGCTAACTAGAACTGAAATACAGTAAATGACAAGTAAATGAAAGAACTATCAGAGAATGTACTCACCTGACACTCTGGAAAGAGTAGTGTAATATCATATGTCTGTACCAGGGTCACAATGTCCTAAAATAGAGTAATACAGTTATGACATGTCCAAAATAAAGGTAAATAAAATCTACAATGCAATCTATATGAATTCTAAGCCAATCTAGGTCAAAGTCAAACTTGGTCAACTCTACAGTCAAACTAAGTCAATCAAGTCATATTAGGTCACAAGAAGTTAAACTAAGTCAAATAGAGTCAAACAAGGTCAACAAGTCAAGGTTAGTCAAATCTAGGTTAAAGTCAACTCTTGGTCAACATTCAAAACAAACTAGTCAAATATTAGTCAACATGATCAATCTGGGTCAAGTCTAGGTCAAACTTAGACCAACTAAGGTTTTGGTCAAACAAGACTAGTCAACAAGGTAATTAGGTCAATCTTGACTAATGGCCAACTTCTAGTCAACCCCTAAGACTAACACCAATCATGACACAACTCCTAAGTATACCACTTAACCCCATACATATCTTAATTTACATAGGGCTATCCATATAACCCATATGGTCAAGCCTAATCAACAAGTTAGGGTTAGTCAAATCTAGTCAAACTAGTTGTTTTAGGTCATTCCTAGTCATTTCTAGGTTAACTAGGTCACTTTTGACCTAAGGTTGACTTTGGTCAACCCTTAGTCAACAAGGGTCAACATGTTGGGTTTTGGGCCATTAGGGCTAAATACTTGGCCATAGGCTATAGTCATAGGTTTTCCATAGAACCTATACCTAGTAGTTATATATATATATATATATATATATATATATATATATATATATATATATATATATATATATATACTCTATCTACCTACTACCCATATGTCAAAATAGGAATACTATATATAATACAAACCCACATACATATATATATATAATATTACTACATGAGAACTAATACAAATATATATATATATATCATATATATATATACACACATATATATATATATATATAAAACCTATTTATATATTACATATATATATATATATATATATATATATATATATATATATATATAGAGGGATATAGAGTGAGAGAGTGAGAATGAGAGAGGGACAGTGAAAGAGAGTGAGATTGAACAGTGAAGGGGGAGTGAATGGGCTGGACTGGAATGGGGGGGGGTCAGATTTCCTGAGACAGGAATCAGCCCCCAACCCAACACACACAAATACAGACCTACATATATACACATATGTATACACATGTGTACACACATGTAATTACACCCAAAACTTCATCTACACACACACACTAATATATATATAACATGTTCACTAACTAATAACACATCATTATATGCAAAAATCATCATTAAAATACAATCAAAATTCATTTTTTACAAAACTGGAAAATTTACAGAAACTGGAAATAGGACAGCAAACCCTCGACTTAGGTTAGTTCAAACTCCACCCAAACCGAACTATGATGGCCTAAGGTTGGTTGGTAAAGATAGCCCCTAGGTTAGTCTAGGTCCCTAGTAGCCTGACACGGTGTCACGACACGACACGGCGTGTCCACGCGGGTTTAAAGTCGCACGGGTAAATTAGACACACACTGATACAGTGCGTATCACACACGATTTCAAATCGTTCTAGGACACGACACAAGGCGACACAGGCCTCGTGCTCGTGCCCAGAGGTGCGCCTAGGGTTGGGCTTCGTGTCCATGGGCTTGATACGTGTCCACATGTCGTGTAGAGGGGACACGACACACGTATCAGAAGTCCTAAAATACGTGTTCAGACTGCATGTCAGTGTTTTCGCGTGTCTCGTGTTCGCGACACGGGACACGTGACACCACGTGGTTGTGTCCAATGTGTTCGCCTATGGATAGGCTTCATGTACATGACACTACGAAGTGTCCATGTGTCGTGTACAGTGGACACGACACGCTCAAAGTTGAGTGTCTGTGTGTGTACACTGTGTATAGAACGACCCTTTATGAGTCGATTTCGTGTCCGACACGACACGAGCACACCCCAAATTTTGGGTACGATTTGTCAGTCAATGCCCCTACGTGCATGCCAAATGGCAAGTGTCCAAGTGGTGTATGTGTCGAGAAAACGTGTCTAGGTAGCAGGACATATTTACAGTATAAATGCATGTGTCCAGTGTGTTGTGTCCGAGAGCTTTGTGTCCAGTTTTGGACACGACACAAGCTCAAAATGTGCTCAGTGTATAGGGGTTAGGTTTAGCTAGGTCTAGGCTAGAATTTGGTTCAAAAACATTTGGAAAACAGTGTGTATTTTATACTATGACAGTGAGCAATTTACACTAAAATTCAATGATTTAACAAATAGGATACGTGTCCGATACAACACCAAACAAACCCAAAAATTTACAAAACCTAAAAACAGGGCTAGGGTTTACCTAGATGCATGCAATTGTGAAGAAAAACACTATATTAACAAGGTTTAGGAATAATTACCTCTTGGTGCACAAAGTCTTGAATTTCACTAAATGAGGGTGTGTATCCTCTAACCTCAACTTTTCCTTGCTTGATGAAACTTGAGTAGCACACTTCCCTAGGCTCCCTTAGATTGTAGGTGACCTAATGGAGAAAACTAGAGGTTCAAAGCTTGTGTAATGAGAAAGTTATGGTCAAAAGAGTGAAAGGTTTTCTAGGTTTTTCTTGGTTTTTGATTTCTCATGAAACTTGTTTTTTTTGAACTAAGTGTTAACTATATAGGAGAGAGGGGGGCAAGGGGCTGTCATGGGGTTACTTGGCCGGCCACAAGGCATGGGGGGGGGTTCAAAGCTTCATGGTTAAGGCATAGACTTTGTTGCCAAAGTCTTGATATTTTGAGTGATTTTAGGAAAAAATCCTAAAAGGTGATTTAGATATTTCTAATACTTTGACTAAAAGGAAAAATCATTCTCCTAGTTATTCTATGGTTATTGCTAACCTATAGATTAGGGTAACTAGGTTAGGGATTATCAAGTCACTAATCAAAAGTCCACGAATAGTAAAATCTCACTAATCCTACTTAATTTCTAGAAAATTACCAAAATACCCCTTAGGCTAAAAATCACAATTTGATGTTCTAAAAGCTTGGGTAGGCTCACATGATCATGTTTAGTCTCTAGGTTAAATAATATCTATGGTTACACTAGGGTTTATACTAGTAAATCACCAAAGTCATAAGTCATGACTTTAGAAAATAGTTTTAATCAAACTAAAATTTACCAAAAATCATACCATGACTAAAACACCATTATCAATTAATAAATTAATAAAATTTTCAAAAATAACCTATTTTCAGAAAAATTGGGTGTTACAACAAAATACGCAGATAATTAATTATTTAATTTCAGATTGTGTACCATTGTTGTTTTTGAATTTCTAAAAAAAATTAAAAAAAATTTAAAAAAAATTCTAAAAATACTTAAATTGCTGTTAAAATTCTGGAAAAATAGTATTTAGATACTATGTTAATTTAGCTAAATTATCATAATTTTTACAGTATTTAATTTACAGTTTTGCCACTGTTTTGGCATATGAAACCCGAACTCACTTTCTGTGTACTTAGGAAAACTGATTTTTATAAAATACTTGTACTGGTTAATAAATTCCAAAAAAATTATAATAAATTTCTATAATTAACAAGGATCATTTTGGTACTTTATTTTATGTAAAATTGAGCTTTTTGTCTATCTCAAAAATTATTGGAACACAATGTTCAATTGATTTATTTATTGAATAATTACGACTTGCAACTTTTTGTGTTATTTTGAGTTATGGCCGTATTAAACCTCACCCCTCACTAGTGTAAAGACCCTAAAAAGTTAGTTATAGTAGTGTGTCACCCCACGTTGGTCTCCTATGCTAAAGTCATCATTTTGGCTAGGTGCCCAGTCACAAGTCGTGTTTCACCAATTAGTGTCATAGTGTTTTAGCTTAGTGTAAAAACTAAGTTTATGTATTTATTTCTACAGTGACGAGTTACCAGGCATCTATAGCATTTTTATCGCAGCTTGCTTAGCTAGAGGCAAGTACTTTCTACGAACTTTACATACTGCTATAACAATAAACTGCGATTTACCAACCATGTTAAATGCTGATCCTTGGGGTAGCAAGTTAGAACTTTACATG
Source organism: Iris pallida (assembly GCA_029216955.1). NCBI lineage: Eukaryota > Viridiplantae > Streptophyta > Magnoliopsida > Asparagales > Iridaceae > Iris > Iris pallida. The sequence goes on from JANAVB010042420.1 coordinate 10,819,321, forward strand.
TTTTATTACTTTCAGTCTCTGCCATGTTTAGGACAGTATCTCATATCTCTCACATGTTTAAATAACGGGTTAAGGGGAAACTGCTAGTAGTGTACGTGATCATGACCCCCTTCTCCGTATGTATTTACCGCGCTCGGTGACATTCTATATGTGACCTTGCCGTATGTTCTGATCCCGCATTTGTGTATGGATATACACCGATGTCGTTCGTACACGTATGTGCATGCCGGAAAAAACTTGATATGTGCCGCTGTACATCCTATCCACCTATTGACCGATTCACGTACATGCTACGGTTTTAAACTTTTAAACTATATGTTGTCATTTCTAAAAAGAACCAATTAAACCATGATATGCCATGATTCCAGTATATTACATCCCTGTTCATGCTTCGTATATTTAGTTTGCTAGAATCAGTACTTGCTTCCGTCCTGACAGGATAACGTTGTAGGTATCCTTACTGAGGAGGAGTTACTCTGTGACTCATATTATGGAGATACTACCGAGGACTAGGCTTTGCCTTACGAGGATGTACCTGCGGGAAAACTCGTCTAGTTTGCGTAGTCACTTGGGATATTTAGTGTAGTCATGTATTAGACTACGTATTTTGTAACTGGACATGTATCCAGTTTTACATTTCAGACTTGTACTTGGACTTATTACTATATGAGACGACTTTTGCGTTTGGAGCATTTATGACTTTTATTCACTTATAAAACTGTTAGCACATTTAGTCTATCATGTTGTCTTTAGAACAGCTTACTACGTTTTATCTCAAGCGTAGGCTGGATATGATTCGGGCCAGCCCAACAATTTGGGTAGCGGATCGTGACATGTTTTTAGTGGTTGCCCATGCAGGTCTTGAATTAAATTGTTTGGTTACGTTATTGTACCAAGCATGCCTGCAATTAGGAACTTAAGGTAATTAGACAATATTAGGAATGACGCTTAGAACACCTAGAGGAATACTAGGATTGCAATATAGGAAATACATCACATGCTTGCTATTATAAATTAGATTTTCTTGTCTATGATTGCTTACTTTAAACAAGTCTTTATAAGTCCTTTTTTTATTGTAATTAGATGGTGCTTACTCGTTCATTCCAGTATATCACACCTGAGAATGGCACACTCCCCATCCAGTCAGCTGACCAGTTGACTGATACACCTCCACCTCCACCTACCATACTCCTCCACTCCACAAATCCACCAAGACCTGTTGGCCCATTTGGTCATATGGTCAACCTGATTTTAATAATTGATCAAACTCTGTCTGGATATACGAAGCTAGTCGGGACATCTCGGACTCTTGGACATGATCAAGAATGGCTATCCACTGAATTCAAGACCGAAGATCTGTTTGCCTATTCGAGTCTGTAATTCTTTATGCAATGTATTTTTCATTTTATTTGAGTCTAGGAATATATTGTACACCGAGTCGTACTGGCAAATAGGCTACCCTTAAATGAGTTCACAATGTTTTTAAAATGTTCTCTCAAAAGGTTTACAAAAAGGTTTACAAAAAGGTTTTCAAAAATCACCAAAAAGTTTTTTAAAACCCTAACTAAACCCTGAAAGAACTCGGACAGAGTTCGGCCAGAGTTCGGTTGGTGGCCATTTGATTTTTGAATCTCCTGAACTTGGTTCTCCTGCAGTTACGGATTGACCGAGATTTCCTCAAAGAGTTCTACCCGAATTCTGCCAGAATTCTGTCTTTGGAATTCCTATAAATAGAGAAGAATTTTGATCATTTCAACTCACTCATTCACTTTCAATCTTCTCTCTATCTAAAGCTTTCAGTCTTCCAAAGAGTTTTCTAGAGCTTTCAATTTCAGATCCCAAGCCAGTTACAATCCTCTAGTCGATTTGCCAGTACGGTACGGTCTAGAAGTTTCTGAGAGATTGTAATCAGAAGGCTTGATTAAAGAATACCTCTTCACATTTGAAGTTGGACGAGTTCTTCGTATCAAAGCTCGTATTGCAGAAGTTGCAAGGACTTCGTAAGAAAACTTGCAGTTTTTCCAATAGTGGATTTAATTGGTAGCAAGAGTTCTACCGACTGGATTAGTCCTCAACAGAGGAAAACCAGTATACATCGCTGTCTTTGCGTTTGCTCTCTTAACTCTGCCTTTACTTTATTTTAGTTGTGATTAATATTCTGTGATTGTGCTACTAACATTTTTAATTAGCATTATTCCGCTGCCAACTCTATTCACCCCCCTCTAGAGTATTACGCTTTACTATTTTGTTCCTACAATTGGTATCAGAGCGGGTGTTACAGGTAAAGCAAAGGTAACAGTGCAATTATTTATTCATTTTAATTAACTGTTATATAGATCACAGCACAACACATGACAACTGTGAAATTCACAAGTGAAGGCCAGGCCACAAACAGACCCCCACTGTTTGATGGTACGAACTATACCTATTGGAAAACACGGATGAGTTTCTTCTTGAAATCACTTGACTTTGATTTATGGTCCATTGTTCTTGATGGATATCAAAAGCCACCTCGTATAAATGTTGATGGAGTCTTAGTTGAAAAACCCCATAGCAGATATACAGAGGAAGAAAAGAAAAGGGCCAGTCTTGACGCACGTGCCATTAATGCTCTTTTTTGTGCTTTAGACAGAACTGAATTTAACAGGGTGTCTATCTGCACAACGGCTAATGAAGTATGGAAGCTACTTGAAGTCACACATGAAGGCACGACTCAAGTCAAAGAATCTAAAGTCAGCAGACTTACTCAAGAGTATAAGGTGTTCAAGATGAAGCCCAACGAAACAGTTACTCAGATGTTCGAGAGGTTCTTGGATATTATAAATCCTTTGTCCTCCCTAGGCAAAGAGTACAGTAACCATGAAAAGATTCGCAAACTCCTGCGAGCACTTACCAAGAACTGGATTCCGAAGGCTACTGCAATCATTGAAGGGAACGATCTCACAACTATGTCCTTCGAAGTACTCATGGGTAAGCTACTCACTCGTGAACTGGAGCTACAAGATTTTGAAGAGCCTGCACCAAAGGAGAAGACGATTGCTTTCAAGGCTCAGCACAGAAAAGCTGCTGAAGGTGACTCAGACAGCAGTGAATCTGATGCTGAAGATCAAGCACTCCTAGCAAGGAAATTCAAAAGATTCATGAGATATGAGAAGAGAGCCCAAGAAAACAACAGCAGCAACAACTGGTATCAAGATGATGTTGTCTACTACGGCTGCAAGAAGAAGGGACACATGAAGAAGGATTGTCCCACAAACTCATCATCAAGCAAGAAGAGCAACAGGTATGAAAAAGGGAACCTGAAGAGATCAACATCTAGGAGATATGCCAATACCAGCATATGGCATGAAAGTGAAGCCAGCGACTCAGAAGACGAACAATCAGAAGACGCTGCAAACGTATGCTTTATGGCATCCAATCAGGTACCTACTGAACCTGTAGTTGATACTTATGATGACTTCACCTTTGAGCAATTAGGAGATGCCTTCAGTGACCTGATGACTGATTACAGGAAACTGCGTAGCAAGTATCAGACCTCTAAGAAGGTACTCAAAGAGTACAAAGGTGAAATAGGTAGACTTACCGACCTACTAGCTGAGATTAGAAATAATGTTAGTGTCTGGTGAGCTTTCTTCAACAAAGCTCTTATTACACGAGACTACCAAGTTATCTGAAGAGAAAGACAAAATTATTGACCAACTCAAGGAAGAACTTTCTATAGAGAAGAAAAATCTTCGATGTGCACAAATCAGAATAGAAACACTCACTTCTGATTATACTAAGTTGTATGACACTTCCAAAAGATTGGAAATTAGGTTAGGAAAACAGCCTGAGCCTGCTGCTTTCTATCCTAACACGTGTCACTTACCGAAAAATCAGAACATTCCCAAGCCAAACACTGTCAGACCTAACCCTATCAAACCTCTACCCCAAAAGGTTAAGCCCAAACAGGATTATAGGCATGCTTTCTTCTATACTAGAAAACCTAAACCTACCAACCATGCACACCACTCGGCTTTCAACACTCGACATGCAAAATGTCATTATTGTGGCCTCATTGGTCATATTTTATCTGCATGTAGAATCAGAAAGCTTGTTGATTTAAATATTTAAGCTTGGATACCAAAGGCTAACATTTCAGGACCCTACAAAAAATGGGTACCAAAAGTTTTATCTGCAAACTGTTTTGTAGGTGGAACATGCCTTTCACATGCTAGAAGCAAATGGATCCTCGACAGCGGTTGCTCACAGCATATGACCGGTGACGCTACCCTATTTGTAACACTGTCGAAGAAAAAGAAAGAAGGCTATGTTTCCTTAGGTAATAACTTGAAAGGGTATATTATTGGTATTGGTGATGTTGGTAAGTCTCCCTATCCTGTGATTAAGGATGTTTGTCTGGTTACCGAGTTGAAACATAATCTACTCAGCATAAGTCATCTAGCTGATCATGGTTATGGTATCAACTTTGGCAAAGACAAATGTATTATAGTTGATAGCTCAACTGGTAATACTATCTTTGAAGGTATCAGGGAAGATAACATATATGTTTTCTATTTGTTGGAAGAAACTAACATTTCAGGTAGATGCTTAATGGCCAAGAGTGATGAGAGTCATCTGTGGCATATGAGACTCGGTCACGCTAATATGGATACGATCTCAAGATTATCCACAAAGAAGCTAGTACGCGGTTTACCGGACATTACATTCAAGAAAGATTCGGTATGTAGCCAATGTGAAAAGAACAAAGCTACCAGATCCACATTCAAGTCAGTAAACGCAGTATGTACTACTAGACCTCTACAATTGCTTCATATGGACTTATTTGGTCCTAGCAGAGTTGCTAGCCTCGGAGGTAAGCTTTATGCTTTCGTAATTGTAGATGATTTCTCTAGATACACGTGGGTATACTTCTTGACACGCAAGAATGATGCATTATCCGAATTTGTCGCCTTTTGCAAGAAAGTACAGAATGAAAAAGGTTACATGATCACTCGAATCAGAAGTGATCATGGAGGCGAATTCGAGAATGCTGATTTTGAGCAATTTTGTGACACACACAATTTTGTACACGAGTTCTCCTGCCCTAGGACTCCACAACAAAATGGAGTTGTGGAATGTAAGAACAGAACTCTAACCGAAATGGCCAGAATGATGTTAAACCAGTTTAGTCTACCCAAATATTTCTGGGCTGAAGCTGTCAATACAGCTTGCTTTGTTCTCAATAGAGTTCTAATTCGACCCAAATCGAAGAAGACCTCATTTGAGTTATGGTTTGATAGAATTCCATCTGTTTCATACTTTAAAATATTTGGTTGTAAATGCTTTATTCTTAATACAAAAGACAATTTGGGAAAATTTGATGAAAAGGCCGATGAAGGTATATTTTTAGGTTATGCGGCCAAGAGCAAAGGATACAGAGTCTTCAACAAACGAACCATGATCATCAAAGAGTCAATCAACGTCACTTTTGATGAACTAAATCAAATAACTATCGATGACAGTGATGAAGATCTGCCTGCATCAAGCTCAACATCAGCTGATCCTCAACCAAGCTCTGTACTTGTTGAACCTCCTAGAGAAGATCTAGGAACCAGCTACCTTCAGAATCTATCGAAAAGGTTGAAATTTACAGCTGATCATCCAAAAGATTTGGTAATTGGTGATATTACCAAAGGAGTAAGTACTCGTACATCCAGTAGAGATATTGTTTCTAGTGTTGCATTTATTTCACAGCTAGAACCCAAAACTATTGATGAAGCATGTAGTGATAGTTTTTGGATAGATGCTATGCAAGAGAAATTAAACCAATTTGAACGGAATCAAGTTTGGGAACTTGTTCCCAGGCCTATTGATCATCCGGTCATTGGCACCCGTTGGGTATTCCGAAATAAACTAAATGAGAATGGTTTAGTGACTCATAATAAGGCTCGACTCGTAGCTCAAGGATACAATCAAGAAAAAGGTATAGACTACGATGAGACTTATGCCCCAGTTGCGATATTAGAATCTATTCGCATGTTATGTGCATTTACATGTTTTTATGATTTCAAACTATTTCAAATGGATGTCAAGAGTGCTTTTTTAAATGGTTTTATAAAAGAAGAAGTTTTTGTAGCACAACCTCCAGGTTTTACGGATTTTAAAAACTCTGATCATGTTTTCAAGTTGAAAAAAGCCTTATACGGTTTAAAATAAGCCCCTCGTGCTTGGTATGATCGTCTAAGCTCGTTTCTACTTGACAACGGTTTTTCAAAAGGCAAGGTTGACACTACACTGTTTATTAAGTCTTTTAATGGCAAACTTCTTTTAATTCAAATCTATGTTGATGATATTATATTTGGATCTACTGATGAATCTCTGTGTCAAAAATTTTCTAAGTGTATACAGAATGAGTTTGAAATGAGCATGATGGGAGAGCTGAAATTCTTTCTCGGATTGTAAATCAAACAAACTGATAATGGGACATTTATAAATCAAGCCAAGTACACAAAAGACCTGCTAAAGAAGTTTGATCTGGACAATGTCAAACCTATTGGCACTCCAATGGCAACTTCAACAAAGCTTGATTCAGATGAACAAGGCAAGCCAGTCGACACACGTAAGTATCGAGGTATGATTGGTAGTTTACTTTATTTAACTGCTAGTCGTCCAGATATAATGTTTAGTGTTTGCCTGTGTGCACGTTTTCAAGCTAACCCAAAGGAATCACATTTGTCCGCAATTAAGCGTATCTTTCGATACCTTAAGGGCACTTTTTCTGTTGGCTTGTGGTATTCCAAAACTAAGTCCTTTGACCTTATTGGTTATTCAGATGCAGATTTTGCTGGATGCAAAGTTGATAGAAAAAGTACCAGTGGCACATGTCATTTCTTAGGCAAGGCTTTAGTCTCATGGTTTAGTAAAAAGCAAAATTATGTAGTCCTATCAACAACAAAGGCTGAGTATATCGCCGCAGGACGTTGTTGTGCTCAGATTTTGTGGATGAAACAAACCTAGAAGACTATGATTTATTTTACACACATATTCCCATTTTCTGTGATAACACGAGCACAATTAATGTGACTAAGAATCCAGTATATCACTCTCGTACTAAACATATCGAGATTCGACATCACTTTCTTAGAGATCATCATCAAAATGGAGATATAAACCTTGTGTACATAGATACTGAAAATCAACTAGCTGACATCTTCACTAAACCTCTAGCGGAAGATAGTTTCAATTATTTACGTCGAGAATTAAGAATTTTGGACGTCAATAATATTAATTAATTTTGTTTTATGATTATATATCATTACGCAAAAACTGTATTAGAGACAAGCCAATAAAGAGTCTGTCTGTCACCACAACTACGGTTGAAGCGAAGCGGTACTTAAGAGTTCCCCGGTGAACCTCCGCCAGCTGGGACAGTACTCCTACAGCTAATCTAAAACAGTCGCTGTGTAACGACATTTAATCTATAAAATAATATTAATTATGTTAATTGAAGTTGAAATGACTAATTTTTGAATTAAATATTTGAAATGAGACAATGAAAAAGAATGGCAAAAATCAACTATAAAGAACCCTAGGCGAATTCGGCCAGAGCTCTGACCGAATTCGGCCCGAGTTCGGTTGAGGGTGTCAGGTTATATATACAGAACCCGAGAAGCCTTTCTTCTTCATTGCTTCCAAACTACATCACAGCAGCAGCAGCCGCGAAGGAGCCCCGAACCCTAGCTTTTCACCACCCTCCTTCTTCCAATCCAAGTGGTGAAATCAATCCAAAATTTGGATTCGTGCGGAGTTCATCGTTCTCTTCGACATACTTTGATTTCGGAAGGTATAACCACATCCTTCTCCACTTTTCAATTAGTGCATTTTTACTTCAATTTGCACAAATGGCACCCAAATTCAATCCTTCAAAGAGGAAGAAGATGAACCCCAGTGAGGAAGGGTCATCTTCGCATCCGCATACGGATTCCCTCTTCTTGCTGGTCCAAATGAGCGATGGCGCGTTCGACGAGTTTTTCTTTCAAACCCTAGACCAAGCCCTACTGTGGTATGGAGACTTCTCCATGAGATCCATATGCACAGGCGCTCCAGTCAAATGGACTGTATTTCCTGATCATCGTCATTTCTTTGAGGCATTAGGGTTACATCTTTTTGTTAAAATCTGCTTCCCTATAGCAACTAATGGCATTAGATTATTTTATTGCAATCTCATATTAAACACTTTTGATGTGAGCACTCGTGTTGGAGGTATTGATATCAATTTCAATGATGACCTCTTAGCGGAGATCCTTGGTATCCCTAACGAAGGTGAACCGCTAGTTGACATCACTGAATTTGATTTCCCCGAAGGCACGATACTCGCCAGTTTCAAAGCGGAACTCTGTGCACCTGATAGAGTACGCTCTGGAAAGTTCAAGGCTAACAACCTGAACTTGTTTAACTATGAATTGCATCGCATCATCTATTCTACTATCCTTCCAAAATCCACTTCAAAGGATGATGTGACTTCTCTTGAGCTGTCCGCTATGTACCACATTCTTAAGGGGATTCCATTTTCTGTCCCTAAGACCATAATTCAGATGATGGGTCGTTGTCGTACAAGAGATAGAAATCTCTCTTACGTGATGATTCTTCTACGCATCTTTCAGCACTTCTATATCGATCTGTCATCTTTCAGCGCTTCGATATCGATCTGTCGACTTGTACTCAGGACCCTGAGCCCAAGTTTCTTCAGTTATCTCGTCGTAGCATGACTGCTTCAGCTCCACCTCCGGCTCCTCCTACTGCACCTCATCCACCACCTCATCAGTATGTCATGACATTTGAGGGCATACATCAGCACTTATCTGCTTTGCACGTCTCGATGACAGATATGGCTCGCGAGCGTGAGTTCCGCGACGTCACCCGTTATCAGGCGCTTGCAAATTCCTTAGCTGATCTTCGTTTCGCCCAGACTGGTCATTCAGCCGGTTCCATCCCTAGAGATCCAGCTTTCTCTGGTTACCGCTGTGAGGATGAGGCTGTTCATGCCTACTTCCAGCCCGGTAACGCATATGATTGGTACCGTTCTGACCGTGCTCCTCCTCGTGATTATGTTGGTGAGTTCTATGCTGGCGCCCCTCCTCATCCTTCTGGCGCTGGTACCTCTGGAGCTGGTCCTTCAGGACATGCTGGTCGAGCTGATGATGATGATGAGGATGATGATGAGGAGATGTGACTATATGATTTTGAGTGATATTTTATTGTGCACTTGGAAATGCTCCGACATTCTAAGTTATTATCAGTACTTTTTGATTATTATTAGCACTTTCTAGTTTGCTTCAGTACTCTGTTATTTTCATGGACATGTTTATTATGCCTCAGTTTATGGCATTCCAGTTTATTTTAGCACTATGTTTCAGTTTCAGTTTCAGTTTATAATAGCACTATCTCTTATATTGCTTCATTCTTTACATGCTTGTGATGATTATTTTTTAGACAATACATGCCTGTGACATTTCTTTTTTATTTCTGCCTTATTTCTTTTATATATGTTTTCTCACTATTTGTTACTTATGTATTGATTGCGGGGGAGCTTTATCTTTTGCAATTATTTTGCTAAGTGATAAAGGAGGAGAAAATTAAAGATCTAACATTTTTTTTGAGATAATACAGGATATGAACAAATCTACTTTTTGATATTTGAACAAGCTCAATGTTATATCATTCATAGTTTGTCAATTATCAAAATGGGGGAGATTGTTGGCCCATTTGGTCATATGGTCAACCTGATTTTAATAATTGATCAAACTCTGTCTGGATATACGAAGCTAGTCGGGACATCTCGGACTCTTGGACATGATCAAGAATGGCTATCCACTGAATTCAAGACCGAAGATCTGTTTGCCTATTCGAGTCTGTAATTCCTTATGCAATGTATTTTTCATTTTATTTGAGTCTAGAAATATGTTGTACACCGAGTCGTACTGGTAAATAGGCTACCCTTAAATGAGTTCACAATGTTTTTAAAATGTCCTCTCAAAAAGGTTTACAAAAAGGTTTTCAAAAAGGTTTTCAAAAATTACCAAAAAGTTTTTTAAAACCCTAACTAAACCCTGACAGAACTCGGACCGAGTTCGGCCAGAGTTCGGTTGGTGGCCGTTTGATTTTTGAATCTCCTGAACTTGGTCCTCCTGCAGTTGCGGATTGACCGAGATTTCCTCAAAGAGTTCTGCCCGAATTCTACCAGAATTCTGTCTTTGGAATTCCTATAAATAGAGAAGGATTTCGATCATTTCAACTCACTCATTCACTTTCAATCTTCTCTCTATCTAAAGCTTTCAGTCTTCCAAAGAGTTTTCTAGAGCTTTCAATTTCAGATCCCAAGCCAGTTACAATCTTCTAGTCGATTTGCCAGTGCGGTACGGTCTAGAAGTTTCTGAGAGATTGTAATCAGAAGGCTTGATTGAAGAATACCTCTTCACATTTGAAGTTGGACGAGTTCTTCGTATCAAAGCTCGCATTGTAGAAGTTGCAAGGACTTCGTAAGAAAACTTGCAGTTTTTCCAATAGTGGATTCAACTGGTAGCAAGAGTTCTACCGACTGGATTAGTCCTCAACAGAGGGAAACCAGTATACATCGCTGTCTTTGCGTTTGCTCTCTTAACTCTGCCTTTACTTTATTTTAGTTGTGATTAATATTCTGTGATTGTGCTGCTAACATTTTTAATTAGTATTATTCCGCTGCCAACTCTATTCACCCCCCCTCTAGAGTATTACGCTTTACTATTTCGTTCCTACAAGACCCAGATGCCACCACCACCTTCCATATCGCAGTCCCAGCAGGACCCGATACTTCCACCACCCCCTATCACTATACCTACCCAGGCTTCCGTCACACTCGACGGGAACCAACTGCTCACTCTGATCCAGGGGTTCCTAACGACCCATCAGGAGCAGACTACCCTACTCCGCCAGAGCATGGAGCGTTCTGAGGAACGTACCGTGGTCCCACCACCTGTAGAGCTATGGCAGAGAGCGGGGACGATCAAGGACTTCATGGGTCTGAACCCCAAGGAGTTCTCAGGGACTGAGGGCATAGTAGTGGCAGATGACTGGCTAGACTCGGTAGAGAGGAAGCTCCTTGGAGTTAGGATGCCGGATGACCTCCAGGTCGAGGCAGCGGGATTTCTGCTGATAGACTTGGCAGGAGTTTGGTTCCGGAATGAGCCGTTATTTGCGAGAGGGAGGGCCACTTGGGATCAGTTCAAGACCCAGTTCAAGAAAAAATTCTTCTCGACCACTGCTAGAGTAGCCATGGGGCTACGATTCCAGAACATCCAGCAGGGGAACCGTTCTGTCGACGAGTATGCGGCAGAGTTTAGTCGCCTGAGCCGTTTCGCTCCTAGTCTGGTTGCAGACCCAGAGGAGATGACCCGTAGGTTTTGCCATGGTCTAGTTCCAGATATATGCATTCTTATAGTGACAAACGGTACGACTGACTACTACCAGAGCCTAGAGTTGGCCTGGAGCATTGAGAAGCGTCTTCTGTCTAACAAGAGGCCGGCTTCTGTACATCATGAGGGACCGTCCAAGCGTCAGGCTTTCCAGCAGAGAGCACCGATGCCGCACCAGCAGACATACCATCCCCCTACACCACATCATCAGACCCCGCCAGTTAGAGCCCCGGGACCCCGGCAGCAGCAGAAGGGAACCTTGTGTACATTCTGTAAGAGGGTAGGCCACGACTCTTTCGTTTGTAGGAAGAGGTTGGGGTAGTGTTTAGCTTGTGGGTCTGCCACCCATCAGCTTCGAGACTGCCTAGTAGCGAAGACTAGAGGGCCGCTTTCGACACAGCACAGAGGTTTGGGCAACATCTGCAGCAGCAGAAAGGATCTCAGGGGAAGACTTATAGCCTAGCCCTTGAGCCGGAGTCGGAGCAGGTGTCGGAGCCAGATTACTTAGCTGACGTCATCACAGGTCATATTTATTTCCATACTTTTCTAGCTCTATGCTTGTTTGATTCTGGTGCATCTCATAGCTTCCTGTCATTAGAGTTTACGCATGAACACCACTTAGTATCTACACCTACTGTAGAGATTAGTAGAGTGATGACGGGAGGAGGACCAGTGCCTATTAGAGCTATCTATAGATGCTCTATTACTATAGCCGGGAGAGAGTTTGAGGGACGATTCTTTGTGATGCCACTCCCCGGTTATGATATCATATTGGGGATGGACTGGCTTAGCTATGCCCATACATCTATAGACTGTCAAGACGGTAGTATTTTGTTCAGTCCTCCAGGCACAACACTATTTAGAGTCAGGAGGACAGGGCCGGAGATCAGCCTAGAGCCGAACTGTTGTACGACAGTTGGGGACGTAGCACCACCACACCCTATCATTAGGGAGTTTATGGATGTATTCCCAGAGGATCTTCCAGGACTTCCGCCTGACAGAGATGTGGAGTTTACTATAGATTTAGTACCGGGTTCATCACCAGTATCCCGGGCTTGCTATAGAGTGAATCCCAAGGAGGCCGTAGAGATGAAAGAGCAGATTGATGACCTATTGAAAAAGGGTTTCATTCGATCTAGTGCTTCTCCATGGGGAGTGCCAGTGCTCTTTGTGCCTAAGAAGGATGGTACAGTCCGGTTGTGTATTGACTACCGAGCCTTGAATGCCATCACCATTAAGAACAAATATCCTCTGCCCAGGATAGATGATTTGTTCGACCAGTTGAGTGGGGCAAAGGTGTTTTCCAGGATAGACTTGAGATCCGGGTACCACTAGATGAAGGTTAGGGCAGCAGACATCCAGAAGACGGCGTTCAACACGAAGTACGGGCAGTACGAGTTTCTGGTGATGCCATTTGGTCACACAAAAGTGCCAGTTGTCTTTATGAATTTTATGAATAAGATATTTCACCAGTATCTGGATAAGTTCGTCGTAGTGTTCATGGATGACATCCTGATATACTCGAAGATGCCGAAGGAGCATGCAGAGCACTTGCGGACAGTTTTAGGGATTCTGAGGCAGGAGAGATTGTTTGCAAATTGTCGAAGTGCGAGTTCTTTTTAGACCGAGTGGAGTTTCTCGGCCATGTAGTTACTGGAGAGGGAATCTCGGTGGATCCCAGGAAGATTGCTGTAGTTGAGACATGGAAGGCTCCGACGTCAGTTTCAGAGATTAGGAGCTTTCTGGGTTTAGCAGGCTATTATAGAAAGTTCGTCCAGGATTTTGCTAGGATAGCTGAACCCATGACGAAGCTGACGCGGAAGGACACAGAGTACATTTGGTCAGAGGACTGCCAGGCAGCATTTGAGGAGCTGAAGAGGAGGCTGACGACCGCTCTAGTTCTGACTTTACCTTCAGGTTCTAGAGGTTTCACCATATACAGCGATGCTTCAGAGAAGGGGCTAGGATGTGTCCTACAGCAGCATGGAAAAGAGATTGCTTATACATCTAGGCAATTGCGGACTCATGAGCGAAATTATCCTACCCATGACCTAGAGTTAGCTGCGGTGATCTTTGTACTCAAGTTATGGAAACATTACTTATACGGAGAGCGTATGGAAATCTTTACTGACTACAAGAGCTTAAAGTATGTGTTCACGCAGAAAGAGCTGAACATGAGGCAAAGACGATGGTTGGAGTTAATAAAAGACTTCGACATCGATTTACAGTATCACCCCGGGAAGGCAAATATGGTGGCGGATGCGCTGAGCAGGCATCCGATGGCATGGTATCTGATGATAGATCGGCATTTACGGGAAGACCTGGAGAAGCTCGGTATCGAGCTAGTTCGGCCAGGATCAGTGATACAGATGATGGCGCTTGACATTCAGTCAGGTTTGATGGAGCAGATCCGGGAGGCAAAGTCTACAGATGAGAGCCTTCGCAGAATTCGAGCCCAGGCTTTAGCTGGATTGCTGGATGACTTCACTGTAGCAGAAGATGGATCCTTGAGGCATGGCAGCCGATTATGCGTGCCGAAGGGAGAGCTGGTAGAGACAGTCATACAGGAGGTGTACCGATCGAGATATTCTATTCACCCTGGTGCTAACAAGATGTACCGTGACTTGCGGGAACATCTTTGGTGGCACGGGATGAAGAGGGATGTATCACGTTTCATCTCGAGATGCCTAGTTTGCCAGCAGGTCAAGGCGGAGTGCCAGAGGCCAGCTGGTTTGTTGCAGCCGTTACCCATTCCTGAGTGGAAGTGGGAACACATTACGATGGACTTCGTCTCAGGGCTTCTTCGTTCCCAAGGAGGGAAGGATGCCATTTGGGTCATCATGGACAGGCTGACGAAGTGTGCGCACTTCATACCCTTCAAGGTGGGGCTTTCCACCGAGAAGTTGGCAGAGCTATACATGCAGCAGATAGTTCGCTTGCACGGAGTACCCGTGAGCATCGTGTCAGACAGAGACAGCAGATTCACGTCCCACTACTGGAGGAGCTTACAGGAGGAGTTGGGCAGTAGGCTCAAGTTCAGTACGGCGTACCACCCGCAGACAGATGGACAGTCCGAGAGGACGATATAGACACTGGACGATATGCTGAGGACCTGCGTACTGGACTTTGGAGGATCATGGGAGAGCCATCTGCACTTGGTAGAGTTTTCATACAACAACAACTACCAAGCCAGTATCGGTATGTCTCCTTTCGAGGCACTATATGGACGGCGATGCCGTACACCGCTCTTTTGGGATGATGTCGGGGACAGAGTTATGCTTGGGACAGAGATGATCACGGATGCAGCAGAGAAGGTCGGATGATCAGAGACAGGCTCAGAGTAGCTCAGGACAGACAGAAACACTGGGCTGATGCTAGTCGCAGACCGATGGAGTTCGCAGATGGTGATATGGTACTAGTAAAGATATCACCTACTAGAGGGACGTTCCGGTTCGGACGAGGAGGGAAGCTGAGCCCCAGATACATCGGGTCGTTCGAGATACTTGGCAGGATTGGAGAGGTAGCTTACAGGGTTGCACTTCCACCCAATCTAACAGGAGTTCATGATGTCTTTCACGTATCTCAGCTGAGGAGATATGTTCTAGACCCCAGCCATGTGCTAGATCATTCAGAGTTGGAGATCGGACCGAGCCTTACAGTTTTTGAGCAGCCAGTGGAGATATTAAACAGGAGGGAGAAGAGGCTGAGGAACAAGGTTATACCCTTAGTACGAGTAGCTTGGAGCCGTCACTCTCCGGGTGAATCTACTTGGGAGAGGGAGTCGGACATGAGGGAGAGATACCCTTACTTGTTCGATCCAACCGCTGCGAGGGAACCACCCGTTCCCGCCTGATACCTTAGAGGTTAGTTTCAATCATAGCCTTAGTCATTTGTTGCATTGCTTGCTATGTTAGAATATTGTAGGGTCTTCAATCCTTGTGAATTTCAAGGACAAAATTTTTCAAGGAGGGAAGACTTGTGAGCCCCTATTTTTCAAAATTTATTTAATTAGTGTTAATTAATTATTAATGTCATATTTAGCCTTAAAATGATTTACTATAATTATTAGGAATTTTCTACAATTTTTAAATAATTTTTAAATAATTTTTAAATGAGTTTTAAATACAAAAATACCATTTTGCAATTAGTTAAATATCATTCTGTAATATTTAGAATTATTTTTATATCAATCTGCAATTTGTGGAATTGTTATAATAGCATTTTGCAATTAACCATTTGTTTTAAATATCGGGTTGCAAATTTTAATTTACATTTGGTTAGGATAGGGACCAGTTTGTAATATCCTAAACTACAGGGACCTAAATGAAAAACCCTAACCCTAATCCTACCCACCCCCGACGACCGCTACGCCGACGACGACCCGCCATTTTCGGCCGACTTTGGCCAGCTCGACGCCCCCAACCGACCTAAGCCTCTATAAAACGACCCCCCCCGTCCTAAACCCTAACCCTAGCACAACCTACAACCGCCCTGACCCCCCTTTCTTCCCCGACAACCTAGCCGTAACCCTAACTCCGGCCATCTACCCAAATCCACCCCTACAGCGATGCTCGACACCCCCAACCACCGCCAACAAGTTCGCCGTGACGAGGCGAGTCGATCGCCACCACTCCGCCGCGACCACGTGGCCTCAGCCGCCGTCGAGCACCCTCGAAACCCATCGAGAAATCGGACACGTAAGTTGCAGCATCTAAATGTGTCGTATGTGCCTCGTACACACGTATTAGGGTCGCCCGGACACGAGGACCCTAGCCCAGTGCTTGGACACGCGAGTCTAGACTCGTGCGTGTCGTAAGTGACCCTGACACAAAGACTCTTGTGTCCTTAAGTGTCAGGACACAAGACTGTTTTATCGGGTTATAAAATATAACTTAAAACCTAAATAAATTAAACGAAATCCTAACCCTAACACAAGCTGCGGGCTGACCCCCTGGCCAGCCCGACTGAACCTAAGAACCCGACCCAGAGGGCCGAGTTCGAATCCCCCCCCCCCCCTCGTGCTGTTATTGATTTCCTTTTTCTTTTTATTTTTCTTTTGTTTTTATGTTTATATATATTATATATATATATATATATATTTATATATATATATATATATATATATATATATATATATATATAAATATATATATATATATATATATATATATATATATATATATATATATATATGTATGTATATATATTATATATACATATATATGTATACATAGCTATTTTTAGTCTCTATACTTTACGTAATATTGTACATATATTATACTTTAATATATGTACATATACTTGTCATATTTGTGTGACTACTATGTGTAATTTCACATAGTTAAAATATTAATATTTATTATGTATTTTTACGTCTTTGTATTTTGTGTATTTTAATTACTGCAACCATTTGGTGTCCAAGCCTAGCATGGGTTTTTGGGCTCAAATGTGTTTTCACATATTCAAGACCTGTACAAGTCATATTGGACTTGATTCATGGCCTTGGGTCCTGCAGTTGAAGTCTGGTTCAAATTATGTACATGGACAAAATACGTAGATAATTAATTATTTAATTTCAGATTGTGTACCATTGCTATTTTTGAATTTCTAAAAATATTTAAATTACTGTTAAAATTCTGGAAAAATAGTATTTAGATACTATGTTAATTTAGCTAAATTATCATAATTTTTACAGTATTTAATTTACAGTTTTGCCACTGTTTTGGCATATGAAACCAGAACTCACTTTCTGTGTACTTAGGAAAACTGATTTTTATAAAATACTTGTACTAGTTAATAAATTCCAGAAAAATTATAATAAATTTCTATAATTAACAAGGATCATTTTAGTACTTTATTTTATATAAAATTGAGCTTTTTGTCTATCTCAAAAATTGTTGGAACACAATGTTCAATTGATTTATTTATTGAATAATTACGACTTGCAACTTTTTGTGTTATTTTGAGTTATGGCCGTATTAAACCTCACCCCTCACTAGTGTAAAGACCCTAGAAAGTTAGTTATAGTAGTGTGTCACCCCACATTGGTCTCCTATGCTAAAGTCATCATTTTGGCTAGGTGCCCAGTCACAAGTCGTGTTTCACCAATTAGTGTCTTAGTGTTTTAGCTTAGTGTAAAAACTAAGTTTATGTATTTATTTCTACAGTGACGAGTTACCAGGCATCTATAGCATTTTTATCGTAGCTTGCTTTGCTAGAGGCAAGTACTTTCTATGAACTTTACATACTGCTATAACAATAAACTGCGATTTACCAACCATGTTAAATGCTGATCCTTGGGGTAGCAAGTTAGAACTTTACATGTTATATTACTTTCAGTCTCTGCCATATTTAGGACAGTATCTCATATCTCTCACATGTTTAAATAACGGGTTAAGGGGAAACTGTTAGTAGTGTACGTGATCATGACCCCCTTCTCCGTATGTATTTACCGCGCTCGGTGACATTCTATATGTGACCTTGCCGTATGTTCTGATCCCGCATTTGTGTATGGATATACACCGATGCCGTTCGTGCACGTATGTGCATGCCAGAAAAACTTGATATGTGCCGCTGTACATCCTATTCACCTATTGATCGATTCACGTACATGCTACGGTTTTAAACTTTTAAACTATATGTTGTCATTTCTAAAAAGAACCAATTAAACCATGATATGCCATGATTCCAGTTTATTACATCCCTGTTCATGCTTCGTATATTTAGTTTGCTAGAATTAGTACTTGCTCCCGTCCTGACAGGATAACGTTGTAGGTATCCTTACTGAGGAGGAGTTACTCTGCGACTCATATTATGGAGATACTGCCGAGGACCAGGCTTTGCCTTACGAGGATGTACCTGCAGGAAAACTCGTCTAGTTTGCGTAGTCACTTGGGATATTTAGTGTAGTCATGTATCAGACTACGTATTTTGTAACTGGATATGTATCCAATTTTACATTTCAGACTTGTACTTGGACTTATTACTATATGAGATGACTTTTGTGTTTGGAGCATTATGACTTTTATTCACTTATAAAACTGTTAGCACATTTAGTCTTATCATGTTGTCTTTAGAACAGCTTACTACGTTTTATCTCAAGCGTAGGCTGGACATGACTCGGACCTGCCCAACAATTTGGGTAGCGGGTCGTAACATCAGCCGCTTCTTCAACTCATCAAAAGCGACCTGACACTCCTCTGACCAGATAAACTCTGCGTCCTTCCGGGTCAGCCTAGTCAATGGCTCTGCAACCCGGAAGAAATTCTGAACAAACCTCCTCTAGTAGCCTGCTAATCCCATAAAACTCCTTATTTCTGTAATTGAACTCGAAGCGGTCCACGCCTCAACTACTCTGATCTTTTTCAGGTCGACTGTGATCCCATCCCCGGTCACAACATGACCTAGGAAATCAACTCGATCTAGGAAGAACTCACACTTTGAAAGCTTGCCATAAATCTCCTCCTTCCTGAGAGTCTCCAGAACCACTCTCAAATGCTCCTCATGTCCTCTGGGGTCTTCGAGTACACCAAGATGTCGTCGATGAACACCACCATGAACTTGTCCAAGTACTGGTTGTGCACCTTGTTCATCAGGTTCATAAACACTGTCGGGGCGTTAGTTAACCCAAACGGTATCACCATGAACTCAAACTGGCAATACCGTATCATGAATGCTGTCTTCGGAATGTCCTTCTTCTTTACCTTCACTTGATGGTAACCTGACCTCAGATCAATTTTGGAAAGTACCCTATCTCCGCTCAACTGATCGAACAGATCATCGATCCTCGGCAGCGGGTACTTATTTTTGATCGTGAGACTATTGAGAGCCCTGTAGTCGATACACATCCGTACCAACCCATCTTTCTTTGGCACAAAGAGTACCGGTGCACCCCACGGTGAAAAACTCGATCTGATGAAGCCTTTGTCCTACAACTCATCCACTTGCCTCTTTAATTCTATCAACTCATTGTTGTTCACTCTATAGACGTGCTGAGATATCGGCTCTGCGCCGGGCACCAAATCTACAGAGAACTCCACATCTCTGTCCAGAGGTAACCCTGGCAACTCCTCCGAAAATACATCCATGAACTCAGCTATCAATGGATGTGGCACGCTCTGCTCCTCTACTGTAACTCCACAGAAAACTTCGCTGCTATGCTCCGCCTCTCGTCTGGTGAACTCAAACTCTGGCTCTCTTGGCACTCTAAAAAGAACTCTACCACTATGACAAACTATACCGACATGGTGCCTGCTCAACCAATCCATCCCGAGTACAATATCGTAGTTCGGTAATGGCATTACGAGCAGACTCGCATCCAATTCTCGGCCTCCCAAAACTACTCTCCGGTCCTTGCAAATATCACGGACGAGGATGATACCACCCCCAGTAGTGATCTTGTAAGTCCTAGACAACGATTCAGAAGAAAGATGGTGTCTAATAGCAAATGATACAGACACAAAGCTATGGGAAGCCTCCGAATCAAATAAAGCAAATGTGGGAAAAGAGTCGAGAAGAACAGAACCTGCGATCAGATCTCCTACTGCCTCTGCATCCTCGGCTGATATGGCAAAAGCTCGCCCCTGCTAACCTCCTCGGGCCTGCTGCTGGTGCTGAATAAACTTCTGTTACTGAGTCTGCAATGGTCCCTTCTGCTGTCCTACCGGAGCCTTGGCTCCTTCTCCCTGAGTTGTACATCCCGAAGACAAGGGACAGTCCCTCAGCTGGTGTTCTGCTGATCCGCAAAGTAGGCACTTACCTAGCCTCTTCCTACAGTCGTTCCACCCATGCCCTTAGTGTCACGCCCTAAAACCAGAATACTGGAGAGCGAGGGACAGACACAGCCAGCTACGTACATTGAAGTGAATCCTACCTCGCAATACGGTCATGGCTGTCTAGATGCATGAGGGTTTAGTACAAGCCAACAGTCACTTATGGTCAAGAATAAGCCTAGTGTCTCAATCTCAAGCAAGCAAGTAATGTAACAAGATGGTAGATCATCAGACATACAAAGTAAGGCGTCCCAAATATTACATATTCAGATGATCATAAAGCTAGTCATATAAAATACGAAGACTAGCAAGAGTTTAAGTCATACATGATCAACCCTAGGATTTGTCAATCATGTTACAGCCCTTAGGCAGACAGAAATATAAATTTAACACGAGCTAACACTTGCTCGGTTGCTAAATGCCTCAAAGAATAATTTACAATAGAGTGGAAGAGCAAAATAAAACCCACTCGTTGCCAGGGTTGCGTCTAGTGTACACCATCTGGCTGGAAGGCTGAAAGATCCTCGGGTGCTACTCCGAAATCTAGGATCTCATCCACATACTTGACCTCTTTCCTCGATCCCATATTCGAATTACACTACCAGAATAAGTCGTTTTAGCGATGCCTAAAGACGTCGCTAAAACGACAAATTACGTCACTAAAAATATTTATCGACGCAATTACCGACGTTTTGGACTTGTCGCGGAAACATAAGTCGCTGATCTTTAAAACGTCGCCGAACGTCGCAAATACCGACGTTTACCGACGTATATTTATGTCGGTATATCCTGGGATATTACCGACGTCTACCGTCGTTTCGTCGGTGGATTAGCGACGTGTTGAAAGTCGCTACACGTCGGTAAAATCCTGGGAACTTACCGACGTTTACCGTCGTTTAAAATGTCACTAAATGTCTGTAATTCTTGGGATTATTACCGACTTTTACCGACGATCTCCGACGTATATGGACGTCGGTAAACGTCGGTACCCTAGAAAATTTTGCAGATTTACCGACGTTTACCGACGCAAACGTACGTCGGTGGACGTCGGTAAACGTCGCTAAATCTGCAAAAAAAAATACAGAATGTCTTTTTCTCCCTGCAGTTTAAAAAGATAACCATAAAGACACAGTATAACAGATATCCTTTTCTCCCTGGGTTCGCCGACCCCTTCGGTGGAATACTCAACACCGGTAAACGTAAACCACAGAAGCACATTAACATCCAATTGAAACGAATAATAACATAAACAACAGTATAACACAATGTAGCAGGCAACAAATAGAATGGGATCCAACAAATAGAATAGGATCCAACAAATAGAATAGGCACAACCAACAAGTATCCAAATAACCAAGTCTACACCAAATAACAAAGTCTACAACCAAATAACCAAAGTCTACACACAACCAACAAATAGAATAGGATCCAACAAATATGATCCAAACATCCAAGTCTACGCAACCAACAAATATCCAAGTCACAAACAAAGGATCAAACAAACACAAACAAACAGTCCTAACTAGGACTACTAGGGATCTGGTGCAGGAGGGGCACCGCCGCGACGAAGGAATAAGAACAACTCATACTCCTCAAGTGAAATCGATACCGATGGAGCAGGCAGTGACGTCGGTGTCGATGAAGAAGGCGGTGGAGGCGGCGGAGTCGACGACGATGAAGGCGCACCCGGAGGACCAGCACGCTCCAACGCTGTAAGTCGCTGGTGGTATGAATCCATGGTAGATAACAGTCTATCACTACTCTGGACCATCGAATCCGTCACCAATCTCAGCCTATCGGTCATGGTCACCTGTGTTGTCTGCAGCTCCGTCACCGTACGCTCTAACCCTCCAACGCTGTGCTCTGTCCTCTCAGTCATCTCCATGAGCTCCATAATACAGCGGTCGAGCGCATCCAATCGTGCTAGCAGCACAGGATCGTCCGTAGGGTACTGAGACTGCTCCTCGATCCGGCGTAGCAGGTCGTCACGGAGAGACTCCATCATCTAGTGGACTCGGGCAGACTCCTGGGACGGCTGTGGACCATGCACACTAGCAGGAGATGCCCTAGAGGACTGGATCGCAACTAGGGCGCCATAGGATCCCGTACCGTAGTACGTACCCCTATGGAGTCCACCAGCGGCGGTCATCCACAGCTCGTCCGCCGATGGAGCTTGAGTGGGCTACGAGGAAGTACCGGCCTCTCCTGCATTAGGTGCACTAGCAGCCGCCCGTTCCCGCATCCTCTGATACTCGGCCTAGAAAGTATGGATAGTACTCTATAATTTCTAATTTCTAATTAATGTACTTATTATTACTAACTACATGAATATTTATTTGCATCATATTTACTAAGTTATATTAAAATTGACACGAAGTATTAAATTAAGATAACGTATTGTAATACTTACATAGGTCTGCTCGGCCCTCTCGTCAATAAGGCCTTCGCCCTTCCGATGGGTGGCCAGGAAGACGGTCACCATGTCGACGTTATCGACCTTCCTTACCTGTAATTAAATATATTATCTTAGTAATAATTTATCGGTTTTGTATTAAAATAATATTTCTAAAAGAGAAAGACATACCAGACGACGGAAATGTTCCGTCATCGAAATCGACCCACCGCACCACTTCGAGGCATGTTGCCTAGCCGCCTTGGCCTTCTCCGACTTCTCCTTGTACCTTGGCTCGTCGAATCGAGCCTTCATCGTATTCCACTGATCAGGGGTGATCCAACCTTGGATCGGCTTTCCGGCACGATCACGATCCTTCTGATCATTAATAGCGTTGCGGATCAGCTTGGCAGCGACCGCAGGAAACATCCCCTCGATAAGCTCGGCCCGGTGCGGTGGATAGAAAAACATATCCTAGAAGAGCGCAAACCAAATATTTATCAGTTATATATAATATGAATTAATTATATGATTCATACTAAAAGCAAATCTATTTTAACCTTGAAGCGCGTAAACCAGTAGTTCTTCCTTTCGTCTGGAGCATCAGAGTAGTTAATCCAAGGACCACCATAATTATGCCTCAGCATGTGGCCTAGGCGTCTCTGTACCTCTGGGGGACAATATCTATACAGATATATTATATTCATAAAAAAAGTTAATTTATGATAAAAATAGAAAGAAAAAAAAATAAACCAAAACACCTACTTTGTACCGTCGGCCCAGATCTCCGTCCTTCTCTCCTCCGGAGGTGCGCACGCATCATCTGCATGATGCTGGTCGGCCGTCGGCGCAGTCGCCTCGGCCGTCGGTGCAGCCTCCGCCATCTGCTCATCCGTCTCCATCGTCGTATCAGCAGCAGAAACGCTAGACGGGCGAGCACTCTCATTAGGCCTGGAACTACTCGTCCCAGGAGATATGCCACGTGACATCGTCCCAACAGGCCCAGCTACTATCCGATATGGAGGAGTAATCGGCGACGAGGATCCAGAGCCGGTACCAGTAGGAGGTACCGAAGGAAAACTCGTCCTCTAGCAGTTCCTGTAGGAAGTACCGGAGGATCATGACCTCGTCGTCCCCCTTTTCGGAATGATCCGCGATGACCTGCCATACCTGATAACAGCATATGATAATACAACAAATAATAGAGACTAGAAATATGAAAGTACAACAAATAATAGAGACTAGAAATATAAAAGTACAACAAAGACAAGATAATAACCAAGACAACATATGATGATACATTCTACAATAAACATCTAAGCCAGATAATATATTCTAGAAGAAACATCTAAGTTCAGATAAGTATATCTCTCTCAATCATCTTCAGAATAATCATCTTGTTCGTCTTCCTCGACCTCATCTTCCTCTTCCTCCTCATCTTCACTTTCATCTTCGCCTTTGTCGGCTTCGTCTTCCTCTTCGAATAATTCTACATCTTCTACATTATGTGTCGTATAATACGTAACTTTCGTGGAGTCCACATCGACAATATTGGTTACAAGAGGTAGCTCGTCCTCCTGGCAAGCTTTTTCGTCAACATCAAAAGTATCTCTAGCTTTAGTCTTGCATACTGCCCACCAGTCAGACTTCGTTGCTCCCCGTCTCGGATAAGCTGTGAAGTACACGAGCTGAGCCTGAGTTGCTAGGACAAACGGTTCGTAGCCTTGATATCTACGCTTGTAGTTTATATCCACAAGACCATGCTTGTCAATTTTCCAACCTTGATTTTCAATCGGATCGAACCATTCACACTTGAACAACACGATCTTTGCAGGTTCTCTGCCATTATTATATGACAACTCCATAATCTCTCGCAAGATGCCAAAGAAATCATTTCCTGGATCGACGTCTTTGTAGTTCGAAGACTTGATACACAAACAACTATTTTTCGTGGAATCAAGATCCAGGAAGCTGTCTCTGATCGAAGCATTTGTCGACTTGAACCGAAAGCCATTGACACAGTAACTTGGCCATATTTTAACAAAAGTAATTGGTCCCTTGGCAAGAGTTCTAATTAATTCAATCTCGGGTGAAATTAGACGATCGACCTGAATATCAAAGAAGAGATAATAAGTTATTTATTGCGCAGTTGCATTAGAAGAGGCCAATAATTACCGAGCTACATACATATTCGCTCAACCAAGAAGGAAAATGACGTCTCATTTTTTGTTCTAATGCTTCGTCTGTTAGGTAGGGTCTAACCAGCCTCAACTCATCATTATTTGTGCTGGAAAACAACGAAGCAACCGTCGATTAGTACAATAATATTAGCTTATACTATTACATTGAGATGACGTAAACTCATCATCCTGAGTTACTTACCCCTCTAGCTTCTCCACTTTATCCTCGTCGCAATTGAGTAATACATACAACTGAGCAGCCTTTAGCTCTTCGTCATTCAAATATCTCTTCTTCATTTTTCCCGAAGGCTTTCCGGACGCATTGAATACTTGCAGTATTCCATCATTAAATTCTTGATATCCGTCGTCGTTTCTCGGAGCCCTCGTTCTATTCGTAGCAACATGAGGTTTGAAATAGGAGGAGCAGAAATTTGTAATCTCCTCGAGAATATAGGCATCACAAATAGAACCCTCGACCTGAGCCTTATTTTTCACCTTTCTTTTTAGGTGATTCAAATGTCGCTCGAACGGGTACATCCATCGATATTCGACGGGTCCACCAACACGTGCCTCGTAGGAAAGATGAATCGGCAAATGTTCCATAGAGTCGAAGAATCCAGGAGGGAACACCCTCTCTAGCTTGCACAGTGTTACCGCAATGTCCTTCTCTTGCTTTTTTAGACGATCAACGAGCAATTTCTTAGAACAAAGGTCCCTGAAGAATATGCTAAGCTCCGTCAATGGATCCCAAACTGCCTGCGGTAAGAATTCCCGAAATGCAATCGGAATTAACCGCTCCATGAATACGTGACAATCATGGCTCTTCATACCTATCAGTTTGTTCTCCTTGAGGTCGACGCATCTTCTCAAGTTCGAAACATACCCATCTGGAAATTTCAGACCTTGAATCTACCTACAAAGCCTCACTTTATCCTCCTTCTCCAGTGAGAAAATTGCCTTAGGCTGCTTCAACTTTCCATTCCCGTCCTCTATCAAATGCAATACAGGACGTCTACATATTTCTTCCATGTCCAATCTAGCCTTTGGATTGTCTTTCGTCTTCCCCTTTACGTCCATTACAGTATTAATTATGTTGTCAAACACATTCTTCTCGATATGCATGACATCAAGGTTATGTCTAATCAGATTGGTGCTCCAATATGGAAGATTCCAGAATATACTCCTCTTCGTCCAGTTATGAGTGCGACCAAATCCGTCACACTTATAGCCCGTAGCAGGCTGCTCAATAGCTCTTGGTAAATCTTTTACCTCTTTCCATATCGTGTATCCGGGCCAACTTGGCGGGGGATTATCCTTCTCCATAACGCCAGCACGAAAAGCATTCATGTTCCTCCGGTACGGATGATCCTTCGGCAGAAATTGTCGATGACAATCGAAGAAGCACGGTTTGCCTCCGTGTTTCAAACGGAAAGCCTTAGTGCTGTCCATGTAATACGGACATGAAAGACGACCATACGTGCTCCATCCAGATAACATTCCATAGGCCGAAAAGTCGTTGATGGTCTACATAAGTGCTGCCCGCATCTGAAAATTTTGTTTTCTAGATACATCGTACGTGTTGGAACCTACTTTCTACAGATGATTCAACTCATCAATCAATGGCTATAAATACACATCGATGTTCCTTTTCGGATTGTTCGGACCTGGGATAATAACGGTGAGGAACGTATACGGAGTCTTCATACACATCCAAGGCGGTAGATTGTACGGGGTGACGATCACAGGCCAACACGAATACTGGGATCCCGAAAGTCCGAATGGGGTAAAACCGTCGGAGCAGAGACCCAATCTGACATTACGCGGATCAGAAGCAAAATCTGGATACTCTCGATCAAAGTGCTTCCATACTTCTCCATCAGATGGGTGATCCAACACTCCTTCGGTATGTTCCGGCTTATGCCAACTCATGTTTTCTGCAGTTTCCTTCACCATAAACAACCGCTGTAACCGCGGCGTCAACGGCAAGTAGTGCATCGAAGAGGTAGGATTCCTGGCACCGACAGACTTTTCTCTACCACATACCTTGTAGCGATCGACACCACAAAATCTGCAGGCATCTTTATCCTTGTCGTCTTTATAGTACAACATGCACCCGTTGCGACAGGCATCGATTTTTTCGTATCCCATCCAAAGCGATCTAACCATCCTCTTAGACCGGTAGAAGTCTTTAGGCAACATCGCACCCTCAGGCAATATTTCTATAAGCAACTCCATAAGACGGTTGTAGCAATCTTGTGACATATTAAAATTGGACTTGATGCTCAACAATCTTGTAACCACCTCCAACGGTGAATGATCCTCACAACCAGGATATAATGGAGTCCTTGCATTCTCCAGCAACTCCATGAACTGTGCAGCATCGGGGTTCGGTGCCTCCTCAGGTGCATCATGATCATCCGGATCAAAACTAGGCCCGGCCGCGTCAAAAACCATGTTCACCAACCCATCGTCGTAAGGAGCATTGTTGTGGACATCCACATAAGGCTCGTACTCCGATGCTAAAGATACAAGTTCTCCGTGCTCGCTCCACTGATAGTAATTCGGCGTGAAACCCTTCGAGTATAAATGATACGTGACATCCACTTCTGGATGATATTTCAAGTTACAACATCTCACACACGGACACTTAATTTTGGTACCGTCCATGTACTGAGGGAACGCCTTGGCAAACTGCAGGAACTGGTGTACACCCTCTATGAATTCATCCCGCACACCGCATATGTCATCAGGATGACGGTTGTACATCCACGAACGATTCTGCAGATAGTAATTCAGCTCCATATCTATTTGAGGATAATTCTGTAAGATAGATACATGCACATTACAGTCAGTGAATGAATGTTAAGGCAGTTTAGATATGGGTGCACAATTTAGATAGAGGTCAGTAGAGAGTGACAGTTTAGAGAAAACTGAGATTATTGGTGAGGTATAATTGTACTTGTAGGAGTACACGACACCAACTATCTAATATCGACCCTTTGGGTCTACAAGAGTTACTTCACTCAGTTTGTCAAGACAAGTAAAACTTTTTAAATTAATTCCCAATATCGACCCTTTGGCCTGTGCTTGAGTAGTATCCTAACTCAAACTATCTATCCTAACTAATAAATTAATATCCTACTTTAACATCTTCTAACTCTCATATTCCTTCTAACATAAACTAATATCCTAATCTTAACTAACCCTTTAACTGAAACTAATATCTAAACAACGCTAATCATGAACTAACACCCTAACCTGGAAGTCCACACTGCTCAAGCACGGGCCATAGGCCAAGTTATAAGGCAAAATGCAGGCAACTGCCTGTAGCTACAAGGCAAAACCAAATGTTGACGGTATATATACCGTCAACATTTAAAAAGTTTACTTGTCTTGACAAACTGAGTGAAGTAACTCTTATAGGCCCAAAAGGTACTCTATACACTCTTACTTATGCAAGTCTTTTAAGGCAATCAGCGTTATGCTAGATTTTTTAAAAAATCTATAACTCTGATAGGCCCA
The DNA here is from genome assembly GCA_029216955.1 of Iris pallida. Lineage (NCBI taxonomy): Eukaryota > Viridiplantae > Streptophyta > Magnoliopsida > Asparagales > Iridaceae > Iris > Iris pallida. The sequence goes on from JANAVB010042420.1 coordinate 10,847,618, forward strand.
AAAGGCTTGGCATAAGTAAATTTAATTTCTAGAGAATGGTTCAAAATACTGTACCAATCATACCTATATTTCTAAGATACTCTATACACTCTAGGTACTATGACTGAACTAACTCTCTAATACTCTAATGACACTCACTCACATATACCCACTCTTACTTAGGAATACTAAGATCTGACACATACTAAGATCTGACACATACAGAAAAGAGAATAGCAGGGAGTTTCTCTCCTCTAGACCCTCAATTTATAGGTACAGACTAGAGCACTGTCAGCCATAGATGATGCTTTGATTTTTAAAAAATCATGCGTCGATGACACTTCAATTGAAAGCGATGAATCATGCACCTTGATTCATGTGACATGCTACTGTTAAGTGCAAAATAGATGCCTCAATTTTTGCGTCAATGCGCCAACATCGCTCAAACTTTCAAAAGATTGTCTGTTCATGATCACATTGGTTTACCCCTTTTTTTGGTACTTCAACAACCTCATTTTTTGCTTAAAAACTTATACTGTATATATGAGGATGGAAAGGGAAGAGGAAGAGTAGGCCCCTTATAGAGAGCTTAGTCATGTTTTAAGGGGGTGGCTTATCGCACAAGTGTCCATGACATAAAGGTGCATGGGTGCTCACGCGGGTAAATGTTTTTGTTCTCACCCGCAGTAATAGAACAAGCACGCACGTGCGAGCAGTTATAGATCTGGTGCGCCCCTAGTGGTTGTGTTTTTCGAGAACATAAACGCGTATGCTGGTGGGTTTAGTACGGGTGTGCGACTAGCGGTACATAGATATATGTGCTCACCCATGACTAAGAACAAGAGCAAACATGTGCATGCCCAAACAAAGATAACGTTTATGATCGATCATAAAAATGACCTTGGATGCGCTAAAATCAATCGAGAATCGAATTAAAACCGATTTAGATTTTTTTCTTATTGAGTTAAAAACCAGAACTTACAAGTCTTAGTCTTGGGTTCTTAGCGACCGTCTTGCTAGAGTTGTTACTTGGTCAAGAGGATGTTATTTTAATTATCTTATTTTTTGATGGGCTCATCTTTGGACTAATAGGTTATGTTTCCAAATGTTGATCCTCAAAGTCATGCTAGGTATCGTGAAGTATACTAATTCTTAACATTGTTGTTATTATTATTATTATTATTATTATTATTATTTACACATCCACCGACACTCTAAACAGTTACTAACACTCCGACCTGAAAACTACCCTAGTGGTGATTACCAAGTATGTTTTATTTTCTTGTAGTGGTGTGTGTGTGTGTCGTGTGTGTGTTGTCTGTGTGTGTGCATGTCGTGTATGTCGTATCGTGTCTGTGTCAGCACGTCAGGAGGAGGGAATTAGGGTTAGGGTTTACCTGCCTTGGTCGGAGTCGGGTCGGGGTTGTCGGGGCTGGAGCAGCGGTGGAGACGGGTTGGCGTCGGAGTTGGGTCGGCGTCGACGAAGAGAATCAACGGTGGAGGGGAGACGCCAGAGGAACGGGGGTCGCCACAGGGAAGGGGGTCACCGCGGGGAGGGGGTAGCTCGAGGAAGGGGTCACCGGAGGGAGGGGTCCCCGGAGAGGAGAGAGAAAGGGGGAGAGAAATTTGGGGAACGGGAGATTGAAAATTTTGGGTGAAAGAAAATAAAAGATCGATCGGGTGGAACCCTATATGAAACTTTTTTACGACGCCCACAAAGGACGTCGCTAAACGTCGCTATTCAATAAAAAACTGGCGACATCCCTAATGTAGAGTCGCAAAATGTCGCTGAGTTAAACAAAACATCGACGTTCTGCGACTAGACCGCGACATCAGCTTTCTAAAGCATAATGTGTGGCGATAACGGTCGCTGATAGTGACGTTCAGCGACGATTTTATACAACGTCGCTAAATTCACAAATATTACCGACGTATATGACTTGCGTCGCTAAATTCGTCGCCAATATAACTTATTTTGGTAGTGTTACCGTTCGACTCATCAATTGCATCTTGCTTGATTCCTCATATCATTATTCTGATCTTCCCTTCGTGCTTGCTAGAGATTGACCCTACTAGTTAGATGTCCCAAACACCCTTAGCTTAATCTCTTTAAGTTGGGTAGAATGCCCCACGACCTGACACACCCTTGACTATTAAGGGAATACAAATAGTATTATCTAGACCATAGAGACTAGAGGAATTTAACCCATTTGGTCAACCAAGCCTTGGTCAATAAAACCGTAGAATGATGTTATAGGAATAAACAAGACTTAGATCCTTATGACTCTTAGACTATTCATATTTGTTTTTATTTCATCTACCATCGTGCATATGTTCTACTATCTAGACTAATGATGCTAATATAGCCTAGTATTTACAAGCTAATTTTTTATCGAGCTTGATCAAGGCATGTGATATTGAGCGGCCGTTCATTAACATATTGTCTAATCAGAACCGGTGCATGATGGTCTGATCAACCGAGTGCACTTGGTTCGCTTTTATCTATCGTTCTACGTGGATGGGGACATAGCTAAGCTTGTCCTCTAGAGTCTCATCCGCGACTGCCTTGGCAAATCTTTTTGAATTATTCGGTCGCCTTTGAACCACGTATTTGTATTTGATAACGCCTCCTTCGAACTCTATATTGCTTTTGCCTTCACTTATTTTAGAAGGACGAAGGCGTTGTACTAGAACTTCCTCTAGCCTTCCTATCGATTGTGACCGTTATCACTCGATGTTGCTATATCTTCATCCTAAACTACTCGTCCTTCTTCTCGGCCCTACTATGATCCTCTCATCGCTTAATTTAAGTAAACCTAATTCGCCTCTTAAATCGTGCCCTCAACCCACTTTCAAAATGTCACGCCCCAGTACCGAAATACGGAGACGGACTAGGCCAGCTACACCATATGAGGTACGTAATGTCATACGGCGATCGTGGCTGTCGAGAGACTAGGGGGTACATGCTACAATCAAGTCTCCTATGGTCCCACAGAGTTCTATGTCTCAATCAATCAAATCACATCAGCAAATAAATAAACATTAAAGATAAAGCAGTAAGGCGTCCCCGACGCTTCATCAAAATGATCATGAGAGACTAGCTTTATAATTTAGCTATCTCGGAGGGTCAGGAGTACAAAATTATACACAGCTGCAGTCTGTTTAATTACAATTATGTACTGACACTAAATATCAAGTAATCCGGCTAACAAGTGCCGGTGGCTAAACGCCGCAAAAGTATAAGCAGGAGTAGTGGAGAAGAAACCCACTCGAGTCCCCGAACCGCCATGCTCCTAGTATGCACCATGGATGTCAGGGAGGAAGATAGTGTCCTCTGGCTCTGCTACAAGATCTGGCCAAACAAAACCAGTAGGGTCAGCCCCGAATAGCAAGTACCGCCAAAGGGGCACAAGAGTTAAGATTAAAAACCCAGTTAAATAGAATGATTGATAATAGTAATACTTATGCTGCCATTATAGGGTAACGCCACATCCTCGAACCCATATGGTACCCTTACAACCAAACAAGGACAAAAGGTGCCGCATGGAGTCGGGACACGTCGTACTCTATAACTTTTACATAAGTTAAAGGGTATAAACAATAAAATCTCCTGATCGTGACTTCGGTCGACAACCTATCGCAGCACAATAACCAACCCAACAATCAAACAAGAACATGGGTTGGATCATGTACCGTGATAGACCATGTTCCTCAGTCATTCCCAGAAGTAGCACTTCACAACTAGAATAAGTCTTCCGTTCATAACTTCGGTCCACAGCCTATCTTAGTAAGATAACCAACCCAACAATCAAACAAGAACATGGGTTGGATCACGTACCATGACAGTCCGCTTCCCTCAGTTATTCACGGAAGGTAAATAGGATACATGCAAGTCGTTTTCACGGCCAATCAAGTCTACGAGTTTCTAGTGGGATGAGGTTATCCTCGCATCATGTTATTTAGAAAATCCTCAGATCGTATCTTTCCAGCAAGGCTAGCCAACCCAGGGGTTCGCGTAGACAGGTATGATTGAGCACAGGTCCCTCGTAAGGCCACCTTGCCAAAACATATATTATATAGCAGGAATTAATCGGATATAGTCATCCACTCGTTGCAGATGACACAGTATCCGTGGAGACCAGCCGGCACGTCAAGACAATATCTCAAGGCGGCTGGTGTAACATGATCTCGGGATTCTGCCCTCCCCATGCATCTAGTATATTTAGTTGCCTAATTTAACCCTAGGTGAAATCTTGGACTTTCATGCTGTGGCCTGCATGATTATCCTCCTAAAGTCGTACTTTAGTACGAGTACCCCAAAGAGGATCTATGTCAATCAGTATGTCAACATGTTCTACCCTCCTTAGTGTAGTGCATCATTGCAAATACGCCACGTGGAGTTACGAGTCATTTGTCGAGCATGAACAAGAACTGGGACATTCAGGTACATGTATCAGGTAGGAACACTTTGTTCTCCGGGGTCGCATTAGTGCTCATATCATGCTCGGGACAAAAGGCGTAAGGATATAAAATGGGCATATAATATATATATAATAATAATAATAATAAGGTAACAAGATAGGGCACAAAAGTCCATACGGCTCAAGGGGAGTGAGTCCATGCGGCTGGGTCAATACAGGTTCATGCGGCTGGGACTGCACGCTCATGCGGCTCAGGGAGCCCAAGGCGCATGCGGCTGGAAAGGCGGGTTCATGCGGACGAAGGGATGTCAGCTTATGCGGCTGCGAAGGGAGCAATTCGCCAGGCAGCCGGTGTTCAACAGCATATGCGGCTATGATCAGACGAAGTCCTATGCGACTGAGCATGGGCAATACATATGCGGCTGGATGATGGATGGGCCTTATGCGGCCCAAAACAGTAGCGCATATGCGGCTGGGTGCAAAAGAACTCATGCGGCTGAAAGCTAGCCGCATGAAGTCCATGCGACTCAAGATAACAGGGGCTCATGCGGCTGAGTCTGAACAGGGCTATGCGGCTCAATTACTTGCCGCATGAAGATTCATGCGGTCAAGTACTCGAGCAAGTCTTATGCGGCTAGGAAGGACTTTCCATGCGGCTGAGCTCGAACGAGTCTCATGCGGCTGGAAAGGCCATGCGGCCAGAGACTTGCCGCATGAGGATTCATGCGGTCAAGTACTGCTCTTCTTCTCCACTTGTCCGAGAAGAGGAGCCAAGCAACCATGGCTTCCAAACTACACAAAACCTTCATCCGGAGCCCAAATCGGAACTTCCTTAGGTCAAAATGGGGTAGAACGAGATCCTCTACAACATGGAACCATCAAAACTAGGAAATAACAAGATTAAGTAGATCAAAACCCAAGAAATCCGAAAATAAAGTAAACCTAGATCTACAAAAATCAAACCTTCAAAATGGAAACTTCCAAGTTCTAAACTAGTATAGGTTGAGGAGAAGAACATATTTTGGCAAATAGTTTTGTAAGAAATTATTGACAAAATTATGGATCCGTCTCTTGAGCAAGTTGGTACTTGCCTTGGTTGATGGAGGAAATATTTGGTTGGTGGAGGAAATAAATGAGAGGAAGTAAATGAGAGAAGAGAGAATGAGATGAGTTATATATATAGATCTTGGACCCATGGGTTCATGATGAACCAAAGGGTTCATGATGAACCATTGGTGAACCAAGAATAGGTTACCCAAATGAGCCAAAACTGTAGGCCCAAATGCAGAAAATAAATTAGAAAATAATATTTTATCAAATATTTTTGGGAAATGCATGAAGAAATACAGCATAATAAATATAGTATAAATACAAGGTAAATACAATTTATCGGTTTACGTATTAAAATACGTATTCCAGGATCGGGGAGTGACACAAAACATATCTTTTAGGCCTCTCATTTATTCTCTTGATACTATATTACTCCTTTGTACGTTATCATGACTAACTTTAAATGTTATCTTTAAGCCACGACTTGCGAATCGCATGTCGAACATCATCTCTTTGTCTTGCCAATTAACTTGATTGCTCCCCACCGATACCCCCTTGTATCTTTTCATCCCCTACTAATTCTTAATTTCGAGAACGAAATTCTTTTAAGTTGGGTAGGATGTAAAACCCCTAAATTTCTACTATTTTTTTAAAAAAATTTGGTACTGATTTAAAATTTTGTGTTGTACGTTACGTAGTCGTATTGTACGTCGTGTGCGAAATTTTGTTTTTCGTAATTGCTCGACGAGTGGAAATATGTGCGAGCGTACATATTTTTGAAAAACATTTTTTTATTTTTATAGTTTCGAAGTAATATAGATAATAATTATTTTTAGCTATCATTTTCAAGTTTATGATCTTAATTATGAAAAGCCTTTCATTTATACAGTTATAATAATAAATAATTTTTCCTATAAAATGGTATATTAGAAAAGTATATTTATGTAAATATTATTTGTACATACATATATATTTCGTAATTATTTATTAGTTTATTATTAATAATAATGTTATTTTTGAAATTATTATTATTAGTATTTTTGGGAAATATATTTCGAATTTATCGTGGCGAATTAAATCTTGATTTGAATTTATGGATTTATTTAAATAGTTAAATATTTAAAATTTGATTATCTTATTTGATTTTAAACTAAAAATTTAATTAGATTTAAATTGGATTGGATTTGGATTTGATTGATTTTAAATTAAGTTGCGAATTATCTATTTTGGATTTAAACTACTTCTAATCCTTATCCAACTGGGAATTTCCACATTCTATAAATAGGCAGGTACTCATCCATAAATTCCAACTCCAAAATTCCACAACCAAACGTGAGTGCATCGTGTCCGTGTTCTCCGTCCAATTCTTATTACAATCTTTTTACATTTACATAAATTTCTCTGTCGGACACACCCCCCGACAAAATCAAATTTCCTAAATCTAAACCTATTCTAGCCATGACCACCATCATCCTCTCCTCGTCGTTCTTACACCACCACCAAAGTGCCCCTGCCACCAGTAGAACCCGCCGCCTGCGACCCTCGGCCAAATGCCCTGGCCGAGCCACCCGACCTTCGCTTCACGACTTCCCCTCCAGTGACTCACAACCACCACAGCCGTACAAAACTCCCATCATCATCAGCACCCTCGCCAAGTCAACCCACCACCACCATCACGGAATCGGTCGCCGCCACAACCTGACTTCGGTACCCCCGGCTTCGGCCAGCCTCGCCCCAATCACCTCTGCGGCCGCCGACTCCCATCGCCATCATCGCAACCAAAACCACCTCCACCATTCTCCGTCACCATCACAACCCCCGACCACGGCCACTAGCCGAAAACTCGACCACCATCAACTCCGGCAACACCAGAAAAGAAAATCAAAAAAAACCCTAACCCTAAAACTCACCTCCGGACGCCTGCCGTCGTGCCTTTTCGCGAGTTGGCCGCGCGCCGCCAGATCCGGCCAGGCCGTCCAGCCGCGTTCGCCCCACGCCTCCGATCTGCGCCAAACCACCGTCGCCGCCCCTTTTCTTTTCCGCCGTCAGCCCCACGCCGGTCGACCACCTCCTTGCCTCCGCCGCCTCTTCCTCCAGCGCCGCGCCCTTCCGACTTTCCACCTCCGGTCCTTCAACCCACCACCGCGCGCCCGTCGGCGAGTCCCACACGGCCATCAACGCCAGCGCCGAGCACCGCGCCCCCTTCTTCGTTCTGCTCCTCTGCCCGCCGACCGGCGAGCTTCCCTCTCCGCCGCTCTGACGTGCAACCTCGCCACCGTCTTCCTCTCTCGAACCCTCTCCTCTCCATCTCCCCTTCACGTTTCTCTCTCCCTCCTTTTTTTTCTATTAGAAGAACAGCAGCAGTCAGTAGACTGCTGCATTAATGTTTTTTTTATTATTATTTGTTTTTTAGTAATTATTATTATCATTATTATTATTATTATTATTATTATTATTATTATTATTATTATTATTATTATTATTATTATTATTATTATTATTATTGTTGTTGTTGTTGTTGTTGTTTTTATAATATGATTCGTATTACTTTATTGTTGTTTTTAGAAAACTAGTTATATATATATATATATATATATATATATATATATATATATATATATATATATATATATATATATATATATATATATATATATATATATATATATATATATATATTTCACATGATGTATAATAATAATAATGATTATTATCATCCTTGTGATATTATTATGAGTAATTTGGTCTTAATATTATTAGTGTGATTGTTTAACACTATTATTATTTTTGGAAGAGTCATATATATATATATATATATATATATATATATATATATATATATATATATATATATATATATATATATATATATATAATTTGGTCTTAAAAAAAAAAAATATATATATATATATATATATATATATATATATATATATATATATATATATATATATATATATATATATATATATATATATATATATATATATATATATATATATAGTTTTAAAATGTTATTAAATATTTCTTGATAGTCAATAAAAAGCATAGCTTTATTTTTACAAAATATGGGTCTTAGCCTTAACTAATTTTATTATTTTGATTCCTTATAATATTTTTGATTTATAGGGATATAGGTTTCAAACTAGAATACTACTTTGACAAAACTTAGAGTTCGTTCTAAAATAACTTTCAATTTTTTGTATTTGTTTGAGAGCATATTTTGGCTAATAATTTATATTCCAAATATTATCAAATATTTTCTAAAAGTATATATAATATTTGACTCCCTTCAATTTTCTCCATCTCGTGATTTAGCCCATTATTCCTATTCTATGCCAATACCATACCTCTCCCTTATCGACCCTAGCTAACTTGACCGTCCTGGACCCGATAGAACTGTCCGTGCCACCATCAGAGGTCACCTTGCATAGTTGTCGTACCGAAGTCGTAGTTCGTGCCACCTTGATCATCGCAGCACACCAGGCGTCCTACCAGGCAAGACACCTTGCCATTTGCTGTTTATTTATTTTAGCTCATATTTCATACATTATTTATTTTCTTTATACAAATAAACTGTGATACATGACATAACCTGTTAGAACTTACTGTTCATTTATATTTTCTGCTATGTATTATTTTTACACATTAAACCTAGATTTAAGGGACCACCTTGTGTGTTGCATTCATTAGCCTTGACACGTTGTAACACGAAGTTGTGTGTCGCATGTAGAACACGGACATGTGTGACTGGCTGGCCACCGGTGCGTATAAGCCGTGCGATAGGAATAACCGCTAATAGAGATTGCATGCTATTTTGACTTAGCAGTTATAGAGGTTTTCTGTTATGGATACAACATAGTAGGCATTGGACGGGGAGGATAATTCCTTAGCGTATGGGCTTCGATGCACTTTTCCTTGTGACCTGGATTCTCCGCTGGAGATACGGGGCTGATGACCCATGATTACTGACGACCACTGACGTTCTGCGAAACGTTATGCTCTTATTGATTGGGCCTCTAGTGCCCCAAGGGGGGACCATGCCGATCCTATTTAGCCAGGGCCCATGCGTAGGAAGGATTGTTCTTAACTACATTTCACTTAGAACGGTTAGGTACCTTTATCCGTTAGGTACGAGTACTTTTGGTTTGAGTACTTGTATCTGACCGTGGCTTGGAACAATAACTTGTCGCGAATTAGTTCGTCACATCTTGTCCTTGTTTGGTTGTAGGTGTGACTTACTACTTCGATGAGAAGGTATTGAACCTAGTTGGGGTCCGGATACCATATTGGATTCATAGCATGGAAAGATACGTCACCGTGAATTAGTTTACCATCTCTTGTCCTTGTTTGGTTGGGGGGATGGTAAGCTAGTTCAATAGGTATGTATTGGACCATGTTATAATTCAATTGACTTATTTATTTGAGCAATATTTATTCAGTTTATATGGCATGATATTATGTGTCTTGTTACGTCCCTCTGAGGACCTGGTTATCTCGCCAGGTGTATGCTCTTGTCTTTTGCAGGTGCTCTAACTCTAGCAGTGATCGTCTCTATTTCTTCGAGGATGATTACACTTTGATCGTCTTCGCTTCGCTCGCCAAGTTTATTTCTTTTCTCATGTATTTTTCCTTTACTTGTTGGTAGTGGATTTGTCTCCGCCCAACATATTGTATCAAGACAATTCATTATCATTATATGATATCTTTTATTCATTTATTTTGTGTGGATGAGATTAGTCATGGTTCTACTGCATTTTACAGCTTACATATATTTATTATACGGCTAGCATGTCTACGTTCCTAGTCCTATGTATTTTGGGACTGGGGCGTTACAGATCCTCGGGTGCTACTCCGAAATCTGGCCATACAAAACCAGCTGGGTCAGACCCCAGAAAGAACAAGTACCACAAGGGAGGCTTCACTTAAGAACTAAAACCAGCATATTAGCACAAAAGTCATAATTGATAAATAAAGACATGGGTTAGAGAAAACAAGGTGATAGACAATAAGACAACAAAGGGACTATTCCGGTAGCCAAGTTACAACCCGTAAACCAAACAAGGACCGGGGTTGTAACCCTTCACCTGAACAGAACTTAGTCTCCAACCAATTATCGATAATAGTAAGGCATAACAGTAGTGTACTGAAATAATCATGTATTGGTCTTGCCTAGGCAAGACTAGACGGGACTCCATCTATCAATCACGGCCAAGCAATAAGTACGACTTGATACTTTAACTAACTAAGGTTATCACAAGCTTAGTTACTAACAAGATGCATCGAGATGTTCCAACAGCCACAAGCCCTGCAGAATTAATCCAGGTTATTCGGTCACAAGTTGAGAGAGTTGGATTAGGTGACTTGGGGGTGCAACACATGATAGTGTTCTGGAAATGTGCCCTACTCGACGGCAGGCTACAAGTCCAATTAGAGCGCCCAGATAACGGGACTGCCTGTAGCTGGGAAATCTCTTCATGAACTACATGATCAATCTAGTCTTTATCCTAGTCAGATTCAGTATGAATTCCTGACCGTGATAACCAGGAATTCATGTCCTAGACATGATGCAAGACGAAACATGTAGCTTATACAAGCACAAACACCCACGATTTCAAGATAAAAGTTACTTAGCAAGTCAAGATAGCCGTCACAACAGCATATCAAGATTATCATGTTAGGTTTACTTATCAAGAGTGCGCCACGACGAGCCACTGTCATGTATTATCATGCCAAGGTTGCTTGTCAAGAGTGCACCATGATGGGTCACTATCAAGAATCATCATATCAAGTTACTTGTTACTTGTTACTAGCTAAGAATGCGCCTTAACAGGCCACTATCGTGTTCTATCCTTACATTATCATGAATGAAAAAAACTTGCATAAAATAGCTAGTAACATATTCTTGAAGCTAAGGAAAAGATCTACAAGTTTTATATTGGGAGTTGGAAGAAATTCTGGCCACAATTCAGCCAAATAGGACTTAAAACAGCAAAAAAACAGCCAAAATAGGCCATATGTGGCATTCTGCGGCACTATACAGCCTTCTGCGGCACTATAAAAGCCATACGGCTGCGACACTATTCATTCTACACGGCTGTGGCACTATTCATTCCTATGGCTGCGGCACTATTCATTCCATGCGGCTGCGGCACTATTCATTCCATGCGGCTACGGCACTATTTATACGGCTGCGGTACTATTCATTCCTACGACTGCGACACTATTCATTCCATGAGGCTGCGGTACTATTCATTCCTGCGGCTGCGACACTATTCATTCTATGCGGCTGCGGCACTATTCATGCGGCTGTGGCACTATTCATACGGCACTATTCATCGTCCCTGCCAAATTCAGCACAGATGAACTAGAAAATGCTCAAATCTTATTTTGGCCATAACTTTCTCAAAATAAGTCGAAATCTAACTTTTCAAAGGTCTATTTTGGGTAAAATTGAATTCTCTACAACATAGATCATTCAAAATTTGAAAATAATAAAGTTTGGTAGATCAAAATTCAAGAAATCTAAAAATGTAATAAACTTAGATCTACAAGAAATAAATCATGAAAATTAAAAATGCCAAGTACTAAAGTATCTTAGAATCTCGTGAGGAAGACAATGGAACAACAAAAATGGAGTTCCTCCATGAAGCAAGTTGCACTTGCCTAGGACTTGGTAGGTGGAAGGAGTAAATGAAGAAGATGAAGAAATAAATGAAGAAGTGAATGAAGAGAGAGAGAAGAGTTAGATTATATATCAACCCTCTCCATTTCAAACCAAGCCAAGCCAAGTCAAACCAAGTCAAATTGAATTGAACCGATCAAATAAACCAAGTCAAGATTAAACCAAGACTAGGCTAAGCAAAATAAATCTAACTACAGTTCACCTGATAAATGCCAGAAATCTCGTATACGCATACGAAAATACGTATAACGGGAAACGGGAGTGACACTTAGGGCTGCAAATGAGCCAAGCCGTTCGTGAGCTGCTCGAAGCTCGGCTTGATAAAAGCTCGTTTGAGCTTGGTTCGTTTAGTAAACAAGCTGAGCTCAAGCTTTATTTTTTGAGCTCGTTTAATAAATGAGCCAAGCTCAAGCTTAGAAGTACTCGGCTCGATTGAGCTTGTGAGCTGGCTCGTTTATCAGCTTGCAAGCTAGCTCGTTTAGAAGCTCGTTTAGGAGCTTGTTTGTTTTTTATTGAATTATATATATATATATATATATATATATATATATATATATATATATATATATATATATATATATATATATATATATGGTTGTGTGTATTATATATTTATGTCCTTAACAAGTGATATTAAGGAACTTTTTTAATTAATATAAATAATTGTTAATATTTCATATACTTGAATTCAAACCTAACTAGCTTGAAATCAAGATCGTTAAGCTTGAAATCAAGCTCGTTAAGCTTGAAATCAAGCTTAATGAGCATGAAATAATGTTGTGTGACAAGCTTGATTTCAAGCTTATCGAGCTTGTTTATCAAGCTTGAATCAAGCTTCCTTATCAAGCCAAGCTCGAGCTCAAACCAAGCCAAGCTCAAGCTTAATATAAACAAGCTCTAGCCAAGCTCAAGCTCCAAAATAAAAAACTTATCAAGCTCGAGCTTGAATAATTCTAGTCAAGCCAAGCTCAAGCTTACAAAAGCTCGGCTCGTTTGCATCACTACATGCCCTGGCTTCTTACAGAAGGTGCAACCGATGACTTGCTGCTGTCTAGGTGCCTGCTGTATCTACCTCTGCTGAAAAGGCGCACGACCCTGACATTGGAACTGTTGCTGTTGGAACAGCTTCTGCTGATGCTGGTGCTGAAAATGGGGCCTCTTGGCCGGGCCTCCACTGCCACCGGCTCCATGGGTATCACGGCCTCTCTTCAACTTCAGTTCAAGGTCGTCCTTCGCTGCCATAGCTCCCGACAGAATCTCCTCAAAGGTAGCATCTCTATTACTCTTGGTCAAGGACTTGACTTCCTTGACCAAGTCCTTTCTGAACCTCCTAGCCTTCGCCGTCTCACTTAGGCCCTCAACGAATCTGCCCAGGCGGCAGAACTCTCCGGCATACTCCTCTACTGTCTGGCTCCCCTGAATCAGGTTCTCGAACTGCGTCTCCAAGGTGCCAAGTGCTATGTCGGAGAAGAACTTCTTCTTGAAGAGCTTCTTGAAAGCTCTCCATGTATACCCCTCTGTACCAACTCTGGGGTCAGTCTGGTACTATATGCGGGCAAGGTCCTGCATCTGGCTGTCCGTTGCCTCTATCTGAATCCCAGCTGGTATCTGTGCGAGGCAAAAGATCTCCTCTATATGCTCGATCCAGTCGTAGGCATATAGGATACCCTTAGTACCCTTGAAGTCTCGCGGCCGCATCTTCTGAAAGTCCTGAATGCCCGGGTCCTTGGCTGGTACTGCTGTATCTGCCCTCCTTGCGGTTGGGTAGTCACCTTCTCTACTGCTACCATGGCCAGCTGATGGGCATTGTCAATGCCCTGCCTCATATTTT
>JANAVB010042420.1:10864083-11069083 GCA_029216955.1 Iris pallida
CACGCGTCATACGATCAGCGTGTCGGGAAGGGCTGTGCGTGCGTGCACAGTGTCAGCCGAATCAGTGCAGGCGTGATAACTTCGCGCACACTCAATGTAATCTCATGAAATTTCACGAGCACGTGGGCATAGGTTGTCCCCACGTGTCCATAAAATTTTACGCCAAAATGTATCATATCCATCGAGTTATGACACTCAAAATGCAGGACAGTGCACGGGATCTCGTGCTACGTCCCCGAGTCCGATTTGGACACCAAAAATGTGTCAAATCGAGATCCATCTTCACAGAACTTGTTTCAAATATAAACAGCAATAAATTCGTGAAAACATAATCGAAAAATAAGAACTTTTGATTCTAAGAGGCATTTCATCGAACATGTGTTCCAATATACCGAAACGCGTCCGATACGCCTACCAAACGGATACGAAATCCTACCAAACTACGTCTACAGGTCCGTGACACCTAGATAGATGCATTTATGAAGAAAAATCAGAATTTACAGGGGTTTAGAGGGGTTTACCTATTGAGAGTCAATATCTCAATAAAACGAGCCTCCAAACGTCTCGACGTCGATTTCCTCTGGTCCAAAGCCTCTGATTCCTTGCTAGCAAGTCTCCAGCAAGTTCCTCTCCTCCCAAGGATCGCAACATACTTCGTTTGGTCTGATTTGGATGAGAATTAAGGAAAAGAGGCTATTGGAAGGGAATGAAAGTTTCTAGGGTTTTGGGAAAGCTTGACGGCTACTATACTATAACACATATAGGGGGCTGCTGTTGTGGCCGGCCAGGGGTGCTACTAGGGCTAGGTTAGGGTTTAGGATGGGCCACAATACAACTAAAGTCCAAAAGGAGCCCATTAGCAAAAAGGCCAAAAAGCTATATATTAAATAGCCTAAAAATAACTTAAATTGTTTCCTAATCAGGACTAAGCTCTAACTTAAATTCTAATTAGCTAATTAAGTCTCTAATCACATGGTTAGTCTTCTAATTAAGGTTAACTAAGGTTAACCCATCTGCTAATACCAAGAGCACAAATCAAAAACTACAACACCAATCAAATTAATAATCAAAAATTCAAATATTACACAATTACTAAAATACCCAAATCTAGAAAAGTGGTAGTGACATTGGCCCTTACAACACCACCATTGACTGTGCAAGAAAGAAGGTCATCTTTTGCATACCTGGAGTGCCCGAATTCTGCTACTCATGTGGTGAAGCATCGTCGTCCTGTATGGTAATCTCAGCAATTTCTGCTCGGAGGATGCTGCATTCAGGATGCGAAGGCTACTTAGCGTCCGTTCGAGACACGTGACAGGATGGTGCAAACGCGGATCAGACCGACATTGTGACAGAATTCCCCGACTTGTTCCCGGATGAGCTACCCGGAATGCCACCCGACCGAGAAATCGAGTTCAGCATTGACACATTCCCTGATACCCGATCGATTTCCAAGGCCCCGTACAGAATGGCACCTGTAGAACTAAAAGAGCTCAAGGTCCAATTGCAAGAGTTGCTCGACAGGGGATTCATTCGTTTCACGACCCGCACCCTGAGGAAGGGCACGAGAACGTGGGTACGTCCAGCCTACGCCGCAGTATCGACGGTAGAACACTGTATAGTTTGTCTATAACATCTAACATCTAACAACAATATGATATAAACATATCATCTTCGCACGGAGGCATAATATAACATCTCAACTCTATATCTCAATCACAAGTCTAGGAAAGATAGAGCACGATATGGAATAAGATAAAAAGGAAGAACTGAATATATAAGTAAAGTCATCACAACACACATATAGATGTCCAACACAAATAAATACAAGTCCTGAATATAAATAAGTCTCAACTACCAATCAGAACAATCCGATATAAACTGAAAGCTAAAAGTTCTAAGCTAATACTAAGGCACTCTCTACTGGACTAGATCCTCATCTGGCTCCTGTGTGCCACTCTTGTAGTTCTCATAGAAAGTAGGGACAATCATCTATATCATCTATAATATTTTGTCAACATATCCAGTCAGGATAGAACGAGCACATCACCTCTAACAGTTCAAAATAATTGACAAGCGCTATGAGTATGAAATAATAATGAAATTCGTTATGATTAAGTTATAGAGGTAATGTATAATGAAAAGACAAGTGTATAAAGATCATATGGGAACAGGCAGATATGTAATAATGGTAAACCTGTTATGCAAGATATGTTGTAGACAACTCAGACAAACTGTGTTAAGGCCGGTGATTTGAAATACCAAGTTTGACATGTGAACGGCTAGAAAGGGATATCCGGCAACCATACACGTACGTGTGTGGCCGCTATTATTCACGTAAGACCAATGGGATAGAAATGGGTATGTTCACATGTCTCCTAGGTATTCTTCCGTTCGACTAGTACACATGGAATCCAGGTTCTTCGACACGCATTTTATTAGTCACGATGGATGCATTAGTCATGATTATATTATTCAAGATAGGCATGAAACCACGTATCTCCAGTCAAAGAATCCATAAAATACCAATCCGTGAGTCCATCGTGTCAGAATCAAGATAGAACACTAGTATAACATGCATTACAGGATATATAAAATAAAAAGAACGATCAGAGAATGTACTCGTCTGATACCCTGAATGACTGATATGAATAGATGTTCGAACTGATGTCACAGGATCCTAATTAGAGCAACACATGTTATAAAAAGTTTAATTTAAAATGATAAAAATTTATAATGCAACCTACATGTTTCTAAGTCAATCTAGGTCAAGTCAACTCTTGATCAACTCTAAGTCAACTCTGGTCCACCTTGGGTCAAACTAGGAGTCAAGGTTAAGCTTCTATGGTTTTGGTCAAACTTAGATTAGTGGTCAATGTCTATGAATATTAGGATATATTAATATATATACATACTACATATATCCTTATCCATATAGTACTACCCTAACACATACATATAGATATCATATATCAAGCATATACATATCCTCACTATGAACCATAACCTATATCTATATACTGTCATAATATATATAGATACTATATAACCCAAAAATATATATACCTATCTATATAACCCTTCCACAATCTAACATCACCTACTCAAACTCAAACACTTAGACACTAATCCACTAACACTAGGATACCATATCAACCTTGGTCAAATTGGCATCCCAATACCAATACCTTGGTTGGAATCCAATACCTTAACTTGGGTAAACCTAACCTTACCTTGATATATTTGTAACTCCACCTTTCTAAATATTGAAAATTTTTAAAATTTTTATATTAATTAAATAATTTGGAAATTTTATTATATTTTAAATATATGTGAAGTTATATATATATTTATAGTTATCATTTAATTCTTAGCCTTTGGGCTTAATTTTCTTTTAAACCCATCATTAGGTTGGGCCCATCACTGGAAGCCCAAACCAGTGTCTATTAATCCTGAGGAAAAGAATTTCCTTTCCTTTACTAACTGAACCTTCTTAACAATTCAACCTTTCTTTCAATTCAATTTTTTCTGTAACAAACTCCTTGCCTATTCTCTAACGGCCATGGCAGGCCATGTGCTCTAACTACTTTTCTAATTTCATTTCCTCTACTTTCCCTTCTAACTGCCTATTTAAGAAACCGATCACCCATTCCTTCTTCCTCATTCCAAAATTTGGTTCTGTAGAAATCCTTCTTTCTTTCCAACCTGAAGCTCGACTTCAACCAGAGGAATGGTGGTGATGGAGCTAGCAGGACATTGCATCGATCCTTGAAGCAAGGTAATGGTGATTCTCCTATGGTTCTTCTCTGTTCTTTCTTGATTCGAAACTCAAATGTTTACATTGATGGTTGAACGACTCATTCAGGTTTCTCTTCATATCCTAATCTATTCTTGATGGAATTATCAATCAATTAACATAGTGAGTATCGATCTCTTGATCTAGATCTGAAGTTTTGTGGATACGAACATGTATGCTTAGATTGAGTTGTTGTTCCTCTGTTTTGTTGAAGATTTCTTAAGAGAATTTAAGGAGTGAATCGTTGGGCTTGAGAGAAGGATCAAGTGTAAAATCGATAAGATCGGTGAGTATTATTTGAATGATGGCCTTCAATAAAATTCTCTGAACAAATTCTAATTCCATGATTAATTGACTTTGTTCTTGGTCACCACATATTTAGTTATTTGCCTGATCAGGAGTTAAATCCTGCTAGACACAAGAAGTTGCTGTGTCATACTTGAGTGTCCTAAATTCAGATCGAGTTCCAATTTCCAGGTATGACTCTTCATAGTGATAAATGGGTGTATGATTAGTATTATTAGAATTTATGATGTATATGTAGGATAAGGAATTGAATGTATATCCCTTAGGACTGATTATATCAGTCTATTAGGAATACAGTTTTGAATAGGTATGTCTCTAATCTATTTGTGATTAAGGAAACTTCTATGATAAGCTGTGAATGATTGTTAATCTTTGAGAACTTGGGTTATATGGATAGGTTGTTTTGTGTAAACTGTACTTGGCAAGGTATCCATGGGTACCAGTAAAGAGATTGGTTTGGAACTGTCAGTTAAGGAAGACAGTTCAGTTCTAGACTGAACTGTAGTACCAGTGGCATATTTTGGTGAGCAGAGCTTGCATCAGTAACCCAGGTTTGATCCTGATTAAGGAACCTGAGAATGGGATGTATTTTCATTTGCAACGAATTGGAAGTAATGTTTTTGACTGAATATATATCAGTTTAACTCTACTGACAGATTAGTTGAGTTTATTTGATTTCTATCATTTCCTATTGGGATGGTTAATGTAGTTGGTTAATGATGATTTTGATTAAGAAGGCCTAATCATGTTAGTACTGGTTTGAGTCTTCTTGCAAGAAGCACACAAACTCCACTCCCATATTTTTCTGAACTGAGACGGGTGTTCAGTAGACTGAATGTTACCTGGGATTAATGAGAATAGACTTAATGAGACTTATCCTTGAACAGGACACTCACACAGGAAGGTAATACCATAGGCCAGTTAGGAGGCAATGCAGCCATGAGTAGTCATTGAACTAGAAGAACTGTTGGTTATGGGTGTTGAGAATCATGGACCTGTTGATACTGTGGACAGCCTGAGTAATCCTGGAAATGTTTTTAAATAACAACTTCCTCTCATAAGGTAATTCCTGAATTGTTTTCATAACACTAATAAGCTAGCCAATATAGAAAAGAGGGCAGGTTAGATTGTTTAGGAAATTCCTGACAATCCTGTTGAGTAATATATAGGATTTACTAATTATTTAGATTGCAAATTAGTCTTGAAATGGCCAAGATTTAATTCGATCCTGGGATAACGTGATGTGGATTAGTTCAAGTTTTCCATTACTTCTAATGGCAGTAGGTTTCAATAGTTTAGAATCATCCTTTTATTAATGCATCAAGATTTGATTACAAGTAGGTTTGATTTCAGCTAAGACTATGGTGAGAGAAATACTAGAAGCAAGTCATGATTTGGAAATGGAGTGTATCAGTGAGAATTAGGACTGACATTTGGACTTAGGCTATTTAAATCACAGTGACCAGAGTTGGGCCATTTTCTTTGGATCATTTCAAATGGCAGATGGTTGCTAATCAGTTCCTATTGGAAACTGAATTGTACCAATCCTTTGCAAACTGGGTTACCCATTGAACCTAAGATTGTTTTGGGATATAACAGTAACTAGTACTGTGGATTGAAGTATCAGTCACAATGTTAGAACTGTTTATCTAAGGCAACAATTGGACTGATTGTCTAGGTTTCTGTTGACTGAATTTGGACAGTTGTGGGTTGGTCATGTTTGGCATATAAGCTACATGAATGCATGGGTAAGACTTTGGGTTCCCTAGGTTAATTCTTGGATATTGTGAGCTAAAAACCAAATTACAAATACTGTTATATAGTAGCAAGTCCTTTTTGAAGATGAATTAGATTCCTAAGTAAGGGCTGAACCATTGAATTAATGTTCTGAGAGTTGGGGAAAGTTCCAGTTATAAGGTGGATGGTTAGGAATAGTAGTTTAGTTGTGTGGCATTTATGACTGTTGTATATCAAACTTATTTAGGATTGAATTGTATCAGTACCATCACAAGACTGATTCAATCCAATTCTTAGTAGTAACTGATCTACATCAGCCCTAAGGAGGTTAGACAAGCTAACTTAATAACCAAGAATGCTTAAGATTGATAGGTTAGCATCAAGGCTTGGGAATGTTAGGAAATTTGAGACTTAGATTGGTTATAACTTTTGATAATGATACTCTATAAAAAGTGTTAGAAGAAGTAACCCTATGATTTACTTATATAGAAGTTAATCATAGTTAGATTTATTTATAACAAATTAGATTTAGTCTGTTCATTAATCAACTTGTAATCATTATAACAGGAGGATTCCCAGCTCTACTACCTTTTCTCGATCACCCGGAGCAAGGCAAGTATACTCCTCGGATTTGTTCATTTCTCATGTCTTGCATGTTCATCCCTGTATCTCTTTGATTGACACGATGTATCACGATATTGTCTGATTTTATGTTTCATGTATTACTTGCGTCTGGGAGGAGAAATACTATAGATATGTGATCAAACCATATTACTACTCATGTGAATAGCTTGGGTCCCGCACCGTGCACGCGGGACCAAAGCCGTACCATTTCATGTTCATTGCATCTACCCAAGCCGATCACACTCTAGAAGTATTTCAATATTGCACATGTCAGGATTTCAGGTTGTATTTCAGGATTCATGGTTGTATTTTATGTTCAGGTTGTATTTCATGTTCAGGTTATACTTCATGTTCAGATTGTATTTCATGTTCAGGACTCTTACCATGTTCCCTGTTTTACTTTCAGTATTTTCTGTTCAGTTTCATGTCTTGATTCTCATTTCCTGTACTTTACATATATTTCTATTTTTTGTTCATACCATGATGTACATGTTCATTTCCTTGGATATACTTAGCTCCGCTCCTGACTAGGATATGTTGTAGGTGAGCTGGAGGCTCTGTGCGATACGTACTATGGCGAGGAGCCAATTGATGCAGGAGAGCTAGCTGGTGCTGCTCTTGACTTAGAGGCTGCAGAAGCCTAGAGCTTACCTTAGTATTCCATATTATCTTTCTTGTATTGAGACTAGTAGACTTACTTTCATTTGCTGGAATGTAATAGAAATTCTGAGACTTGTACTTCTTTTCTGGGATACATTTATAGATGATGTATTTTCATACTTGTCTTGATATCTGGTTAGTTTTCCCTAGATTGGTACAGCTTACTGTGTTGTGTCTAACGACAAAGGCTGGGCGTGTCCGACTCGTGTCCGATTATTCGGGAGCGGGTCGTAACATGTTTTTAGTGGTGGCCCATACAGGTCTATCTGTAGAGTTCCTTTATGTGTTATCATTTTCTCTACTTATTTTTCCTATTTTTCTTGCATGTTATTTACTGTACAGTTGGTATGTATATTATGTGTCTTGCTAGTCCTCTGAGGACCTGGTGATCTCTCCAGGTATTAGATGAAGGTATGGTACACCGATGGAGGATGATTGCTACACCGAGACTGCAGGTATATTTAGTTGATGTTTTATCTTTCTCTTCCGTAATTAGATTTTGTCCTATATTTGATTCTTGCTACATTATAGTCTAGTCTTATACAAGCTTCTATTTTCCTCTAGCTTGTTCATGATAAATGTGTTATTGGGGATCCACTCTAACATATTTATCTATTCTAGAATCAGTGTATTATGGTCTGATCAACCTTACTGCACTTGATTCGTTATTGTTACCGATATTTAGTGGATTGAGATAAAGTTAGCCTAGAATAACCAGACAGCTTATACGTATTTGAGCTGGACTAGAGTCCTCTCGATGCGTAGCTGGCATGTATATGTATCCTAGTCCTACGTATTTTGGGACTGGGGCTTTATACTATCCAAATGGTACCTAGGTATTAGTGTACTATTGGGGGACTTGATTATACTAGGAAAACTTGAACACAGCATAGAAAAATCGGGAAATAAGGGTATCTCAGGAATATCAGGTATATTGATATTCTATAAACACTTGTTGTATTTAGGTCTAGGTTATTTTAACAGTTTTCTGTTTTTCAGATAGTTCAAAAGCACGCGACACCGGAACGGTTGATCCACCTATACTTGAGGATTCCGAGCTTCCACCCCGCAGGTCGTCCCTATTATCCCCATGGGTAGTACGTAGTTGACAGAGATATTTGAAAAGTTTTTTGACACCCAGAGAGAGAGCAAGACATCATTTTCTAAGCCAGACTTGTGGATACGCTTCTCGAGCCAGAAAAGACTTCTGCTTTCCAGACTCCCAGACCTTTGGACTTCTCCGACACCAAGCACATATCTTACATCGAGGAGCAGATCGAGAACCTGGAGTCACAACTGAAGATCATTCAAGTCCCTGAGAACCCGACTCCTCTGAAGATTGAAGTCACTAACCGGGAGATCCAGCTCGTAGCACAAGATGGGAAGCTAAAGCCCAGGAGCGACATGAAGACTTATGATGAAGACAACAACTATCCAGGATCCGTAAAGCGTCGCAATACTTAGTCTGTGCTTCTTCGGTCACACCACCAGTCGCATCATCGGAAGCAGATCTCAACAGCCAGTACGCCAGCAGACGTATATTCCTGACAGAGGCTCTGCGCTTCAGCCCAGCGGGAGACCCAGACTCAGATTTAGATGACGACCACCTGCAATTTCTGCCGTCGCCAGGACATCACCATAAAGAGTGCCGCTAGAGACGAAGGCTACGCCTGCACTGCGGATCTCCTGCCCATCAAGTCAAGGATTGCTCGAAGATCGTTGATCACACTGTCCAAGGACAAGCACAGGGAGCATCAGGACTGCAGTAAGGGGACCCGCCTCTCCAGATTCAGCCATCACATAGAGCATTGTCGTAGGGACCAGCCTACGTCAGGGTAGTTGAGGAAGATTGAAGAGACTCCAGTTCCGAAGGAACACTGAAGATAGACTGAAGACAGAATGCTTCTTTTGCATGGTTGGAGAGAACCATGTATCTTGATTCGTAATCCAGTCTTCCCTTAAAATTTCTCTTAGCACTTAGTCCATTTCTTGCAACTTCTCGTTTTCTATTTTTGAAACCTGGGATGATATTCGAAACTTATTTTGAGATATTGTTCCTATTCAGTAAACACGTTTCATATCCTTAATTCGATATTGTTTGAAATCCACTACTTGATACTGTTTGCCTATTTCCTTTGATGATTCGATTTTCTATTCGAGAGTTGTTGTTCACTACTTGTTTCGACCTTGTCTCCTATCCAAGATTTTATTATTTTCCGGGATACTTGTTCCTACTTGTTATTGATATTCTGTTCGCTAATCAAACTTGTACTAATCAAGATTTATTCCTATTTGAAATATCATTCTGAAACCGTGTTTGAACCTTCGCTTCTATTGATGCTTGTTTGAGATTTTATTTCCTATTTTGACTTTATTCGGGACTCGCCCTCTATTTACGACTTTGTTTACTATTGAGATTCGCTTGTTTCATATTTACGATCCAATACCATGTTTCCTATTGGAACCTGTTTTCTAGTCACTATACAATACCTTATTTCCTCGTTGAAATTTATATTCGAGATTTTGTTTCTTATTCACGACTTTGTTGATACTTGATTTTCTATTTTTGGCTGTGTACCCTATGGAGATTTTGTTTTCTATTCGGGATTTGCTTAAGATTTCATTGTTATTCAAAATTTTATTGAAACTTGTTTTCGGTACGAAATTTTATTTCTTATTTTGAAACTTGTCTCCTATCTGATACTTTGCTTCAGTTCATCCTTCGAGACTCTGTTATTCCTTCGGAATAATATCCTATATATGGAATCTTGTTACCATTCCAGGTTCATTTGAGATTTCGGTTACCATTTAAAACTTTACTCAATGTTAAGGTTTGAAAATTTTCTTGTTGCCTTTGTACTCACTATTCCTTGATTGGATCCGTTGCTGCTTCTTAGTACCTAATAAATCCTTGTATTCTAACAAGCAGATAATACCATTTTGTGACTTGGACTATGAGAACCCATTTTGAATTCCTTGAACCTTTTTTGAAATTCCTACGGATAAGGTCGAGAGACTACTCAATGACCTACTAGGGCGTGGCAGTTGCACACTGCAACCATTATCTGGATTATGGAGACTAAGGGTTTACTGCAGCCAGCAACGCACTGTCGAGCCGGGAACTTTAAGTCGAAATAATTTCAGGTATTTGTCGGTTTTCGAGTATTATCGAGACTTTGTCCAAAACTTTCATATTTGATCTCTTGAGTTGTTTCGTTAACACTTGTTTGGATTGATAAAGTTGATAGAATATTCGGTGACATATCGTTGTTTGAATCATGGAACTGAATGTTCGCTGCAGCCAGATGTACACTGGCAAGTCAGGATTCTAAGTACAGTGATTTCAAATGGCTATATGTTTTCGGACAACCTAGAGACTATATATCTTTTCGTATGATTATTGATATTTCGAAAATCGTAATCCTAGTACGTTTTCCTTGATTGATACTAATACTTCTTGGGTATTTCTATCTGATTTTCAAATCGATCGTTGCAAATTCTCTTCCTACATTTTATTGACGGATCATTTGACTTCCTAGACTTAGATTCCATCAGATTTTACCGAATCTATATTTTAATCATGTTTTGTCTAAACTTGATCTGATCATATCTATCTAACAGTGATTCTCCTATCGTGCTAAACTTTCAATCATGCCTGGAAGATAGTGTCTCACGACTCATCCTCTAAATTGTAATTTAAAATTCATTCCACTTCGTGACTGTTTTTATCCTCGATCCTTATCAAGCGTGATATCTCAAACTTCTTGTGTGTACTTGGTCTCAAGGCTCAGAGCGTCATGGGATCGGCAGAATCACTGGGCAGACAGCAGCAGACGGCCACTGGAGTTCGCAGTTAGAGATAGAGTATTCCTAAAGATCTCACCGACCAGAGGCGTCATCAGATTTGGCAGAGGCGGGAAGCTCAGTCCGAGGTACATCGGACCTTTCGACGTGACGGCACGGATTGGCGAGGTGGCATATCGATTAGCGCTTCCAGCTAGCTTGGAGGGGGTACACGATGTTTTCCACGTGTCTCAGCTTCGATGCTATATTCCAGACCTGAGCCATGTGGTAGACTACTCAGAGTAAGAGGTGGGCCCGAGTTTGACCTACGAGGAGCAGCCAGTAGAGATCCTTGATCGTAGGGAGAAGCGTCTGCTGAACCAGACTATTCCTCTTGTCCGCGTCATGTAGAGACACCACTCTCCGGGAGAGTCCACATGGGAGCGTGAGGATGAGATATGAGAGCGCTACCCTAGATTGTTTACTTGATTGTATTTTAGTATTTTGAATTTCAAATTTTTTCAATAAATATTTTATGGTGTTTCGTGAATCAATTTTGAACTACTTCTGAATTTCGAGGGCGAAATTTTTCAAGGGGGAGAGATTTGTAACTCCACCATTCTAAATATTAAAATTTTATAAAAGTTTTATATTAATTAAATAATTTGGAAATTTTATTATATTTTAAATATATGTGAAGTTATATATATATTTATAGTTATCATTTAATTCTTAGCCTTTAGGCTTAATTTTGTTTTAAACCCATCATTAAGTTGGGCCCATCACTGGAAGCCCAAACCAGTGTCTATTAATCCTGAGGAAAGGAATTTCCTTTCCTTTACTAACTGAACCTTCTTAACAATTCAACCTTTCTTTCAATTCAATTTTTTCTGTAACAAACTCCTTGCCTATTCTCTAACGGCCATGGCAGGCCATGTGCTCTAACAACTTTTCTAATTTCATTTCCTCTACTTTCCCTCCCTAACTGTCTATTTAAGAAACCGATCACCCATTCCTTCTTCCTCATTCCAAAATTTGGTTCTATAGAAATCCTTCTTTCTTTCCAACCTGAAGCTCGACTTCAACCAGAGGAATGGTGGTGATGGAGCTAGCAGGACATTGCGTCGATCCTTGAAGCAAGGTAATGGTGATTCTTGTCACGCCCCGAGTCGACAAACCGTTCGTCCCCGGTGTTACTTTGCCGATTCGATCGTCCTCGCTAAGGCGTGATGCCGCACGAGCCTGGAGTTGCGCTCGTGCAAGGCAAGATGACAGGTTCTCAAATGGTTATCTTTTGATTTTGATATAAATACGCCAAGTCGAAACTTCATAAATCACATCAAAATATAAGGCACAGTATAGGAAGATAGAAATGCTTTTCATTCATAGCTTGCAACGAAGTGCAAGTCATAATTTACATTGGATGCCGTTGCGGCTACATTGATTGAAAACATAAGAAAATACATTCGACAAGTTGCCTGAACTAACGCTTGCCGTCCCATACATTCGCCCCTTTATACAAAGCCGTCGACTTGAATTGGCTTCAAAATACTTCAGCATAGGAAGACCTTCAAAACGCCTCTCCGTACTTCAGCTCCAGTTTAGTTGAGTGCGCCCGTCGCACCTGGGGAAATTGGGGGAATGGGATTAGCACACTTGCTAAGTGGACGAGACGAACCCACTCGTCTAAACCGACTCTGATTGTTAGGGTAGGCATACTTTAGAGTTGTCTTTCTATTAGAACTAAATGAATTCAGTTCATATTCGATAGCCATCTTTGCCTAATAAAGCATACAGTGAACCATAGCAGTTTATCATATTTCTTACCACGGCCGTGCTCGTCCCTGCATAAAAACAGAGATAATATTCACACCTGCATAAGACAATAGGTGAGCATGCTACTATCTTATATGCGGTCATTGATGTTACACATCATATGGGACTATCTCAACGGCATTTCGGCCCGCTCAGTCTAGGTTGCAAGCCTGACTGACGGTCCCGCAATGCATCAGTGCCGAAGCACGATTATTCATTCCCCCGAGGTCGAGTCGATTCCGATGCCCCGGATATCGATTCGAGGAAAATATCAACTTGTGCACAAGCTGTCCATGACCATGCCAATGCGTGAACAGTTTATATATGCAACCAATTTTGTATAGCACGGATAGTATTGAACGACATTATCATTTCCCCCAACTCATGCAACATTTCATTTTCCCCAAGCCGTACTCCGATTTAGCGTCCCGTAGGCACCAAATTGTCCGAGGCATCATAACCCACGATCGACATTTTATAATATTTTGCAGCACGTAAAATAGTCTATCTTTTTACTAGAACCTTAAACTTTCTGGTTTATGTGATAGACTTGTATTTTCAGAGTGAATTTCTCTAAATCGATACGTTTTTCCCTAGTTCTTGGACTTAGTGGATTGGCATGCAATTAACTTGGCATCGTTTGATTTGAATGAATTCGAAGTAAGGAATAAGTTTGCGGGACAGAGTAGAAAAGAAGGGACCGAATCACCCACCGATCACTTTGCTTTGTGTAGGTCGTCGAAGCGCTACGCAACGTCAATCCTTAGTTACGCGAGCTCCTGCAATGCATCAACACTTTGTTAGATTTTTTTCTTTTCCCCTTGCATCAAAATTTGTAATTGCATCCATAAAAACGACGCGAAAGCACTTCAATCAAGCCCAGCAGCAAAGCTCTAAGAAAACCATACAGCGGTCCGGTCCCATCGAAGGGACTCTTATAGAGAGCTCACTCGTCGAGACGCAGCCCGCTGCATCTAGGACTTATTCCAACAGAAGTCGTTCCATTAGTTGGATCGATTCTCGTAACTTCCGTCCAAATCGATTTGAATCGATGCCGCAAGGCGTTAACGTTTACCAAGCTTAGCGATCGAGTCAGATGGCCATCTAAGTTCCCGGCCGATCTGACTCGGCGCTAGCATATTATGAAGTTCCGTCGCCTATCGAAAACGGGGCGCTACATAATATACCACTAAGAAAAAGTTTCGTCCCGAAACTTAAGAACAAGGGTCTGACCTTTATTTAGACAAACAACGCGGGGTACTTCTCTTTCATCTCTGCCTCCATCTCCCACGTCGACTCCTCGACTGAATGGTTCCGCCAAAGCACGCGGACCAAGGACATCGACCGATTTCGCAGCACCTTCTCCTTGCGGTCCAAAATTTGAATAGGCTCCTTCGAGTAAGACAAGTCAGTACGTAGCTCCAACTGATCGAAGCTAACCACATGACTTGGATCGTGCACATACTTTCGAAGTTGTGAAACGTAGAAAACATCGTGCACATCAGCTAAGGCAGGAGGTAGTACGATCCGATAAGCAACCGTCGCAACTCGCTCAATGATCTCGAAGGGGCCTACAAATCTCGGGCTCAACTTCTCTTTAACGCCGAACCGCATCACACCGCGCATGGGCGTTACTTTCAGAAACACATGGTCCCCGACCAAGAACTCTAGCGGACGTCGACGAAGATCTGCGTAGCTCTTTTGTCGACTTTGCGCGATGCGGAGTCTATCTCGAATCAAGCGGACCTTTTCGACGGCCTGCTCCACCAGTTCCGGTCCAATCACTTATCGCTCTCCGACTTCATCCCAGCATATCGGCGAACGACACTTTCTCCCGTAGAGCGCTTCGTACGGAGCCATCTGAATACTCGACTGATAACTGTTGTTGTACGCAAACTCCGCAAGCGGCAAATGCGTATCCCAATTAGTCTTTAGGTCAATCGCACACAGACGCAGCATGTCTTCTAGGATTTGATTTACCCTCTCCGTCTGTCCGTCTGTTTGGGGATGGTACGCCGAACTAAAGTTCAGTTTGGTTCCCATCGCCGCTTGGAGGCTCGTCCAGAAACGCGATAGGAATCGCCCGTCTCTGTCCAAAATTATTGAGGCCGGTACCTCGTGCAGTCGAACAATCTCATCAACGTAGATTTGTGCTAACCGATCGACGCTCCATCCTACTTTAATTGCGATGAAGTGAGCCGACTTGGTCAATCTATCAACAATGACCCAAATCGCGTCATTCCCCCGCGGCGTCTTCGAAAATCCCACAATGAAATCCATCGAGATATTGTCCCACTTCCACTCGGGAATAGGGATGTTCTGCAGCTCGCCGCCTGGCCGTTGGTGTTCTGCCTTCACCTGCTGACACGTCATGCATTACGATACGAACGTAGCCACATCTTTTTTCATGCCGTGCCACCAAAAGTTTGTGCGCAAGTCCTTGTACATCTTGGTGCTTCCAGGATGTAACGAGTACTTTGCATAGTACGCCTCCGTCAGAATTTCTTTTCTGAGTTCGACAGTTTTAGGAATGCAGAGTCTTCCCTTTAGTCGCATCGTCCCGTCTCCGTCTTCCGCAAAGTCAGTCGCCCTTCCCGTTGAAATCAGCTCGCGCATTTTCTTTAGGAATGAGTCGTCCTCCTGTGCAGTCTTTATCTTGCTAAGCAGGCTCGACCCTAACTTCAGCTGCGCTAGGTGCAGGTGTCGATACTCAATTTCGAGTTCGATACCCATCGCTTCAAGGTCTCGCTTTATCTCCTTGTTTATGGCCAGTGTTTCCATAAACATTCTGCTGAGTGCGTCGGCTACCACGTTTCCCTTGCCCGGTGTATACTCGATCGTTAGCTCGTAATCTTTTATGAGTTCGAGCCAACGTCGCTGTCGTAGGTTGAGTTCCCGTTGTGTAAATAAGTACTTCAGGCTTTTGTGATCGGTGTAGATTCTGCATGCCACACCATAGAGGTAGTGCCACCATAACTTCAATGCAAAGACGATCGCCGCCAATTCTAGGTCGTGTGTTGGGTAGTTTTTCTCGTGCTGCTTCAACTGTCATGAAGCGTAGGAGATGACTTTGTCTCTCTGCATGAGTACGCACCCGAGGCCAGTTCCCGATGCGTCGCTGAATATCTGAAAGCCTTCTGGACCGTCTGGAAGTGCAAGGATTGGAGCTGAGACGAGCCGTTGCTTCAACTCTTGGAAGCTGGATTCACAGTCGTCGCTCCATTCAAATACTACTCCCTTCTGGGTGAGGCGAGTCAGAGGCGACGCTAGTTTTGAAAAGCTTCGCACGAATCGACGGTAGTAGCCCGCTAAGCCAAGGAAACTTCGGATGTCGCTAACCGAGGCAGGTCGTTTCCAATCCACCACCGCATCAATCTTCTTTGGGTCCACCGCGACACCTTCGGCAGAGATTACGTGTCCGAGGAATGTCACGCTACTCATCCAGAACTCGCACTTACTCTGCTTGGCGTATAATTTGTTTTGACGCAGAATCTGTAGTACCGTCTTCAAATGTTCTGCAGGATTCTTTGAGTAGACAAGGATATCGTCGATGAATACGACTACAAATTTATCTATTTGAGGTCGGAAGACTCGGTTCATCAGATCCATGAACGTGGCTGGGGCATTTGTCAAACCGAACGGCATGACGAGGAATTCGTAATGACCATATCGAGTGCGGAATGCAGACTTCGATATGTCGTCGGACTTGATCTTCAATTGATGATAGCCTGAACGAAGATCGATTTTTGAAAATATTGCCGCGCCTTGCAGTTGGTCAAACAAGTCGTCGATTCGCGGCAAAGGATACTTGTTTCGCACGGTCGCCTTGTTGAGTTCCCGATAGTCGATGCATAGCAGCAACGACCCATCTTTCTTCTTCACGAACAGTACGGGAGCTCCCCACAGAGAGACGCTAGGGCGAATGAATCCGCGGTCTAGCAACTCTTGTAATTGCACCTTCAGTTCCTTCAGTTCTGCTGGAGCCATTCGGTAAGGCGCCTTGGATATCGGCCGTGTATCCGGAAAGGTGTCGATGCTGAATTCAATTTCTCGATCCGGCGGCATCCCTGGCATCTCGTCAGGAAAAATGTCGGGAAAATCTGCCACAACATCAGTCTGTATTGTGTTTGTATTATCCTTCCGCGTGTCTCGGACTGATGCCAAGTATCCCGCGCAGCCGGAACGCAGCATACGCCTCGCCGAGATTGCCGACACCATCATTGCCGTCTTCGAGACCGTACCGCATGAATATGAGAACTCTGTCTCGCCAGGAAGACGAAACACCACTCTCTTCTCCGCGCACTCGATCGTTGCACGACAAGCGCCCAACCAATCCATGCCCAGGATGATGTCATAATCTTTGATGTCTAGTACGACGGCATCCAAGGATAGATATCTTCCTCCGATGCAAATGTGGCCATCCCTACAAATGAAGTTCGCAGGCATATCGACTCCCGACGGAGTGCTAACGCTAATATTTATATCTAGTGATTGCATGGTTATTTTATTTTCATTCGCAAAATTAGCAGATATAAAGCTATGCGTCTCACCCGAATCAAATAGGACTCGAGCAGGTATACTTTTATAGAGTAATATACCTGTTACAACAGTATCGGACGCGAACGCCTCGTCCCGAGTTAAGGCATAAACTCGGCCTTGAGCTCCGTGTCGTTGGTTCTGCTGGTTGACGGGCACCGCATTTGCGCCTTACAGTATCGCCGCTTTATGCGAATTCGGGACGTTTCTCGGCGGGTTGTGTTGATTCGGACCTTTGTGCGGGCAATATGTAACTATATGGCCTACCTTGCCACACTTGTAGCAAGATCTCGTGACGCAGTCGACGGTTCGGTGCCCACGCCTACCGCACCTAGTGCAGTGTTGACTGCCATGGCCTCGATCATCGAATCTGTTCGGACGCTTTGTTATTCCCGATCCCCCGGCGCCGGCGTTATTAGGACGCTTGTTGAAGTGGTTACGGATGCCTCTACTCGACATATGGCCAAAGATGCGCTCACTATCAAGAGCGGCATTATAGGATTCACGGTATGTTCGGCACCTTTGATTCATGACGTCCCTTCGCAGTTCGTCATTTAGGCCTTGTTGGAAGCGTTCACACCAGGCCTCCTTGTTGGGCAGGAAGGCGCCGGCAAACTTCGCCAGCTTTGAGAAGCTCGAATCATAATCGTCGACAGACATATTTCCCTGTCGCAGCGTCATGAACTCGTCTTCTTTTTGTTGACGGACAGCGCGAGGAACGTACTGTTCGAGGAAGGCTTGCTTGAATATTTTCCAGAAAATCGTGGCGTCCGTATCGGCTTTATAGATTTCCTGCTTTTTAGCAGCCTACCAGTCGTACGCCCTCAGTTGCAGCTGTAATGCCGCACAAGTTACCCGCTGGGACCCTTCGATGCTAAGCAGATTAAACAAGTCCTCCATCTCCGCGAGCCATCCCACGATCATATCAGGCTCCGCTCGGCCGTTGAACTTCGGTGGATTCATCTTGCAGAACTCCTTTGCCTTGAACAAGGAAGAAGAATCTATCATTTGCGGTTGAGTCTCTTCTTTCTCGTTTTCTTCTTGGTCGTCTTGCTTTTCCCCGGTCTCTTCGTCCGTCGTCTTGGTATTCCCCGCCATTTTGCTCATTATTTGAGTCAGGGCATTCATCTGTTTTTGTTGTGCTTCGAATTGGGCTTTGAATTGTGTCTGAAGCTGCTGCTGCTGCAGCTCCATCAACTGTAGCATCTTCTGCATAGTCGTCTCGCTAGGCTCGGTGCTTTTTGTGCTCGACGTACTATCTACAGTTTGGGTTGGGGCGGGATTGTTCCTTTTCTTAGTCATTCCTACAAAACAGAGTAAACATGTTAGTATTTTTTTCAAAAATATCTACGGGCTTACCTGTATGGAACTTTTATTTCACGCAACATGTCGACAAGCATTCAATCGAGCCATCGCAACGGACATTCCAATAATGAAACATCTTTCGAAAATTCGAGGAAACATAACTGTGCTCTGATACCAATTCGTCACGCCCCGAGTCGACAAACCGTTCGTCCCCGGTGTTACTTTGCCGATTCGATCGTCCTCGCTAAGGCGTGATGCCGCACGAGCCTGGAGTTGCGCTCGTGCAAGGCAAGATGACAGGTTCTCAAATGGTTATCTTTTGATTTTGATATAAATACGCCAAGTCGAAACTTCACAAATCACATCAGAATATAAGGCGCAGTATAGGAAGATAGAAATGCTTTTCATTCATAGCTTGCAACGAAGTGCAAGTCATAATTTACATTGGATGCCGTTGCGGCTACATTGATTGAAAACATAAGAAAATACATTCGACAAGTTGCCTGAACTAACGCTTGCTGTCCCATACATTTGCCCCTTTATACAAAGCCGTCGACTTGAATTAGCTTCAAAATACTTCAGCATAGGAAGAGCTTCAAAATGCCTCTCCGTACTTCAGCTCCAGTTTAGTTGAACGCGCCCGTCGCACCTGGGGAAATTGGGGGAATGGGATTAGCACACTTGCTAAGTGGACGAGACGAACCCACTCGTCTAAACCGACTCTGATTGTTAGGGTAGGCATGCTTTAGAGTTGTCTTTCTATTAGAACTAAATGAATTCAGTTCATATTCGATAGCCATCTTTGCCTAATAAAGCATACAGTGAACCATAGCAGTTTATCATATTTCTTACCACGGCCGTGCTCGTCCCTGCATAAAAACAGAGATAATATTCACATCTGCATAAGACAATAGGTGAGCATGCTACTATCTTATATGCAGTCATTGATGTTACACATCACGTGGGACTATCTCAACGGCATTTCGGCCCGCTCAGTCTAGGTTGCAAGCCTGACTGACGGTCCCGCAATGCATCAGTGCCGAAGCACGATTATTCATTCCCCCTAGGTCGAGTCGATTCCGATGCCCCGGATATCGATTCGAGGAAAATATCAACTTGTGCACAAGCTGTCCATGACCATGCCAATGCGTGAACAGTTTATATATGCAACCAGTTTTGTATAGCGCGGATAGTATTGAACGACATTATCATTTCCCCCAACTCATGCAACGTTTCATTTTCCCCAAGCCGTACTCCGATTTAGCGTCCCGTAGGCACCAAATTGTCCGAGGCATCATAACCCACGATCGACATTTCATAATATTTTGCAGCACGTAAAATAGTCTATCTTTTTACTAGAACCTTAAACTTTCTGGTTTATGTGATAGACTTGTATTTTCAGAGTGAATTTCTCTAAATCGATACATTTTTCCCGAGTTCTTGGACTTAGTGGATTGGCATGCAATTAACTTGGCATCGTTCGATTTGAATGAATTCGAAGCAAGGAATAAGTTTACGGGATAGAGTAGAAAAGAAGGGGCCGAATCACCCACCGATCACTTTGCTTTGTGCAGGTCGTCGAAGCGCTACGCAACGTCAATCCTTAGTTATGCGAGCTCCTGCAATGCATCAACACTTTGTTAGATTTCCTTCTTTTCCCCTTGCATCAAAATTTGTAATTGCATCCATGAAAATGACGCGAAAGCACTTCAATCAAGCCCAGCGGCAAAGCTCCAAGAAAACCATACAGCGGTCCGGTCCCGTCTAAGGGACTCTTATAGAGAGCTCACTCGCCGAGACGCAGCCCGCTGCATCTAGGACTTATTCCAATAGAAGTCGTTCCATTAGTTGGATCGATTCTCGTAACTTTCGTCCAAATCGATTTGAATCGATGCCGCAAGACGTTAACGTTTACCAAGCTTAACGATCGAGTCAGATGGCCATCTAAGTTCCCGGCCGATCTGACTCGGCGCTAGCATATTATGAAGTTCCGTCGCCTATCGAAAGCGGGGCGCTACAATTCTCCTATGGTTCTTCTCTGTTCTTTCGTGATTCGAAACTCAAATGTTTACATTGATGGTTGAACGACTCATTCAGGTTTCTCTTCGTGTCCTGATCTGTTCTTGATGGAATTATCAATCAATTAACATAGTGAGTATCAATCTCTTGATCTAGATCTGAAGCTTTGCTGATACGAACATGTATGCTTAGATTGAGTTGTTGTTTCTCTGTTTTGTTGAAGATTTCTTAAGAGAATTCGAGGAGTGAATCGTTGGGCTTGAGAGAAGGATCAAGTGTAAAATCGATTAGATCGGTGAGTATTATTTGAATGATAGCCTTCAATAAAATTCTCTGAACAAATTCTAATTCAATGATTAATTGACTTTATTCTTGGTCACCACACATTTGATTATTTGCCTGATCAGGAGTTAAATCCTGCTGGACACAAGAAGTTGCTGTGTCATACTTGAGTGTCCTAAATTCAGATCGAGTTCCAATTTCCAGGTATGACTCTTCATAGTGATAACTGGGTGTATGATTAGTATTATTAGAATTTATGATGTATATGTAGGATAAGGAATTGAATGTATATCCCTTAGGACTGATTATATCAGTCTATTAGGAATACAGTTTTGAATAGGCATGTCTCTAATCTATCTGTGATTAAGGAAACTTCTATGATAAGCTGTGAATGATTGTTAATCTTTGAGAACTTGGGTTATATGGATAGGTTGTTTTGTGTAAACTGTACTTGGCAAGGTATCCATGGGTACCAGTAAAGAGATTGGTTTGGGACTGTCAGTTAAGGAAGACAGTTCAGTTCTAGACTGAACTGTAGTGCCAGTGGCATATTTTGGTGAGCAGAGCTTGTATTAGTAACCCAGGTTTGACCCTGATTAAGGAACCTGAGAATGGGATGTATTTTCATTTGCAACGAATTAGAAGTAATGTTTTTGACTGAATATATATCAGTTTAACTCCACTGATAGATCAGTTGAGTTTATTTGATTTCTGTCATTTCCTATTGGGATGGTTAATGCAGTTAGTTAATGATGATTTTGAATAAGGAGGCCTAATCATGTTAGTACTGGTTTGAGTCTTCTTGCAAGAAGCACACAAACTCCACTCCCATATTTTTCTGAACTGAGACGGGTGTTCAGTAGACTGAATGTTACCTGGGATTAATGGGAATAGACTTAATGAGACTTATCCTTGAATAGGACACTCACATAGGAAGGTAATACCATAGGCCAGTTAGGAGGCAATACAGCCATGAGTAGTCATTGAACTAGAAGAACTGTTGGTTATGGGTGTTGAGAATCATGGACCTGTTGATACTGTGGACAGCCTGAGTAATCCTGGAAATATTTTTAAATAACAGCTTCCTCTCATAAGGCAATTCCTGAATTGTTTTTATAACACTAATAAGCTAGCCAATATGGAAAAGAGGGCAGGTTAGATTGTTTAGGAAATTTCTGACAATCCTGTTGAGTAATATATAGGATTTACTAATTATTTAGATTGCAAATTAGTCTTGAAATGGCCAGGATTTAATTCGATCCTGGGATAACTTGATGTGGATTAGTTCAAGTTTTCCATTACTTCTAATGGCAGTAGGTTTCGATGGTTTAGAATCATTCTTTTATTAATGCATCAAGATTTGATTATAAGTAGGTTTGATTTCAGCTAAGACTATGGTGAGAGAAATACTAGAAGCAAGTCATGATTTGGAAATGGAGTGTATCAATGAGAATTATGACTGACATTTGGACTTAGGCTATTTAAGTCACAGTGACCAGAGTTGGGTCGTTTTCTTTGGATCATTTCAAATGGCAGATGGTTGCAAATCAGTTCCCATTGGAAACTGAATTGTACCAATCCTTTGCAAACTGGGTTACCCATTGAACCTAAGATTGTTTTGGGATATAACAGTAACTAGTACTGTGGATTGAAGTATCAGTCACAATGTTAGAACTGTTTATCTAAGGCAACAATTGGACTGATTGTCCAGGTTTCTGTTGACTGAATTTGGACAGTTGTGGGTTGGTCATATTTGGCATATAAGCTACAGGAATGCATGGGTAAGACTTTGGGTTCCCTGGGTTAATTCTTGGATATTGTGAGCTAAAAACTAAATTACAAATACTGTTATATAGTAGCAAGTCATTTTTGAAGATGAATTAGATTCCTAAGTAAGGGCTGAACCATTGAATCAATGTT
The DNA here is from genome assembly GCA_029216955.1 of Iris pallida. NCBI lineage: Eukaryota > Viridiplantae > Streptophyta > Magnoliopsida > Asparagales > Iridaceae > Iris > Iris pallida. Next base: position 10,886,867 of record JANAVB010042420.1, read on the forward strand.
CTGAGAGTTGGGGAAAGTTCCAGTTGCAAGGTGGATGGTTAGGAATAGTAGTTTAGTTGTGTGGCATTTAGGACTGTTGTATATCAAACTTATTTAGGATTGAATTGTATCAGTACCATCACAAGACTGATTCAATCCAATTCTTTATAGGAACTGATCTACATCAGCCCTAAGGAGATTAGACAAGCTAACTTAATAACCAAGAATGCTTAAGATTGATAGGTTAGCATTAAGGCTTGGGAATGTTAGGAAATTTGAGACTTAGATTGGTTATAACTTTTGATAGTGATACTCTATAAAAAGTGTTAGACGAAGTAACCCTAAGATTGACTTATATAGAAGTTAATCATAGTTAGATTTATTGATAACAAATTAGATTTAGTCTGTTCATTAATCAACTTGTAATCATTATAATAAGAGGATTCCCAGTTCTACTATCTTTTTTCGATCACCCGGAGCAAGGCAAGTATATTCCTCGGATTTGTTCATTTCTCATGTCTTGCATGTTCATCCATGTATCTCCTTAATTGACACGATGTATCACGATATTGTCTGGTTTTATGTTTCATGTATTACTTGCGTCTGGGAGGGGAAATACTATAGATATGTGATCAAACCCTGTTACTACTCATGTGAATAGCTTGGGTCCCGCACCGTGTACGTGGGACCAAAGCCGTACCATTTCATGTTCATTGCATCTACCCAAGCCGATCACACTCTAGAAGTATTTCAATATTGCACATGTTAGGATTTCAGGTTGTATTTCAGGATTCATGGTTGTATTTCATGTTCAGGTTGTATTTCATGTTCAGGTTATACTTCATGTTCAGATTGTATTTCATGTTCAGGACTCTTACCATGTTCTCTATTTTACTTTCAGTATTTTCTGTTCAGTTTCATGTCTTGATTCTTATTTCCTGTACTTTACATATATTCCTGTTTCTTGTTCATACCATGATGTACATGTTCATTTCCTTGGATATACTTAGCTCCACTTCTGACTAGGATATATTACAGGTGATATGGAGGCTCTGTGCGACACGTACTATGGCGAGGAGCCAATTGATGCAAGAGAGCTAGCTGGTGCTGCTCTTGACTTAGAGGCTGCAGAAGCCTAGAGCTTACCTTAGTATTCCATATTATCTTTCTTGTATTGAGACTAGTAGACTTACTTTCATTTGCTAGAATGTAATAGAAATTCTGAGACTTGTACTTCTTTTCTGGGATACATTTATAGATGCTGTGTTTTCATACTTATCTTGATATCTGGTTAGTTTTCCCTAGATTGGTACAGCTTACTTTGTTGTGTCTAACGACAAAGACTGGACGTGTCCGACTCGTGTCCGATTATTCGAGAGCGGGTCGTGAAAATATTGATACCTTATCTTGGTACCTTGATACCATTCCTTGGTCATAAAGTAAACTAATCATTTACCTTGAAGGTAAAGGTAATTCATATTTACCTTAAGATACTAACTTGGTATCATGAGATACCAAGATACCCCTCAATTATCTAATTAACTAACTATCTAATGTACTAACATAACATCTTAACTAATATCTAACATATAACCTATAGAGACTAATTTGCTAACATACCAATATCTAGAACTAACATAACCTACTAACATATCAATATCTAACATACTAGATATCTAACATCAAACTATCTAACAACATATCAAATATCTAACAAAATACTAACCTCTACTATCTAACTAACACTCATACTAACAAATATTACCTAACAATAATATATATATGTACTATATCATACATATACTCTATGATACCTACATTCACTTAATATCCATACTACATAGGCTCATAGGTTACACAAAATACCTATGTCGTATAGTCACTCTTCTACTTAAAATCAATATTGTACCAATTGGACCTTCACAAAATTCTAGGATTAAAGTATGTTGTAGCTCTTCGTGTTAGCTTTCCGAAACTTCAAACAGATCACATTTTCGTGTCCGGAAGCTCCCGAAATCGCGAAAACACCGAAACGTGTTTGTCTTTCGGACAGCTAACACTCAAATAGTTTTACAAAAAGTTCTAGAACGATTCTGGCTTATTAAAATATATATTTGGAAAGTTAACTTCGATACGGTTCTTTTAAAAAAATAGGAGATTAATCAGAGTTCTGAGCTAAAAGTTATGGCATTTCTAAGTTGCTATGGTTACTAAAAACGTGTATGAATATTATGACGAATTTGGGTTGTTTTGGACAAAAGAAACACATGTCGGCCAAGATACTTAGATACCAACATAGGTATCCAAATGAAGCTCATTCTAACCATCCTAACTAAGATCAATCTACTCTCTAACCATTCTAAAACTTAATTTAAAACACAATTAATCCTATTAGGAAATAAACCAAACACATGGGGTGTCCTAATTTGGGATCTATCAAGTTGGACACAAAATACATATCTAAAATCCTCAAGAGAGCTCCAAATGGCCTCAAACTTGAATCTAAAGGGGGTACAAGCATGGGGGTGGATCCTATGAATTCAAAACTAACTAATATGCATAGAAAATCAATTTAGACGGTTGGTTTTACCTATTGGAAGTGGGATCCTAATGATACTCTCAAGGATACGGCTCCGATACGAAGATCCTTCTAAAATGAACACTTCTCCTTGCACTTTGTTCCAAATCTTTGCTAACACTCTCCCTTGGTAGTATGAGAAGGTTGGATGGAAGTTTTGGTGGAGGAATGAAGAGATTTGGAGATCAAATCAAAGAGGGAAGCTCTCTAATTTGGAGAAGAATACTTTGTGAAGAAAAAGAGGCAAGATAGAATGAAATGAAAGGAATGGAGGCTAACCTACCTATAGTGGCTGCCATTAAACCCTATTGGGCCTTGGGGGAAAGCTCATTAAGGCCTCAACTAGTCCTCTTGGTTAATTTTAAGTTAGGTTCAAGTTTGGGATCAAAAGGGTTAAATTTAAGCCTCTAACTTAACCAATCTAACAAGTAGGATTAGTCTAAAATTACTAACTTAATTAGTGGGATTTGTGGGCCATGACTAACTAATCTTGGGGTCTCGTCTAGAGTCTAAGCTACCCGGGTCACTAATACAAGTCGGAACGAAACGAAACTCAAACCCTATTAAACAAATCCCGTAAAATTAATATTAAAATATAAAATTCTTAAAATATTAAAATATAAAAAATGACCAAAATTACAATACATCAATTTAAATATTATTAAAATAATCTAAAATTTACCAATTAATCAAAATTTTAAATAATTCAAAATTTACAAAATGATCAAAATACCCTTAGCCTAAAAAGTGGTAATTAGCTAATCTAATCACATGGGTTAGGCCTCCATAGTCATGGTTAGTCTCTATGCTAAGCAGCTCTAAGGTTACACTAGCCAAAGAACAAAATCACAAAACACTAATTTAATAATATTAAAATAATCAAAATTTACCAATAAATCAATAATGTGATTTAAACCTATTATTAAATAATCAATTTTACAAAAGTTCAAAATTATCCTCATTTTAGAAAAGTGGTGGTTACAAATCTACCCTCCTCAGAAAAAATTTTATCCTCAAAATTAAGATGGTCGTACTCCTTCTAAGTTAAACCCCCAACAATCAAGGTCAAAAAAATTATATCTAAAACATGCAAATTGTGGTCCTATTGGTCGTGATATCACGATCTTGATCAGGGTCACTATACTATCTATCACAGCACAAAACATCTTGACATGTACTAATGGAATCACACAACAAGATGGAAAGAAGAACAGGAAAGACATACCTACTAACCCGTCACCCGTAGCGTCGGTCTACTCGACTGTCAGCGCGAAAGCCCTGCCCCTCTGGGGTATATTCCTCTTATGGTGCGGGGCACGGTGCTGCGCTACAGGTGGCCTAGCTCCCTCTATCTAATCCATGATACTCAAGTAACATCCACACTGATATTTCATTCCATCATACTAGGGCACCATCTATTTGGTATCTATTCTGAAATCTGATAATCATACCCGTATATCCAGAACTATGTTACCAGAATCCTCGTTACGCTAGTTAGTACAATAGCGATAATCCATAGAGTCTGCAACTAAGATACATATACCTCTAGAATCATGGTATTTAAAAATTTTGCATTGTCGCTAGCTTGGCTGCGAAAACTTCAAATTCCCACACCCGAGAAATACATCCAAAATTAGACTCTATCTCATCGTCAAACCAGCCAATATGGCTGTAGAAGACTCTAGATTCCATGACTGAGGCAACCTAGCATATAATGTTATCTTGGTAGAAAATCAAGTCAATAATGAATACTAAGAATCAAATTCAACGATGAACAAGGAAGTAGACAGAAACTGTCGGAATCGAATTTCAAGACAGTTCATAATGAGATCCTCAAGGGTTATCCCAGGAATCTTCTCAAATAGTCCTAACTATGATTGAGTAACTCTCTATACTGCCTAATCCTATATCCTAACAGCAGGATCGTAGCAGCACTCTAAGTCGAGCACCACTACGAAATCGTACTAGTTGCGACTCTGAACTGCATGGGCCACCACAAAAATGTGTCACGACCCGTAACCTGAGGAAGGGCACGAGAACGTGGGTACGTCCAGCCTACACCGCAGTGTCGGCGGTAGAACGCTGTATAGTTCGTCTATAACATCTAACATCTAACAATAATATGATATAAATATATCATCTCCGTACGGAGGTATAATATAACATATCAACTCTATATCTCAATCACAAGTCTAGGGAAGATAGAGCACGATATGGAATAAGATAAAAAGAAAGAACTGAATATATAAGTAAAGTCATCACAACACACATATAGATGTCCAACACAAATAAATACAAGTCCTGAATATAAATAAGTCTCAACTACCAATCGGAACAATCCGATACAAACTGAAAGCTAAAAGTTCTAAGCTAATACTAAGGCACTCTCTACTGGACTAGATCTTCATCTGGCTCCTGTGTGCCACTCTTATAGTTCTCATGGAAAGTAGGGACAATCATCTATATCATCTGTAATATTTTGTCAACATATCCAGTCAGGATAGAACGAGCACATCACCTCTAACAGTTCAAAATAATTGACAAGCGCTATGAGTATGAAATAATAATGAAATTCGTTATGATTAAGTTATAGAGGTAATGTATAATGAAAAGACAAGTGTATAAAGATCATATGGAAACAGGCAGATATGTAATAATGGTAAACCTGTTATGCAAGATATGTTGTAGACAACTCAGACAAACTGTGTTAAGGCCAGTGATTTGAAATACCAAGTTTGACATGTGAACGGCTAGAAAAGGATATCTGGCAACCATACACGTACGTGTGTGGCCACTATTATTCACGTAAGACCAATGGGATAGAAATGGGTATGTTCACATGTCTCCTAGGTATTCTCCCGTTCGACTAGTACACATGGAATCCAGGTTCTTCGACACGCATTTTATTAGTCACGATGGATGCATTAGTCATGATTACATTATTCAAGATAGGCATGAAACCACGTATCTCCAGTCAAAGAATTCATAAAATACCAATCCGTGAGTCCATCGTGTCAGAATCAAGATAGAACACTAGTATAACATGCATCACAGGATATATAAAATAAAAAGAACTATCAGAGAATGTACTCGTCTGATACCCTGAATGACTGATATGAATAGATGTTCGAACTGATGTCGCAGAGTCCTAATTAGAGCAACACATGTTATAAAGAGTTTAATTTGAAATGATAGAAATTTACAATGCAATCTACATGTTTCTAAGTCAATCTAGGTCAAGTCAACTCTAAGTCAACTCTGGTCTACCTTGGGTCAAACTAGGAGTCAAGGTTAAGCTTCTATGGTTTTGGTCAAACTTAGATTAGTGGTCAATGTCTATGAATATTAGGATATATTAATATATATACATACTACATATATCCTTACCCATATAGTACCACCCTAACACATACATATAGATATCATATATCAAGTATATACATATCCTCACTATGAACCATAACCTATATCTATATACTCTCATAATATATATAGATACTATATAACTTAAAAATATATATACATATCTATATAACCCTTCCACAATCTAACATCACCTACTCAAACTCAAACATTTAGACACTAACCCACTAATACTAGGATATCATATCAACTTTGGTCATATCGGCATCCCAATACCAATACCTTGGTTGGAATCCAATTTCTTAATTTGGATAAACCTAACCTTACCTTGATATCTTGATACCTTACCTTGGTACCTTGATACCATACCTTGGTCATAAAGTAAACTAATCATTTACCTTGAAGGTAAAGGTAATTCATATTTACCTTAAGATACTAACTTGGTATCATGAGATACCAAGATACCCCTCAATTATCTAATTAACTAACTGTCTAATGTACTAACATAACATCTTAACTAATATCTAACATATAACCTATAGAGACTAATTTGCTAACATACCAATATCTAGAACTAACATAACCTACTAACATATCAATATCTAACATACTAGATATCTAACAACATATCAAATATCTAACAAAATACTAACCTCTACTATCTAACTAACACTCATACTAACAAATATTACCTAACAATAATATACATATATGTACTATATCATACATATACTCTATGATACCTACATTCACTTTATACCATACTACATAGGCTCATAGGTTACATAAAATGCCTATGTCGTATAGTCATTCTTCTACTTAAAATCAATACTATACCAATTGGACCTTCCTAAATTCTAGGATTAAAATATGTTGTAGCTCTTTGTGTTAGCTTTCTGAAACTTCAAACGGATCGCATTTTTGTGTCCGGAAGCTCCCGAAATCGCGAAAACATCGAAACACGTTTGTCTTTCGGACAGCTGACACTCAAATAGTTTTACAGAAAGTTCTAGAACGGTTTTGACTTTTTAATATATATATATATATATATATATATATATATATATATATATATATGGAAAGCTAACTTCGATACGGTTCTTTTAAAAAAATGAAAGATTAATCGGAGTTCTGAGCTAAAAGTTATGGCATTTCTAAGTTGCTATGGTTACTAAAAATGTGTATGAATATTATGACGAATTTGGATTATTTTGGACAAAAGAAACACATGTAGGCCAAGATACTTGGATACTAACATAGGTATCCAAATGAAACTCATTCTAACCATCCTAACTAAAATCAATCCACTCTCTAACCATTCTAAAACTGAATTTAAAACATAATTAATCCTATTAGGCAATAAACCAAACACATGGGATATCCTAATTTGGGATCTATCAAGTAGGACACAAAATACATATCTAAAATCCTCAAGAGAGCTCCAAATGGCCTCAAACTTGAATCTAAAGGGGGTACAAGCATAGGGGTGGATCCTATGGATTCAAAACTAACTAATATGCATAGAAAATCAAGTAGGACGGTTGGTTTTACCTATTGGGAGTGGGATCCCAATGATACTCTCAAGGACGGCTCCGATACGAAGATCCTTCCAAAATGGACACTTCTCCTTGCACTTTGTTCCAAATCTTTGCTAGCACCCTCCCTTGGTAGTATAAGAAGGTTGGATGGAAGTTTTGGTGGAGGAATGAAGAGATTTGGAGATCAAATCAAAGAGGGAAGCTCTCTAATTTGGGGAAGAATACTTTGTGAAGGAAAAGAGGCAAGATAGAATGAAATGAAAGGAAGGGAGGCTAACCTACCTATAGTAGCTGCCATTAAACCCTATTGGGCCTTAGGGGAAAGCCCATTAAGGCCTCAACTAGTCCTCTTAGTTAATTTTAAGTTAGGTTCAAATTTGGGATCAAAAGGGTTAAATTTAAGCCTCTAACTTAACCAATATAACAAGTAGGATTAGTCTAAAATTACTAACTTAATTAGTGGGGTTTGTGGGCCATGACTAACTAATCTTGGGATCTCGTCTAGAGTCTAAGCTACCCAGGTCACTAACACAAGTCGAAACGAAACTCAAACCCGACTAAACAAATCCCGTAAAATTAATATTAAAATATAAAAATTCCTAAAATATTAAAATATAAAAAATGACCAAAATCACAATACATAAATTTAAATATTATTAAAATAATCTAAAATTCACCAATTAATCAAAATCCTAAATAATTTAAAAGTCATAAAATGACCAAAATACCCTTAGCCTAAAAAGTGGTAATTAGCTAATCTAATCACATGGGTTAGGCCTCCATGGTCATGGTTAGTCTCTAGGCTAAGCAGCTCTAAGGTTACACTAGCCAAAGAACAAAATCACAAAACACTAATTTAATAATATTAAAATAATTAAAATTTACCAATAAATCAATAACATGATTTAAACATATTATTTAAATAATCAATTTTACAAAGGTTCAAAATTATCCTCATTTTAGAAAAGTGGTGGTTACAAATCGTCCTAGCGTCTCGCCATGGGGAGCGCCCGTGTTGCTTGTGAAGAAAAAGGATGGGTCAATGCGTCTGTGCGTCGACTACCGCGAGCTGAACAAAGCCACCGTCCGGAACAAGTATCCATTGCCCTGCATAGCCGATTTATTCGATCAGTTGCAAGGTGCCTCAGTATTTTCGAAGATCGACCTCCGCTCAGGCTATCATCAACTCAAGATCAATTCAGACGACGTGCCAAAGTCAGCCTTTCGCACTCGTTACGGCCACTATGAGTTCTTGGTAATATGCCATTCGGCCTGACAAATGCTCCTGTCGCCTTCATGGATCTAATGAATCGGGTGTTTCGTCCATTCTTCGACAAGTTCGTGATAGTCTTCATAGACGATATCCTCGTCTACTCGAAGGATCGAGCACAACACGCAGAACATCTGCGAACCGTACTCCAGACCCTCCGAGATAATCAGTTGTTTGTGAAGAGGAACAAGTGCGAATTTTGGCTGAGCAGCGTATCCTTTCTTGGACACATCATTTCATCCGAAGGTATTACAGTCGACCCGAAGAAAGTTGAAGCCGTTGCTGATTGGAGGCGGCTTACGTTGGCTAGAGATTCGAAGTTTCTTTGGTTTGGCTGGATACTATAGATACTTCGTGAAAGATTTTGCGAAGATTGCATCGCCATTGACTCGTCTCACTCAAAAGGGAGTCGTGTATTCAGCGATGCTTCAGGACAGGGCTTGGGATGTATGCTCATGCAGCGAGACAAGGGGATCTCTTTCGCCTCCAGACAGTTGAAGCCGCACGAGAAGAACTATCCTACGCACGACTTGGAGTTAGCGACGATTGTGTTCGTGTTAAAATTATGGTGCCACTATCTTTATGGTATGGCGTGCGCGATCTATACCGATCACAAGAGCCTCAAGTATATATCTCTTCACTCAGAAGAAGTTGAACTTATGACAGCGGCATTGGCTAGAACTGATCAAAGACTATGACTTGACGATCGACTATACGCCGGGCAAAGGAAATATTGTGGCAGACGCTTTTGAGTCATTAATATCTTGCCTCTTTGTGCATCAACAGCAGACTACCACGAGACCTTGAAGAGATGGGCATCGACCTTTGAGTTCGATTCAGAGATGTGCAGTTGGCACAATTACAGTTAGAGCCGAGCTTGCGAGAAAAGATCAAGGCCGCTCAGAAGGACGATCCGTACTTGAAAAATATACGGGAGCTGATTTCAACAGGGAAGGCGACCGACTTTGCAGAAGATGACACCGGCGTGCTACGACTGAAAGGTCGACTATACGTTCCTGACGACTTAGAACTTAGAAAGGAGATATTGACGGAGGTACATTATGCAAAATATACCTTGCATCCCGGCAGCACTAAGATGTACAAAGACCTCCATAAGATCTTCTGGTGGCACGGAATGAAGAGAGATGTGGCGCTCTTCGTGTCGCAATGCATGGCCTGTCAGCAGGTGAAAGATGAGCATTAGAGATCGGGCGGGGAGATACAGAATCTTGTCATTCTAAAATGGAAATGGAATCACATCACTATAGATTTTGTTGTTGTCCAGCCAAAGACGCCACGGGGGAACGATGTCGTCTGGGTTATCGTCGAATGGTTAACCAAGTCAGCGCACTTTATTGCCATTAAAGTCACTTGGAGCGTCGATCGCCTTGCTCAGATCTATCTTGATAAAATAGTTCGATTGTACGGGATACCGGTATCCATTATCTCAGATTGGGATGGGCGGTTCGTGTCACATTTCTAGTATAGTCTTCACTCGGCAATGGGGACCAAGTTGAAGTTTAGCTCAGCTTACCATCCTCAGACCGATGCCAAACAGAACAGGTGAACCAGATTCTCGAAGACATGTTACGCCTATGTACAATCGACTTAAAGTCAAGCTGGGACGTTCATCTACCATTGGTCGAATTTGCATATAACAATAGCTATCAGTCCAGCATCCAAATAACGCCGTATGAAGCCTTATACGACCAGAAGTGTAGATCGCCCATTTGCTGGGATGAAGTCGAAGAATGGCAGATATTCGGCCTGGAGCTGGTGGAACAGACCGTGGAGAAGGTAAAGCTCATTCAGGAAAGACTGAAGATTGTACAGAGTCGGCAGAAGAGCTACGCTGACACCCACCGAAGACCCCTTGAGTTCTTGGAAGGCGAACATATATTTCTGAAAGTAACGCCCATACGAGGAGTCACCAGATTTGGAGCAAAGGGAAAGTTGAGTCCAAGATTTGTTGGTCCCTTCGAGATATTGAAGCGAGTCGCCCCAGTAGCTTATCAAATCGCATTGTCGCCAGCATTGTCAGATGTGCACGATATTTTCCACCTCTCGTAACTACGAAAGTATGTACACGATCCGAGCCATGTAGTAGATTTGGGACAGCTAGATCTAAAGGCAGACTTATCATATGTGGAAGAGCCGGTACAAATCTTGGAGCACAAGGACAACTGCTTCGAAATCATACCATTCCTCTCGTTCCCGTACTCTGGAAGAACCATGCGGTCGAAGAGTCGACATGGGAGCTCGAATCCGAGATGAAGGAGAAGTTTTCTTCGTTGTTTCCTAGCGGTAGGTTCTCCTCTTAAGTTTCGAGGACGAAACTTTTTCGTAGTTGGTTATGATGTAGTGCCCCGTCCCTACGTCGTCCCTATTTTTGTCCACGGGGTGTGCGAAAAAGAAACACTGTCGCTACCGATTGAATCAGAACCGATAGATCGGGATCGGTTGAATCGGTCGAACGGAAACGATTGAATTAAGATCATTTTCTCGTTAAGGAAAGGCTTCTTCGGAATCAAGTCCCATATTCAGTGGGTTGCACATCAAGGATAGACTCTGCGGCTGAGTCGGGGGTGACCTCCCGTTGCTCTATTTTTATGCCGTACTTGCCCTTTGGATTTGGTTTTTCTGAATGTGTTTTCGTGAATGTTTTCGATGATTTTCATGGTTTGCATTTTCGAACTCGTATTTACATATCGAACTCCTTGAATTGTGCAGTGTTCTAATCAGTTGCTTATGCGATTTCAGGTGATCGCGTAGGTGCCGTCTAGCACAACTAACGAGTCTTTTGCCTCAAACAAACAATCAAAGTGAGTGGCTGGACCATCTTTTCCTTGACCTTCTTTAATCTCAAATCAACCAATAGAATGCTAGTTTGTTATGTAAATGTACGAAAGCTTAGATTTCAATGAACTGTCATGACCCGCACCCTGTTTAGGGGCACGAGCACGTAGGTATGTCCAGCTAGGGGTGAGCAAATACCGATCGCTACCGAAAAACCGACCGAATACCGATTAAAAATATCCCGAAAAAACCGAACCGAAATTATGTACCGATGCCGAATTACCGAACCGATTAAAATATAGTATAATGGTAGTGGTAACGGTTTGAATGTAATACCATACCGAAAATACCGAACCGAACCGATTATATATATTTACATTTTTTTTCCTTTAGAATGTTGTTCGTGATTAATTTTATATTACTCTTTTTCATTTTTATCTTTGTTTTAGTTGGAAATTAGTTTGTTAGAACTTAGAATGGATTTTGGTGGACTTGAAGCTATGTTAAGAATGCTAAGAATTGAGTTTTGGTCTTTTGAGCTTATATTTTTGAGTTTTCATATAATTTTAAAATGAATTTTAGTGTACTTAAACTTATACTAAGAATTAAACTTAGTGAGCGTGTTTGATCTTTTAAGCTCTTTTTTAGGTGTTTGCGACTTGTTACATATTATTCTAATAAATTTGATTAATTGCTTGCTTGGTAGAGGCTTAGCTTTGAAATTTAATGCTTCAAAAAAAGTAAAAAAATATTTTTCTAGGTTAAGAGGTTCATATTAAGTGTGTTGATTGATCAAATATTATATGGTAAAATACCGATACCGAACAAAAACCGACCGAATACCGATTTAACCGTAACCGAAAAAATCGATTCTAAATGGTACGATATTGGTATTAATTGTTTAAATACCGATTTAAAAAAATACCGAAAAATCCAACCAAATACCGACCGATTATACCGACGCTCACCCCTATGTCCAGCCTACGCCGCAGTGTCGGCGGTAGAATGCTATATAGGTCGTCTATAAAATCTAACATCAACAATATATATATGTACCTGTCATCTCCGCACGGAGGAATATATATATATATATATATATATATATATATATATATATATATATATATATAACTCAATCACATGAATCTAAGGAAGATACGCACGAAAGATAAAGATATGATGGAAGTAGGAAAACTGAAAATAGATGCAAGTCACAACGTCCAACCAGAGATAGAGAGTATATCATAATGTACGTATCCCAAAATAATAATATACTACAAGCCAAAATGATAAGCTGGAACGCAGTCCAGTCAAACCTACTAGTCTAGATCCCTACCGGTGGTGCGTCCTCTAAAGGCACCGGCTCCACTAAATCCAATTGGAAATCTGCGTCTACGTCAAACCCGTAGAAGGTCGGACAGTCTGTATCTGAACCCTCTGTAAAACACAACGAAGTTATCCTGTCAGGATATGAGCAAGTACAAACGCTAACAGCAGTTCCATGTGAATTGACAAATTCTATAAGAGACAGTTATAATGAAATACAAGATAAAATATCAAGATTGGAATATAAACAGAATATGTAAATATGGCTATTATGTCAGGGTATGAAATACTGGAAATATAGAGCAGTACAGTAATAACTGATATATAATGTAAATATAAACGGTGCCTTGAGATATTAGAGCGTTATGTGATCGACTTGGGACACATGATCAGGCTCTTCCATTTGACCGGCTATGAGTCAGGAAATACAAAAAAATAAGAATCAGGCCGACCACAATGGAAAGCTATGATGCAAGTAGTAACACAGGTCAGGCTTTACCCTACGTGAGACGAGGGTGAAGCTATGATGCAAGTAGTAACAGAAATACATGAGGAGTATTGATCACATAACCTCTAATAACTCTCCATCCCCAAGTAGTATAATGGATCCAACCATGACACGTCATGACACGGAATTTAAAGAGCAGGGGGCCAGCCCACTCCTAAATCGGTGTCTATATAAGTACATGAAATAAGATCGAACAATGTACTCATATACCAGGTAAACCAGGAATAACCTTTCATGACGAGATCCAACGTATACTAGTCTGTGTACCATTGTGTCGGGAATCAAGTAAGATACTATAACTAAATCGGATATAGCAGATATCAAGACAATAAAAACTATCAAAGAATGTACTCGCCTGCGGTCTTGAGCAGTCAATAGGAATCGAGGCGCAGAGGATAGTCACAGACCTAAATATGAGATATACAAGAGTTAATTAGGGTTTAATAGTGTTTGGCATGCTTTCTAGTATATGATATGCAAATCTAGGTCAAGCTCAGTCAAACTAAGTCAAACTAGGTCAAACTATGTCACACTAAGTCAAACTAGGTCACACTAAGTCAAACTAGGTCAAAGGTTGACTTACAGTTGACTTTTGGTCAACTGGTTAACTCTGGTCAAGTTCTAGTCAATTCTAGGTCCAATGTTGACTTCTAGTTGATTTTGAGTCAAAACAGTCAACTATGGTCAAACGGGGTCAACTCTAGCCTAGGTATCCTATTTCTAGCATTTACCTACCAAGATACCACATATTTTGGCCCTATTGGTATTCCGATACCAATATCTTAGTTTAGGTATAAATACCTTAGCCTAGGTAAACCCTTACCTATAAGGTAAACCTATAACTTACCTTTACCTTAGTATCTAGGTAACCCTCTACCTATACCATGGTATCCCAATACCATATCCTTGTATCTTGATACTTTAACTTGGTACCTCAATACCTTATCTTGAAGGTATCACAAATACCTTACCTTACCCATTATCAAGGTAATTCACATTACCTTGCCCATACCAAGGTAAATCACATTTACCTTTAGATACCACTCTTGGTATCCTAAGATACCAAGACACTAACCTATATAACCATTACCTACCACTATCTAACTCTAAACTAACCTCTAACATATCCTTCTAACATTACCTAAACTTCTAACAACCCACCTAATCCTAACATATAGGATACTAACAATCAACTAACATACAACATCCTATTTAACCTCTCATAAAACCTCTCATCTAACCTCTCCTATAGACACACACACACACACACACACACACACACACATATATATATATATATTTAGGGTGTCCACTTCTTACTGGTGCTTGGAGGCATGCCTCCAAGGGGGCTCGAACCTGCGCCACTGCGTCGGGGTGCTCCACCGTTCCCAACGGGCTACGGCCACGGGGACATATATATATATATATATATATATATATATATATATATATATATATATATATATATATATATGACGTCTCGACTCCCCACGATTCTAAGTCTTTGAAAATATTTTGTTGTAAATGGGAATGTAATGTATGGAACGACTATCTCATCAGCGTTCATTTTGTAATCGAGTCATGTTGTAGCCCGCGAGGCAAATGAATGTAACAGAGTCATGTAAATGATGTTTATTATAAATGAAACAAAAGTTCCTTTTGTTTTCAAATGTGTTTGTTTAATTTCTCTGCATACTCTACTTGATGTTGTGTTTCGGATAATCTTATGACTATGCCTTATGCGATCGCAACTTAGGTTCGCACGGCATCACGTCCGGGGGACCACTATCGATTCTACAGAATCGGGACGTGACAATAAATTTAGACAACCCTAAACTATAGGACTGCCAAAATTAGATTATTTGTTAATTAAATTTCAATCTTCATTAATTAAGTTCATATTTATTAATTAACTTGAAATATTTTTTATGATATAGTTGCGACCCGAAGAAGAAGGATCTTGACGCCGGCCCTATCTTTCGCCATCAAATATCATCATCAAATTAATCTTGCCATAAAAAACATGGAACTTGTGGTCGTACTGCAGAAGAGATTATTCTGGATACAAAGTATGCAAAGGTGAGAGTGTACCTATATTCCTGTCATGCCTTGTTTAACAAGGCATGACCGCAATATGGGTAAACTCTTACCTTTGTATACTTTGAGACAAGAATAATATATTTTGCAGTGTCGACCGCAAGTTGTATGTTGTTGACAAGTACTACAACAAATTGTTGCTACAGTTTTTCTTCTCATCTTTTGAAGTACCAAAATTTTGATAGCTCGGTGATTACCTTGTAGTTTGGAGTAGGTGGAAAAGTGAAGACCGACATGAACCTACACCAAATGAAGACCGACATCGTTTAGTTTTGTGAAACTTTGATTTACCAAATTGTAATATTCTAAATTGTAATACTTTTGAACGGAACGCATGTAATATGCTACAAAATTTATTAATTGCATCCGGGCAATATGATTGTAATCCTTTGTCAATATTAGTTGTTTCTTTCATTTTCGTATCATATTGTCGTATCTATGTTTGTGATTCATATTGCCGTACCATATTTTATATCTTATTTATAGATATAGATGCTGTAAAAACATTGGTTTGAACTCAATAATAAATTTAAAATTGAGAGACTTATCTCTTAAAAAGATTTATAGATATAGATGAAAATTTATTTTGAGATGAAAAAAAATTGAGAGAAATATTTCTAAAATAGATTTAAAATTTTGAGTTTTTTTAAAACCGAGTAGATAATTGAGATATTCTAAAAAAAATATAAAATTGAGAAACGTATCTCTAAAATTGGTTTATTTTGAAATGGACAAAATTGGATGACTTACCTCTAAAATAGATTTATACATAAAATGGATTTATAGACCATATATATGAATGTTTATTTTAAAATGAGCAAAATTGAGATATTTATCTATAAGATAGATTTAAAATTTTGAGTTTTTTTTAAACCGAGTAAATAAATTTATAAACCGAGTAGATAATTTATTTTTTACCTACATTAGTTTATGTTCAGTATTACCCAAATTTATGATAGTCCTAGGACTGCCAAATTTCTGGCAGTCCTATCCACTACCAGAACTGTTAGAAATTTGGACAGTCCTAAAATTGACTTGCTGGAGTAAGTCAATTTTAGGACTGTCCAAATTTTTGGCAGTTCTATCCAATACCAGAACAGTAAAAAATTTGGGCAGTCTATCGTCGTCCCCGTCACGACTGTGGACGACTTTTTGAAGTTCTTAACCCTAAAGTGGATTCAAAACTTCAAAATATGTCTAGAATGAATAATAAATCAAATTTTAGTACTATAAGATAAAATTTAGTCATAAACATGGCTTGAGAGAGATTTGGAAGAGGAAATATTTATTTTGGGAGGGAGAAGGGAAGAAGAAAGAAAGAAAAAAGAAAAAAAAGAAAAAATTGACTTATAAACCTATAGTTGGACTTAGCCTAATAATTTTTCAAGTGACAAACTTGTAAATAAACCAAAATCAAATTTGGACTAGTCCAGACCCTGAGTAATATTTGAAGTGCCCTTCTAAATTACCTAAGTTAGCGAGGAGAAATTATTGTGTGGTCCGGCCTCACCACGGGACAATGGTGAATGGTGAGCCCGACCACTAATTTCTTGACACTTGGCATAATATTTGGTATAATTTTTTTAAAAAATATATTTAATATATAAAAATTCAATTGGCATATAATTAAAAAAATAGATTTTTTTCTTTCAAAAAATATTAAAAATATTGATTAAAAAATAAGATAAGTGTCAAAAAAATTAGCCGCCGAATTCACCATTCATCTCATCGTTGCTACGTGGTGATGCCGGAGCATCCCATAATTTCTCGTTAGCGAGAGTCACGACTTCCCCTCTTCTTCCTCCTCGCTCCAAAACCCTAAAATTTTCCCAATTTCCCGACCATGGTTTCGCCAAACCCTAATTTCCTCCCAAATCTCTAGACTTTTCCATAAGGACTCGTCTCCTCCTCCATGGGCGCTCTAACTGACACAAGGAAGCGCCGCCTCTCCGACCTCCACCTCCCCGCGGACTCCTCCACCACGAAGAAGCAGCCCAAGCTCCACGGGCCACAGCAGATCATTCGCCCCTTCCGCTCCGGGTCGAGCCGAAATAGAATTGTACAAGCCTCCAGTTTCTCCAGAATGGGGAATTTTCTGTCGGGTCTCTTCAAATCGAGAAGGGAGTATAAGAAGAAGAAGAAGAAGAGGAAGAAGAAGTCGAAGAAGAACGGGGATTTTGATTTGGTCTACAGGGAGCTGGTCGCGGAGTCGGGGTGTTGGAATATAGGGTTAGGGTTGTTGGGTTTGTCATCCGATCAGGAGAGCGGTAGTGCGAGGACGGCGGTGAGCAGAAAGGTGGAGAAAGCAAGGAGGGTGGTAGAGTCGGCGGCGGCAGCGGTAAAGGAGACATTTTTTGTCAGGAAGCGTTCTGTGTGCAAGGAATTACATGAGTTGTCGAAGTTGAGTATTTTGGAGTTCAAACAGAAGCCACCTGACCAGAAGCTTTTGGCGATCAGGCCTGCTCAGAAGGCATCGGAGAAGGAAAAGGAGGTATATTTCTCATGTTTTTATTCTTCTTGGTTTCGTTTCAATATGCTTGCATCATCTTATGTTACTAGTTTAGTAGACAGTAGGTTCGGAAGGTTGATTTAAGCCCATTATCAGTGAGTTAATGCGTTGACATTTTCGCTTGTCAATCTCTTGAATCCTACATTGCACGGACATGAGTAGGAACATGGTGAGAAAGACACGTCTTGGTGTGTCCT
This sequence comes from Iris pallida, assembly GCA_029216955.1. Classification (NCBI taxonomy): domain Eukaryota; kingdom Viridiplantae; phylum Streptophyta; class Magnoliopsida; order Asparagales; family Iridaceae; genus Iris; species Iris pallida. The sequence continues at coordinate 10,905,028 of JANAVB010042420.1, forward strand.
AGTGTATTATGGTGTGTCCTAGTGTATTATGGAGTCTCTATGTCATGTTTGATATGTGCCCGAGAGAGTTGGACACTACATTATTTTTGGGGTGTACGTCTTCCTAAATTTTGATGAAGCCTATCCGTGGTTGAGTCCACTTTAGGCCCAAAGATATCAAAGGTGCAAAAGGCGCACCACAACACAAAGAGTGTAGAGGACCGAGTCACGAACCTCATAAAGGCAAGGCATACATTTTTCCCAAAAAATCAAAATAATATTTTCAAATCATATACGATTATTCTAAGAAACTGGACGAAGTGGAACGTTCCTTTTTTACAACGAATAAACAAAGAATAAATAACCGAAATTAATAACAAACACAAGATATAACGTAGTTCGTCCGAAAATTGACCTACGTCCACGAGGCAAGGGGAGAATTTCTTTATTGAATCAAGAGAAAACTTTACAAAAGATCAGCACAATACTACTCGCATGAACCTGTCACGCCCCGCTCCCGTAGGAGCGATCGTCCTCGCTAAGGCGTGATGCCGCACGGGCGTAGGTTGAGCCCGTGCAAGGCTAAGTCCAGAAACGGCCGATTTGAGCTAGGCCACAGAGTCGCACAGAGTGTTCCCATTTGCAGCGGAAAGTAAATGAACACGAATTAAAACGAATTCAAACTCTTTATTGATATTCAAGAAGTTTGCAAGTCGCTCAAGCTCTCTCTCTCTCTGAAATATAAAAGGGCGTGCCAAATGGCTTACAACATGGAATGATTCATGGCGATGTTCCGATACATTATGTCCTGTATAGGGTGCTTCAGCTTCTTGCAACGTCCCAAGGCCCCGGAGTTGGCTCCGTGCCTTAACACGTTCGATGGAAGCTCCGCACCCGCCGGTGTCTCCTGCATCCTGCAAGCAGACTGTGGGGTTATCAGTACATTGTTATGCACTGGTGGGGAGGCTTGCTCGCCCACAATGCTATCATTACCAAACACGTTCCATTTACTTTTGTGCATCTCTATCATTTATTGTCTTTCTAATATTGCCTTAGGATCAATTTCATGGCATATGTCATAACCTATCCCGTGTTGCCAAATTCAAGTGTCGCATGGAAATACATGTACGACTTACCCATACTTACCGTCCGGCCTTCCCTGTCCAAAGCAAACCAAGTTAGATAACAGTTCATATATTCTAACTTAACATGATTCACATAAGCATTCAGTGTCAAGGGCGTGTTCCTGCCTCAGAATTCTAGCGCGTCGTAGGCGTATTTTCTTTTAACTCGTTTGCATGAAGCACTCTTTGTTATTTGGTGTGATACATTTCAAGCCGTTCAGTAGGCGCTTGTTCATTTAACTTAGACTACTTTGATTTCAATGCAAGGACTTGCACGTGGATAGCCACCAGCAAAGTCCACTTAATCTATATGCACCGGTCGCTGGCATGACAAGCCATTTTGGACATTTCTCCTTGGTATTTCTCAACTTGGCGTAGGGTGATGGCTGGTACACCCCGTTAAGTCTCTTGAAATACCCTGCACTTACGTCTCCCGGTGCCCAAGCCCGCACCCAGGCAGCCCGTAAGCCCCGCTTTTGATTCCGCCTAGGCCGGCCACGGTATACTCCACACAACGTCCGTGCCGCAGAATCCTTCCACTACAAGGCCACGGTATACTCCACACAACGCCCGTGCCGTTTGTCCACGACCATTTCGTATTATCTTGTCATTTTAACTTAATGGCTATCTCCGAGCCGTAGGCTAACCCTTAGCCATAATTAGGGGTGAGCATTATTCGGTTTTGGACCGAAAACCGAACCGAACCGAACCGAATAAGAGGTTCGGTTCGGTTTTAAAAAAATTCGGTTCGGTTTCGGTTTTGAAAATACTAAATTTTCTTATTCGGTTTCGGTTTTGGGTTTCGGTTTCGGTCCAAAACCGAAAACCGAATAAGAAAATTTAATTAATTAATTAATATATATATATGTGTGTGTGTACTATATATATAAGTATTAATATATATAGGTATATACTAAATATATATAGGTATATACTAAATATGTCTATGTGTATTTAGTTACTATATATATATTAACAAAAAAAGTTCAAAAAAATCAAAAAAATATGAATAAACCGAATAAACCGAAAACCGAACCGATTTAATTCGGTTCGTTTGATTCGGTTTTGGGCCAATTCGGTTCGGTTTCGGTTTTGCTTATTCGGTTTCGGTCCAATTCGGTTTTGGGTTATTCGGTTCGGTTTAAACCGAATAAACCGAATGCTCACCCCTAGCCATAATGCGTTATCGACCAGGTTGGCGTCCGTGCAGCACGGGTAGCGAGCCCCGTTGCACATGTCCGTCACACCTGTCGCTAACCATTCTTTCTTTTCTTATCTTTCATTCATTCTTTCTTTTCTTTCTTTCACTTGTCCGTTTGTTCATCGATTCATTCACGTATTCATTCTTTCATTCGTTGATTCATTCATTCACTTATTCGTTCATTCATTCATTCACTTATTCGTTCATTCATTCATTCATACATTTTGCAACTCCTCGTGCGGGAGTCGCCTTGGCGACCCATCGGTCCCATAGTCTTTCAATGTTGCTAAACTCTACTCGGAACGACTATGTCGATAGTCTTCCCGTTTCATTGTTGTAACCCATTCATTGTTTGATTGTTGAACGCGTAAGGGACTTGCACGTAAGCTAGTGCCGTAGCACGAGCGTGGAGTGCGGTACGAGAGTTCTCATATTTTCCATATTTCTTTCCATATTCTATACAAGCATACAAGATGGGATTATTCCCTTAGCTAGGTGCGTTGAGTCATTTATTAACATGCACGGGGTTATCGCCTAGCGATTTTCGTGATAGTGTCCGCATTGTTATGTGTCTAGGCTAAGCAAAGACGGGTTCATCGGAGCCACCCACCTTAGCGATGTTCGCATCGGCCGAGCGATACTCCGAGCGCGCCTTTGAAAGTCTAAGTCTGGATTCATCTTGACGGCCAATGTAAGCCTTGCATCGATTCTTCATCAGGTCGATGCCAACTCTTCGGGTCGACGGCTCGTTCGAGTCGTTGCACTTGCCGTTTGAATCGGCGTTCCGCTAGGGCGGAGCGGGTCATTACATAATACACCACTCAAAACAAGTCTCGTCCTCGAGACTTCCTGAGTACAGGTCATCCTACCATTCCTTAACTCGTGTCGTCGTGTTTCTTAGACAATGCTATCGAACGGCTCTATCGTTCGATGGCATCGAACCATACTCGATACCTTTCTAAGTTCCGTGTGGCGTACGTCTGGTCGATTTTTATTGAATGATTTTTTGTTCATCTTTAGAGTTGATGGCACTTATTCAATCGTCTCGTTTCTTCGACTTGGTTGCTATTTCGACATATCATGGGACTGAAACGGTCGCACGAGGTGCGTTGTAATTTTCAAACACGAGAGTCGTAGGCTGAGGCAAACTCACTCGTTCGTTCATGCGCATCGCAACACCCACTTGCAGCTGCATTCGAGTTCATCATATCGCTGGGTTTGGATCGTGCACGCATTCAAGGCGTCTCCCGAATACGTACATTTCAACCAAGCTTAGCGACTAGCGAAGTCGGACAAGCTACTCGTGATAGTTTCGATTTGCCGATCGTTTTTGCTAACTTCGATTTAAAACCGAACTCGCGTGCATCTCACTATCGTTTATCTCGGTCATCGAGATGGCCCGAATCGCTTCTCAAGCGCTCTTGTCAACGAAATCAATACGATTTCTTCTTAGCGGAGTCGGCCAAGTCTAAGTAATTCCCGTCCGATTCGAGACCAAGTATTGCACTATCATCGAGTACGTCTTCCGACCAATGATTCAATTCGTTATTCCAACTTTACTTGCGCATCATCCATTCCTATCATTCCCATCGTTTGGGGCCATTCTCGTTGTCGTTCACGCACACTCCTAATTTCCCGTCCTACTCTTAGCCTTGTTGCCCCAAGTCTATCGTCCGTCCAGACGATACTCTAATATCATTCGCACAGGTTCAATCACTCGGTATAGGGTCGTCCGCCTATCCGCTAGGCTATTTCTTTTCGAGGCTAAGTCAATGTCAGGATTGGAATCACAGTTCCCCAACAATAATGCCAACAATGACCCCAATCCTAGGGTCAAACCAAAGTCGGTAGTACGGGGGTTTTCTACCCAAGCTCGCGTCACTCAGATTTCTAAACATCGAGCACGATCACTTATTCGTATCAACGTATTCGTTGCGCATATTCGAATCCATTAAATCACCCAATCGACATACTTCACATATCTATTCACCAATTCATGTATTCGATCACGAGGTCATCCAGCTCGACAATACATTGCGTCCCAATCTCACGCGAGTCCGATCATCCACGGTGGTTCATGAATCACCATGCAACGCTCCCGCGGAATAATCATTCTCATCGGGGCGTAACTCTTGTTTGAGTTTAGACTAACTCATTCTCGATACGCGGATTGGACCTACTCAATCCTCAAGTTCAATCATCACACACACTGATTCATTCTCGAGTTTACCTTCGCGTCAAACCACAAGTCGAAGCAATCAAATTGCCACGCCATCCAAGTTCAATCACTCCCGCTGTATGAATCACCATATCAGCGCTCACGCGGAGTGATCGTCCTAATCCGGCGCGACGCATGTGCGAGGCTGGAGTTGCGCTCGCATAAGACAAGAACGTCAACGTTGTGGTTGTCAACGAAGCAAATCCAAGCATTCTCATTTTCATCCAAGCCAAATCAATTCGACAGTCTGACCGTCATGCGTTCAACTAGAAAATTCTCGAGCCAAGTCCATCTTTTCCTCGACACATTTTTAACATCCCAAGTATAGCATCCAACGGAACAATGACATTTGCACGATCGTCATTCGCCGAGTCAGAGTACCCCGAGTTATCGCATATCGATCTTTGATACGCCTCAATACCATCGACGATATGCGTAACCTGACGATCTTCCTTTGCAAACGATTTCGAGTCGTGCGTTGATGCTGTTGTCCGAGTTGGATATTCCACAATTTCATTTAATATTCAAGATCAAGTTTAACTGTTATTCCTCAAGCTAGTTTCAAGATCGTTGTTCAAACTCAAGTCATAATTCATTTGAATCAATCCGAAATCGTACGCACGATTCTCTAAGTTTCCTCGATCAAGACCATTCATTTTCATTCATCGTTCCGAACCATTTTCTAACTCGCATTGCCCAATGACAAGTTGTCCAGCGACATCTCGTTCGGGACTTTTGAAGTCACGACCAACTAAGCGTGACACGTTCTAAGACTTTGCGCGATCGCATCGCTTGCCGACATACTCGTATGATCCGTAAATCCTTTAGTCTCGCTCGAACAATTTCTATGACGTCCATACACCACTCAGGGTTCGAGCCACTCGACTAGTCGTCGACACTCATTCTTATTCTTCTCCGAACCTATCACATACACCACTCGGATTCAAGCCATACGATCTAGTCCTCAATCACATTCGCGTCATGCGCTAAGACATCCTTCAGATTCGTTCGATGAATCTCTAGCGTAATCGCTCACGTCGTCTTGACGTACTAAGTTGTTCGCATTAATTCTTAAAATCCAAGCCAATCTTTTTGGGTACGCCTAAGCGTTAACTCGATAGCGTTCCTATCGATAGACACTCAAAGTGTATCTCCGTTCTCGATCGAGCGATACTTGATATCGCTCGCAACCCGATTGCACCCAAAAGTCGAGGTGCGCGACACGCGGCACAACTTAGCCAAAAGGCTGCGTGCATAATCATCCTGTTCGAACTATACTCCGGTCTCGTGTATTTCGTTTGCTATTGTCAGCGTAAGCTTATTCAAGCATGCACTGCGTTTGCTAACTCTTAGCATCGGTTCCTTCCAACTCAAGTTCGTCGTGGTGGCGCAAAGGCCTTCGCCTATCGATCCCGTCCAACCGAGTACTCCTACGAGCTTTTGAAAATATTAGACTTATTGTATGGAACATCCCAAGGCACAACGAGAGAGAGCGTATACTTCTTTTGTTTCAAAACCGAGCTTTCAAAACTGAAAGAATCGAAATGAAGTCCAAGGACGTAAAGCCGTGCTCTGATACCAATATGTCACGCCCCGCTCCCGTAGGAGCGATCGTCCTCGCTAAGGCGTGATGCCGCACGGGCCTAGGTTGAGCCCGTGCAAGGCCAAGTCCAGAAACGGCCGATTTGAGCTAGGCCACAGAGTCGCACAGAGTGTCCCCATTTGCAGCAGAAAGTAAATGAACACGAATTGAAACGAATTCAAACTCTTTATTGATATTCAAGAAGTTTACAAGTCGCTCAAGCTCTCTCTCTCTCTGAAATATAAAAGGGCGTGCCAAGTGGCTTACAACATGGAATGATTCATGGCGATGTTCCGATACATTATGTCCTGTATAGGGTGCTTCAGCTTCTTGCAACGTTCCAAGGCCCCGGAGTTGGCTCCGCGCCTTAACACGTTCGATGGAAGCTCCGCACCCGCCGGTGTCTCCTGCATCCTGCAAGCAGACTGTGGGGTTATCAGTACATTGTTATGCACTGGTGGGGAGGCTTGCTCGCCCACAATGCTATCATTACCAAACACGTTCCATTTACTTTTGTGCATCTCTATCATTCATTGTCTTTCTAATCTTGCCTTAGGATCAATTTTATGGCATATGTCATAACCTATCCCGTGTTGCCAAATTCAAGTGTCGTATGGAAATACATGTACGACTTACCCATACTTACCGTCCGGCCTTCCCTGTCCAAAGCAAACCAAGTTAGATAACAGTTCATATATTCTAACTTAACATGATTCACATAAGCATTCAGTGTCAAGGGCGTGTTCCTGCCTCAGAATTCTAGCGCGTCGTAGGCGTATGTTCTTTTAACTCGTTTGCATGAAGCACTCTTTGTTATTTGGTGTGATACATTTCAAGCCGTTCAGTAGGCGCTTGTTCATTTAACTTAGACTACTTTGATTTCAATGCAAGGACTTGCACGTGGATAGCCACCAGCAAAGTCCACTTAATCTATATGCACCGGTCGCTGGCATGACAAGCCATTTTGGACATTTCCCCTTGGTATTTCTCAACTTAGTGTAGGGTGATGGCTGGTACACCCCGTTAAGTCTCTTGAAATACACTGCACTTACGTCTCCCGGTGCCCAAGCCCGCACCCAGGCAGCCCGTAAGCCCCGCTTTTGATTCCGCCTAGGCCGGCCACGGTATACTCCACACAACGCCCGTGCCGCAGAATCCTTCCACTACACGGCCACGGTATACTCCACACAACGTCCGTGCCGTTTGTCCACGACCATTTCGTATTATCTTGTCATTTTAACTTAATGGCTATCTCCGAGCCGTAGGCTAACCCTTAGCCATAATGCGTTATCGACCAGGTTGGCGTCCGTGCAGCGCGGGTAGCGAGCCCCGTTGCACGTGCCCGTCACACCTGTCGCTAACCATTCTTTCTTTTCTTATCTTTCATTCATTCTTTCTTTTCTTTCTTTCACTTGTCCGTTTGTTCATCGATTCATTCACGTATTCATTCTTTCATTCGTTGATTCATTCATTCACTTATTCGTTCATTCATTCATTCACTTATTCGTCCATTCATTCATTCATACATTTTGCAACTCCTCGTACGGGAGTCGCCTTGGCGACCCATCGGTCCCATAGTCTTTCAATGTTGCTAAACTCTACCCGGAACGACTATGTCGATAGTCTTTCCGTTTCATTGTTGTAACCCATTCATTGTTTGATTGTTGAACGCGTAAGGGACTTGCACGTAAGCTTGTGCCGTAGCACGAGCGTGGAGCGCGGTACGAGAGTTCTCATATTTTCTATATTTCTTTCCATATTCTATACAAGCATACAAGATGGGATTATTCCCTTAGCTAGGTGCGTTGAGTCATTTATTAGCATGCACGGGATTATCGCCTAGCGATTTTCGTGATAGTGTCCGCATTGTTATGTGTCTAGGCTAAGCAAAGACGGGTTCATCGGAGCCACCCACCTTAGCGATGTTCGCATCGGCTGAGCGATACTCCGAGCGCGCCTTTGAAAGTCTAAGTCTGGATTCATCTTGACGGCCAATGTAAGCCTTGCATCGATTCTTCATCAGGTCGATGCCAACTCTTCGGGTCGACGGCTCGTTCGAGTCGTTGCACTTGCCGTTTGAATCGGCGTTCCGCTAGGGCGGAGCGGGTCATTACAGAACCCACCCTTACGATATCTCTAACGAAGTATCTTTCTTCTCTAAATTACCTTATAGCTTCCTAGCACAAACACAAGTAAAACCTCCATAAACCTTTAATACTCTCAAGCTGGCCTAAATTACGATTAGAAATAACCTTAGATAGACTCACCTAATCTTACTAAATATTGGAGCAAATCATAGCCGTCGAAACCCATCCAAAACTAGATCTGAATAGGGCTCCAACTTGGCTTGTACATCTACCTACCTTATGAACATTGTTGCGGTTGTATTCGTGTTCTCTTTGACTTTAATCTTTCCTTACTATACCCTTGCCCACTGACACAGTCTTTTGCCAAAATATGTAAAACCGACATCCGACACATTCTTTGTTACGAAACTGGCACAACTCTCCTACCGAGGCCGCGAACCTTCCTCGTACCTGAGTACATGAATAAAGTCAAGAGTCAAGACTGACTTGAACTTCTCCATAGGAAACGCCTTCATTAGCATATATGTCGGATTTACCTTAGTATTGATCTTTATAATATCAATCTCCTTGTTGCACCAATCCTCCTTGTATTGTGATATCGTACGTTAATATGTTTCGTCCGACTATGGTGTACCTGATTCTTCGGAATATGAATTATGCTCCGAGTGTTACAAAACAAAGGTACCCCTTCTCGAATCCGAACTCGTCAAATAGACATTTTAACTCTAGGGCCTCCTTCGATGCTACTACTTATACCATGTATTTTGACTTGTAGTTGATAGCACCACAATCTCTTGAAGGGTCGACTTTCAATTGACTCGAAAACCTGCAAGTGCGATACATAGTCTGTAGTTCATATTCTCATATTCTCTTATCTAAGTCACCAACATAACATCTACATATCACTGCATTTGACTCAATTTATGTCCTGGATTGTGAAACAACAAGCTAAGATCCTTATTACCTTTTAGATATCGAAGTATCCAATTTACTGCTTCCCAATGAAGCTTCGCTGGATTTGACATGTACCAACTAACCAAAATGACTGCATATTATAAATCCGACCGAGTGCATACAATAGCGTATATGAGTGAACCCATTGTAGCATATGGTACTCGAGAATCTTTTTCTTCTCCTTTGTTTTCGGGTATTCCTTGGATGATAACTTAAAATGACTGCAATAAGAGTACACAATTGTCTTAAGTCCTTCATGCTGAATTTCTCTAGCACCTTCTTAACATACTTCCTTTGATGACCAAGAATTTTCTTTGCTCTACCTAAATCTTTCATGTCAAATTTTCTTTTAATGAAGCTTTGATCGCCATTATTTTCGTCACTCTTAGAAAAAATCAACATGTCATCGACCTATAAAATAAGATAAATCGATTAACCATCATTGAGCCGCTTCGAGTATACGCAACTATCATACTCACATCAAAAGAAATTGGTCTTCAACATAAATGAATCGAAGCACTTGTAACACTGCCCTGGAGATTGCTTCAATCTATCAAGAGACCGCTTGAGTTCACATACGTGATTCTCCTTGCCGGTCTCAATAAAGCCTTCGGATTGCCTTATAAAGATCTTCTTTTCCAATTCCTTATGTAGAAAAGACGTTTTCACATCCATTTGCTCAAACTCCAAATCCTAAACCACTATCAATGCCAACAAAACTGGAATAGACGTATACTTGACCACAAGTGAGAAAATCTCGTTCTAGTCAATCCCCTTATTCTGAGCATAACCCTTTGCAATTAACCCTGCCTTGTATTGCTTATTATCCTTTTTTCCTGAAATACCTACTTGTAGCCAATAACCCCTTTTCCCTTTCAGTAGCTCAACCAAGTTCCATGTACCATTCTTTCGAAGTGACTCCATCTCCTCTGTCATGGCCACCATCCATCAATCTCTATCCTCTTGTCTTTGGCCTCCTTATAATCGCTTGGATCTCCTGTTTATGTGATTAGAGCAAATGAAACCATGTCTTCAAAACTATACCTGACTGAGGCCTTATCCTCCATATGGGTAATATGCTTAATATTATTGTCCCAGGATCCTGCTAGGTTTCTCCTTATCCTCCATATGGGTAATATGCCCGTCCACCTCCGCATCAGTAGGCTGTAATGGTGCTTCGATGACCGTATCCTCTGTGCCAAAATTTCCACCACCACTGAATCATTGTCACCTGATGTGCGACTCGCCTCCCTCATCGAAGATCACATCACGGCTAGTGAATACCCATCCGCTTTTTGGATCTCATAACTTGTAACCTTTAACTCCATGTTTGAATTCCAAGAAAATGTATCATTTTGACTTTGACTCTAGCTTGATTCTATCATTTTGATTCACAAGTGAATGGACAAAGCATCCAAGCACACGTAAAGAATTATAACTGGTTGGTTCTCCTCTCTATACCTCTTAAGAAATCCAAAGATAATGACTGTAGATAGTGATTTGTTGATCAAATAACACATGATTTATCATCTCCGTCCAGAAGTCCTCTGTAAGGCTTGTCTGTAATTGCATACTCCTGGACCTCTCTAATAGTATCGTACATGTGCTCTGTTATTCCGTTCTGCTCTGAATGTCCTAGAACTATCTATTGCCTCTGTATACCTTGCCCTTTACAGTACTCTTGAAATTTTGTCAGTGTACTCACCTCCATTGTGTGTCCGCAAATACTTTACCGTTCGTCCCTTTTGCTTATCGACGTTCGTTTTTCATTCTCGGAATTTAGCAAACACCTCATGTGTTTGAGAAAATAAATCCATATCTTTCGTGAGAAATTGTAAATAAATATGACGTAGTACTCAATGCCTCCCTTTGATTGAACCTGTGATGGCCCCTATACATCTGAATGGATGTAGTCAGAATTCCTTTGGTCTTGTGCACTGCTTGCTTGAAGCCTACTTTATGTAGCTTGTTTATCGTGCAATAATTGCATAAATCTAGCTCGCACTCCTTTAAACATGTTTCCAACCAGTGTTCTAAATGCCGTCCGCCTAGGCGGCGCCTAGGCGGCGCCTAGGCGGTAGGCGGTCCCTCTCCGTACCGTTTTTCGGTAGGCGGTGGAGTAGGCGGCCAACGGAGGTTGGCGGCATAGGCGGAGGTGACGCGGCGTAGGCGGCGTCTAGACGGAGCAATACTTAACAAAATATTTTGGCCAAAAAGGTTTTTTTAAGTATTGTGGGCCTATGGTTCACTTTTACAAAACTAAAACTTTATAAATCTTCGTTCTACAACTTAGTTATGTATGGAACACCCTTAAAATATGCATATTATGCAAAAAAAAGTGGCAAAATAGTAAAAAGTATTCAAAATGTATCGACCGCCTAGGCGATAGGCAGACTCTCTCCGCCGCACACCCGCCTGCCGCCGTTTATAACCTTGTTTCCAACTCCCTTCTGTGCAACTCACGAATACCTCTCTCACTCATGTGAGCAACACGCATATGCACTCATGTGATCAAGACGCATATGCTACAACTTTGCAGTATCCGCCACCCTTTTCTTTGTAATGACGGTTGCATCACCAGTAACCAATGCTCTCGTCCATCCGATACAAGTTTGACAACATTTGCTGCCCCTTCATGACTATCATTTTACCTTTAACTATCTTTAAAATTGAATTATGCTCAATAAACTTGTATCATTCCGTGTCCACTACACCCAAATAAATAAGATTCTTTAATTCTGGAACGTGTCTTACGTTCACGAGTGTCCGTACTGTACCATCAAACATATAAAACTTATGTCCCTACACCGACGGTTTTGCATGCTACATCTTTTTCCGCATAAGAATAACACCACAACCAAACCAAACTCCTTATAGGCGCTGGACCACTCTATTTTACGACACATAATGATATAAGCATCATGAGTCAATAATCCAAGCTTCGTAAGTACATCACACAATAACTTCTCCTTAGCTTCTATTGCACTTTTTTTTACTCGAATTGCTTGTACTAGCGCTTTTATCCTTCTTTTATGACTATTTATATTTTGGACATTGTTTTTTCATGTGTCTTGACTGCTTGTAGAAACAACACTCATCACCATCCTGACATGATGATTTAGATTTCTCCCTTTTGCTCTTGCCTCCATCTTTATTCTCCGTCCTAACCCTTTCACCGATAATCAACCTTGATAGACTCCTCCGATGGATTTGGCCTTCTTATAATCTTATTATTGAGAAGTATTGTTGTAACCTACTCCATCTCGAGAACCTCCTTCCTATAAAGGATCGTTATAACCAAGTGGTCATATGACGTTGGAAGCAAAGATATGGCATAAGAGCTTAGTCCTCCTTATCTAACTTTACCTCAAGACACAAAAGAACGCTTACAACCTTATTGAAGCTATTCAAATGGTGTAAAATTATGGTCCCTTCTTTCATGCATAAACTATAGAGTTGGTTCTTGAGATATAACTTGCTTGACAATGACTTTCTCATATACAAGCTCTCTAGCTTCAATCTTAAACTTGCTGCAAAAGTTTTCAGTCATGACGTTGTACATCACCTCGTCCGTCAGATAAAGCTCTATCATACACTGTGCCTTTTGATCCATATCTTTCCATGCATCATTTACCATGTCGATAGGTTTCTTTTCTTTGCTGCCAATCACCTTATACAATTCCTCTTTTACGAGAATTGTCTTTACCCTTCTCTGCAACATTGAGAAGTTACTTTTTGCCGTTAAACTTCTCCTCCTCGAATTTGGTGCTATCAGCCTTGTTACTTGTCATCCTTTAATCTCGAAGTATAGAACTCTCCCTTGGATATTTATGAACCAACAACTTCAAGAATCATAAGAAGACAGAGAGAGGACCAATGTTGTCACATACCGTTGACCTAGATCGAAAAACTGAAATCCTTTTGGTTTCGTTACCCTATGATACCAGCTGTAAGAATCCAAACGACACTGAACGTCCCCTTTTTGACAACGAATAAACAAAGCACAAAGAACTAAAATTAATAACAAACACAATAACACAAGATATAACGTAGTTAGGCTGAAGATTGGCCTACATCCACGGTGCAAGGGGATAATTTCTTTAGTGAATCGAGAGAAAACTTTACATGAGTTAGTACACTAACACTGTACCGCGCAAACCTTCCCTTATGAGATCTCCAATGAGTTCTCTTCTTTCTGGTCTCCATTCCCTTAGGACTTCCTAGCACAATCACAAGCAAAGCCTCCTTAAACCTTTAATAACCTCAAAGCTCACCTAAGTTAGAGTTGGAAAACTTTAAATAAGCTCTCCTAATATTTCTAAATATTGGAGCAAATCCTACTCGTCGAAACCCATCCAGAACTAGATCTGAGTATGACCTTCCTTATTTGAACATGAGCCATATTACAACACTTCTATGTAATAGATTGAAAGTGGACGTGCTAAAGTTCAATTCAATAGTCATATGAATCAAAATAAGGAACATGATTTGTGTTATAGGAAGAAATAGAGGTATGACTTCACATATTTGATATGTCAAGAGGTGACCGGATCTGAAGCCGAGTAAAATGTTTGTTATGTAATAATATTTTCCATGAGCACTTGCTTATGAACTATACATAACCGATGTTGTCATCATTTCTCTTTGTTCTTTAGATTTTTTTTGTTTGATCATTCATTCCTTTATATTTCACGATTGTACGATCTTAAACTGCATATATCTGAATGGTAGGGCTACATAACTGCACTCGCCATCTTGGTTTTTGGTATGTCCTCTTATCTATGTTGTCACAGGCGACGCCTAGGCGGCCTAGGCGAGCAGATTGGAGAGGACTCGCCTCGACCTGGGAAAAATTCCCCTGGGTGAGGCGATACTCGCCTAGGCGCCCGTCTAGGGCCGTCCAGGGAAAAAATGACCGGTCTAGGGTCGCCTAGGGCCGCCCAATTATACTTACTATCTTTACTTGATGTTGAACATTGGTTATTTCATCTTTTTGGCTTCTTATATTACTTTTATGCTTATTAGTTAATGTTTATTGCTTATTAGTTATACTACATATTTGTTGTATACATAAATGCATAATTTTTTGATTCAAGAGCAACGAATCATGGGCGGGCGCCTAGGCGGCGCCTAGGCGCACCTAGACAAGGCGGATGGCCTGTCGCCTCGTCTCGCCTCGCCTCGCCTCGCCTCGCCTAGCGTCCAGTATAACATAGCCTCTTATGCTCGTAACCTTGGTCCTTGGCTAGGAATTTGGCGCAAAAATAGTGAATTGATGTCAAGTCAACAGCCGGTCAAAAGAAATTTGTCAAATCCTTTACAAAGCTTTCTTATGCTCCATAGCTAACCCATTCTGATGGGAGAGAGGCTTGAATGGTGATGATGATGATATACAACTGTCTCATCAAGTATGTCATATGTTAAATGCTATCAACATGCTCATTTGTGTTTGTTTTGTTAATCTGCAACATTTATTATCTTCTACAATCTCTAATGTTTTCAGGATCTGCATGAACTCTTTTGCCAACTAACGGATGAAGAAATGGAGGTTGTCTCATATGCTTTGCGTGGTGGCAGTAGGTATGCTATTTTCTGTCACGATTTTTCCATTTGATATATAACTTGTTACAAGATTACTTGGTAGCAGTATTGTAATTGAGTAATTATTCCAGCCATGAACTTCTAGTAACACATGAGGCATCAAATATTGAGATAACAAGAGAGGTTATACGGTGTTTGGATTGCGGTGCCTGGTTGAACGATGAGGTGGATATTAAAGCTGTCTTTTCCTTGTTTAAATTTTCATTATTAATGATATAATCCGCATCATATCAACTGCCCAAAATATGATTTTCATTATTTCATTGTACACATGTTTGTCTATTTGATTATAGGTCATAAACTTGTATCTTGAATTATTGAAGGAAAGGGAAAGAAGAGAACCCAAAAGATTTCTGAAATGCCATTTCTTCAACACATTTTTCTACAGAAAGGTTTGCTGCTTCGTAGCTACTTTTTTCCCCCTTCCATGTGCTCGATTACAGTCAAATTATTTCTTTCTATGCTAATGCCTGTGCTAAGAACATCATTATTAAGGTTCATCTGTTTGATATCCACACTTGTTATTCATGCTAATATTATGTTGTACGTATGCAATTTGACCTACAATATGTATATTCTTTGGTGCAATTTATTTCTCATTATTATTTATTCTGGAGGGCTAATAATTTTATTGGTGATCATTTGTCTAAGATAACTTTCAACCTTGGCAAACGTGGCTACTAGCAGTACTTGAGAACATATTGAGCTCTTCTTGAGGGGTATATATCCTGCGCTCCACCAACAGTTTCTTCCATCATATTTTTTCCTTCTCTCTCCCTAGAATTTGTCGATTCTTTTATGGAACTTTCTTATGCTCCATAGCCGACCCCATTCTGATGGGAGAAGGCTTGGATGATGATGATACGAGAAATAGAATCCCTGTTAAAATCCTCATTATTTGTTAGTTGTCTATAGGCTCTATACCTATACTACAGTGGCAGACTCCTACTACAATTTTTTTTTCCTGCCAATAGTTTCTTCCACCATCTTATTTCCTTCTATCTACTATGTTTTTCCTTACCATTGATATTGCCTTCATTGTCGTTCTCCCTCCCAACTATTTTGCTTCTTGATTAATTCCTATCACATCATAGTTTCCATCTCTAGATGTGCTCATATAATACTGCCACTTACCTCTAGGAATCTTTTCTTTTTTGAGATAGCCCTCTAAGAAATCTTTAGCCATAAAATCTGAGAACTACTTTCCTTATTCCCCATTCCCTTAATCTTTCACCCATTCCTCGATGACGTGGGCCAAATGCGACGCACGAAGGACAAGGGTTTGTTTTGGTCTCTTCTTTTATTCTCTTGTGTTTCTTTTAGTTGAGTTTTTAATTTTGTTCTTTTTTGAGAAGCATGTCATGCATAGAATTAAAACATTATGGTTGAATGAAGGAGTGTTTCTGGAGCACTTTGTGATCCCAAGATATCTCTGAAGTTCAAAAAAAAATCTACAAGAATGTTATAAGACCAACCATGCTTTATGGATCAGTGTTGGACAATTAAGAAACATGTCTAGAAAGTTATTGTGCCGAAATGAGAATGCTAAGATGGATGACTAGTAATATATTTAAGGATATGATAAATAATGAGTGATAGGAAGTTAGAGGTGACGCCAATTGATAACAAGATGAGAAAAAATTGACTTAGGTGGTTTCGAGATGTGCAACATAGACTAATAGATGCTCCCATGAGGAGGAACGATAATATAATAGTTAAAGGAGTCGCTAGAACTGGAGGTAGGCACATGGTTTGAAGTGTTAAAAAATGATATAGATTTTGTTAGTGTTGCAGAAGGACATCACCCTTAACAAAGCCGAATGGGAGAAGATGATTCAAACAGCTGACCCCAGGAATTTAGGATTAAAGTCTTTGTTGTTTTTGTCTTTCTTGGGGCTATCCAGATAATGACAACAATGAAAACAATGAACCCTTTATCCATAGGGTTCGCTGCATGACAACTTATCACCTCTAGCAAAACCAATATCCTTTTTCTCATCCTCAATTTAAGTTCTCTTTGGCCTACCTCTAGTTCTAGAAGCTCCTTGGACTAATAGCCTATCATGTTAAACACTGTATCTATTGGTCTTCGCTACATATGTCCAAACTATCTTAACAAATTTCCTCTTATCTTATCCTCAATGCCACCTCCAACTTCCTATGCATGTACTAACTTGTTTTTATCTTTCAATATAGTGTCAATCATCCATCTTAATATTATCATTTCTATGCTTTGTTTTGGACATGTTGCTAGACCACCTTTGCTCATTTGACATTGCGCCGTGGTGGTATCAGTGCAACGCGTCACTATGGCGCTTAGCAATCTGCCCTTGTTCATTTGTCATTGCACCAGGATGGAAACAATTCAACCCGAATACTGAGGGACACCCCAATGAATCATTTCAAGAGTTGACAAATATTTATGTTGATTGTTTGGATACCTAAGCCAACCCTCTTCCTTTATCCAGATGTGACACCAACACTAAAGATAAGTCATAAGATTAATCCCTACACGTGAAGTTTGGATATCCAGATCTTTCCTCTTTTTCTTTAGTTTTCTTAAATGTGAAAAGATGTAATAGCTAACTAGTTTAACAAACTTAAACTGAACATGTCTTGCCAGGGGAATTGATTGCTAATGCTTCCATACATCACCTGTAAGTTCTCCATTACAAAATTGCAATTATCTTAATTTTTTGTCTGTTACTAAAATTGACCTTTGTTTGTGTTAAACCTTTCAAGTCTATTTTAGGTTCTGTAAGATAATTTAGTCGGTCAATAATTGTGTCTGAAAGATTTTTCTTTTGACTAATATTTATCCGGAGATATAATTTAGCATAAATTCTACTGGTGCTTGTTTATAAAGCAGGCACAAACTATATTATTCTCCAGATAGTTATTTTCTGCACATTTGCGAGTCAAAATTATACATGTGCTGTTTATTTAATTTCCTCCTACAATTTAGTCTTAAGCACATTTAGACAGGCAAAATTGTTTATTTATAGCTAACACCATTTGGCTATTGTGTAGCTGATTAGTGGGAAGAACGGTTATGACTTCAATGGGGTAAGAAGGTGGACTACAAAAAGGAAGTTAGGATATAGCCTTATTGAGTGTGACAAAGTAAAGTTTTGCCATTCTACTTCCTTTTATATTTTCGTTTTGGCATGCTCATCTCTTGTTTAATTTATCTTTGTAATGTCTTGTGCAGATATTTGTCCCCATACACAAAGATACACATTGGTGCTTAGCAGTTATAAATGTCAAGGATGAAACCTTTCAATATCTTGATTCACTCGGTGGCATGGATACTTCTGTGCTCAGGGTATTGGTATGTTCAAAGTATATTTTGCATTTATGGAGCCTAGATAACCTTGGAACATGTATGACTGCTGCATGGAACGAGTTTGTTAGTTATTACTCATTGCATTTTGTAGTATTTTGGACCAAATATAAGAAAGAAATCATAAGGAAGATTAATATAGGAAGAAAGTATAGATGCAATGGGATTACTTTACAAGGTTGCTGGTGCATGCATAGTTGTGTGGTTTTTTCTAGGTAACTTGTGTTGTGAACTCAGCTTGTCTTGGAACTCTTTAAGTGGGTGTTTGTTCAACTTCCATTCAAAGAGTATAAAACTATGATTTGTGGACATGGACACAATTGTCACACTTTGACACATGGGGCATCTGGCACGACAATTTACCAAGACCTAGACAAGTGGACAACTATGTATGTGTATATTTGTAGATTTATATATGTGTATTTTCCATGACATATATGATTTAGTTTGTGTTTGTATGTTAAGGGAGTTTATAATAATAATAAAAGGTGGACAAACATTTCAAAATCTTACAGTATTCAGTAAAAGGGGCATAGTCCCTCACTATTCAACCACATTCAAAGAGTATAAAACTATGATTTGTGTCCATGTCCACAATTGTCACACTTTGACACAGACATTTTGGCATCTGGCTTGACAACTTACCAAAACCTAGACAATGGGAGAACTATGCTTGTGTTTTTTTTTGTAGATATATGTGTATTTTTACATGATATAAATGATTTAGTTTGTGTTTGTATCTTAAGGAAGTTAATAGATAAAAAAGAGGTGGGAAAATATTTCGTAATCTTACAGTATTCAGTATAGGGGCATAGTACTCTTCAACTTGTGAATATTTTATAATTCCTAAAAGTGGACAGGTTTTTAAGTGTTTAAACATGTTCCAGACATGAATTGGTTTCCGGAATCCTTTTATTTTGTCAATAGGTAATGTTATCTTATGATACACATTACTCATGGCAATTTAACTACACACACAGGCACACACACTCATATCATATCCTAATTTTAATGAAGTTTTGTAGCTGGCAGCAGTCCTGAGCTATGCTTATTTTCCATATAATTGTCAGACTAGATATTTCATGGATGAAGTGAAGGACAAGAGTGATGAACAGTTCCATAGATCACCCTGGAAGCAAGAAACAGTTTATAAAATTCCAATCCAGAAGAATGGGTATGCTGGCTTTTCATCTTATTATTTGTACTTCTTTCTCGATTAATGTGTTTTCTCATTATACTGTAGCACTGGTATCTGCAGTGTGAAAGTTCATAACCTCACACATCTCATACTTGCTACTCTTGTATTTCTTATCTTGTAATTGTTTGTTGTTATAGGAGATTTTCCAATATTTACAATGAACTAGGAAATGAACATCCCACATGACACGTGGGAAGAAACAGTAAGTTGATAAATTGCGAGAGCTTGGGAAGGACTACTGAGACAATTGAAAATTAAGACATTGGAGAGGTAGGGAAATTGGAGAAATAGAAGTTTGACAGAGGGGAGGTTGACTATCTATATATTGGGAATGGAAATGAGCATAGTATGTCTTTTTTTTATGAAAAAGGTGACAAATAGTGGGGTGCTAATATGATTATGAAACATCTTGTGAGCACTGAAAAATTGCAAAGGAAGGACTTCTTTAGTTAGTTTTGGACAGGAGTGGGAAACTGATGGACGACGGGGTTGCAGGATTACAGAGTGAGAAGAAATGTAGTGAGCAGAACATTGTAAATGTGGAAAGTAGGTATTTATTTAGAAGTAGACATCACCATGCTTAGGTTACATAAAATTGTTATGAGAATATGAAATCAGATGTAGATGAAACAGAAAGAGCAAATAGGCTAAGAAGGTGAATGGGACTGAAATGAAGACTCAGTTGCTAGTGGAAACTATAGAAGGTTTTAGCTCTGAAGCATTTGTTTAAAATGGAGGCAAGTGATAAGAGGACAGAGAAAATGAAGACTAAGATGAGATTAAAAAATTGATAAAGGTGTTAGATTTGAAGTGTTCTTAAACAATCGAGTCGCCTGATGGGGAAAGGAAAGGGAAACCAATAAGAATCCAACTACCAAAGATTCCAAATCCTTTTGAAATTTGCAATTTAAGTATGAGTATGAATGCTACCTTTTATTACAAGTCCGCATTGAGGAATCCATGGAAAGAGACTAATCAGAATTCTCAGTGTTGGACTTGGTGAAGACCCATAGCGAACATTCACAAAGTGAACCGTCTTCTATTTTATAAAAAGCCATATTGCTTTTTATAATGTTAAATATTGGAAAATCACATCTGTTGGATTCTAATCAATTTATATTGTTGATGTGATATTTGCAATGAATATGCTGATACTTCATTCTCTGCTTGGAACTATATATTTGTAGATTTTGTTGTTTTGCCAATTTCCCATCTAAGTTTTATGGCAAGACCTCATCTTGCTCTTAACTACCTTGCTTAGGAATTTGGCAATTGCACAGTGGGTTGACGACCAATTGAAAATTTTGTCAAGTAACATACTCCATAACTGCTCACTTTCAAAATGCTTGGGTGAATGATGATGATTTTGTGAACAGCATAGGAACCACTTGTTTTCAACTCTTTGTAGTCGTCTTCATGTAGTGAATACTTCATCTATGTTCCTGAAGATTATGATTACCTTTCATCTAGGAAGCACGGCCACTCAAAAATATTGGCCGTGTCCTGTTGGACGCATATCGGACACACCACGGAACTCCAAATACACAATGAAACAAAACTAGGTGCCGTGCCCGTGTCGCAGTGTCCTTGTCATGTTCTATCACTTTGTCACTGTCTCCTTAATGCAATGTCTGTGCACCATTGCCTTTCATTCATGAAATGTAAACTGCTTATAACCCAAGAATTATGTGGCTACAACTATTTGGAAAGGAAAAACAGGTTTGTTGTTACTAAAAAGGTATGAAGCAATACTTCTCTAAAACGCCTTCCATTGTAACAAAGAGAAGAAAATATACTGGAGTTACTATACAACAATATCAACGGAACTATATCAATTGTTGCATGATAAAGAAACGTACACAATAATTAAATGCTCTATATGGAATAAAATCATTCATTTGTCTTTTTTAGAAAAACAGTCTGATGGCACCTGTTACTCAGACCTGATAGTTTTGAAGTTCTTCCAGTCGTTAGGATATGTGTGTGTGGAACCTCTTGGACAAGTTATAAGGATGTTAAGAGCATCTTACTGATTTCATATGAAGTTACGAACCTATTAAGAGAACTAACATGAACTGTCTGTCAACTATCATGAGAGATAAATTGTATGTATGATTAGGCCTTCAGGAAACAAAATGCCTTATGTCATGTCATGTCCGATTCCGTCGAGTCGCTAAGTCGCCACCGGTGTCATGTCATTTCATCCAGAGTGTGTGATCGGCTTGGGTAGAACGTGGAACATGGCACAGGCATGAAGGTGCGGCTTAGGACCCGCGTGCACAGTGCGAGGCCTAAGCTATTAACATGAATTGTAACTCGGGTTTGATCACACACCTGTAGTATTTTTCCTCCCAGACACAAGCAAACTCATTGAACAAGACACAAGACAAGATCGTGTAATATTGTGTCCAACAGGAAGGTACAAGCATGAAATAGAAGCGCAAGACATGAAGTAAATGAGTATACTTGCCTTGCTCAGGGTGATCGAGGGTAGATAGTAAAGCTTGTTGATCTCCTGTATATTTTTTTTTTTTTTTTTTTGTTGATCTCCTGTATATAGGTACAAAATTAATTAAGTTCTAAGACTACTCTAGTTGATTATGGCTTTAAAATTACTATTAAATAGCTATTCCTTTTTAAAAACTTAGAGCTTGTATAATATTTTATTTAATTTTTTCCAATTAAGAAAAAGTATAACTCAAGAAGAAATTAGAAGTTTAAGCTAGTATACCTAGTATACTTCTAATCTGCTTGAAGAAGCTTAGCTTTCTTTAAGTATAACATAAATGCTAACTCTTACCAAAATGGTGAACAATTACACATAGCTAAACATATTCATTAACCAATACACTAATATTGGACAACCACATGACTTCAAACAACAAATATTAGTCCATTAAATCTAGACCAATAATCAAACTCTACTCCATGGAGTCCTCCTAAGGTTCGAACCCACTTGTTATGATATCAATAAAATTCCAAATAGCAAATGCAGTTGGCTGCAGAACACCCACAGGAAAAATGAATGCAGCAAAAGCTTTACTCTCCTTGCCATTCACCACAACAAGTTAAACCACCAACCAAAACCCAACCACAGTGAGTATACAACTCAACTGTGCTTAACAAATTGGTCAACAGTTAAAGAAATAAACCATGTTTCAGGTTCCTGCCAACACAACATCTAGCCATCCCATCCCATATTACTCACAACACAGCAAGAAGGAAACTAAAATGAACTTCTCAACAGAACTTAGTGCTGATCATAAAACATCAAGATCATAAAAGGCTGGGTTTAGATTCAACTCTTCAAAAATAACAGAACTCCACACTATTAAATACAAGAAAATAGTATAGGAAAATAAATCTACAACCAAATCGAAATAGTATAGAAATCAGCCATTGCCTAACTCTGGACCTCTGGATTGATTTGCTCGAACACAATTGCTTAACTAAAATGATTACGGCTGGACTCGAAGCATACAGTAGGACACGAACCCAACATGATACGAACTGGTAAGATCCCGGACACGAACATGCAGAATGCATCACCCTGAAACCAGCTACAAGAATACACCCCACGAACAGGTACCCAACACGACACGCCTGGACACTTCATCACACGAACAGGTACAGTAGGTCCTCGGACACGGCTCAAATATCACAAGGAGCAGACACGAACATGCAGAACGCAACGCAGAAACAATACCCGTATTACGATCAAAGTAAAACTAAGTCAAGAATTTAGAGAGAAAATTACCTGATAGAATAAATCGATGAAGAGGACACGTAACTTCCAATCCCAGACACAATTCTTATCAAGATTCTGCATCAACAACAGGACACATAAACGAAAGGATTGATTCACAGCGAACGAACTAATTCAAGAAATTCTCCCAAATTTTCAAGAATCTAAATCAAGTACTCACCATTGGTTGATGCCAACCGGACACAAAACTCGATCAACCAGCGGTTCAATCCAACTCTCAATCTCGAGTTCGAACAGCGATCGAGGCTGCTTCAGTTGGCGTTGAGTCCGGATCACAAGGAATCACAAGTGTACTCCTGAGTACAGGAAAGAATTTCGATCGATCTATGAGAACTCGGTCAAAAATGGCTAAACGACTCAAGATTGGAATAATTTAGGAAGAGACGTTTAAAGAACTCACCACGAATCGATTTCCAGAGCAAGGAGGACACGGACACACAGGTCAGTGGAGCAATTGATGAAGGACTCGTGGAAGGTGCACACCCTCTGCGTCGTGTCTCGCTACTGGGAAGAGAGCTCGGACGTTGAGGTAGTCGTGCTCCGCCAAGCACCAGATGCCGGAGAGCGTTGTTTAGAGGTTCGCGGTGGGTTGCTCGATGTCGGTTCAGTCGCCCCTCGAAGGAAAGAGCACAGCCGCCATGGCCAGCGCCGGAGTTGGAGAAATTAGGGTTAGGTCGGGATTGGGGAGAAAGAGAAGGTTTTGAGAAAATGAATTAAAATGAGCTGTGATGCTCATTCTCTCCCCCAACTCATCCATAAATAGAAAGTGGGATATAAGCAAGTAAGTCCTCCCACCATTTGGCTTTTTAACAACTAAGTCCTGCCCCTTTTCACTAATTACAAAGAATTGCTAAAAATCAGTTAGAGAATTGGTTAGGAAAGGTGGAGACCATCCTAGTGGGTGTAACTAACTAGGAATTTCCTTCATGCCATTAATTCAAAACTTCCTCCAAAATTTCATGAAAAATAATATTCAAAATTGTTTAATCAAAATATTATTATAGAAAAATTTAAATTTCTCAAAAATTGGGAAGATGAGGTTACATTATGCGGTTAATAAGATAACAAATAGTAAGAACTACATCCGACCAAAATCTCTTCGGAGTACGTGTTTGAAACATAAGAGCACGTGTTGTTTCCAAGAGATGTCGATTCTTGCGCTCGGCCACACCATTTTGTTGTGGTGTGTACGCACAAAAAGTTTGGTGGATGATGCCATTGCGGGCTAAATGTCTATCGAGATCACAAGATAAATACTCACGATTATTGTCACTCCGAAATTTTTTGATTGGAATACGAAATTCTGTTTTTATTTCGGCATGAAAGTTGCACTAAATGTTAAACAATTCAAAACGATTTTTCATCAGATAAACAAAAGTGACACGTGAGTAATCATCAATAAAAGTAACAAAGTACTTAAAACCCATTACTGATTCAATTGGGCAAGGTCTCCATACATCAGAATGCACCAACTCGAAAGGAGCGGAAGCAATTTTATTTTGACTCACCGGATAGGGAACCCGGTGATGCTTAGCTAAACTACACGGCTCACAATGAAAAGAAGCAGGGATATCTAAGGAAGGATAAATTTTCTGGAGAGCTTGGGTTGATGGATGGCCTAGCTGACAATGTAACTCGAAAAGATCGAGTTTCATGCCGGCACAGACAACAGAAGAAGGTGCGTCAAACAGGTACAAGCCTCCAGCCACATGCCCCTTATCAATAGTCTTTCCAGTTTTCAGGTCCTGAAAAACACAACCATCAGAAAAAAAAGGTTATCGAGCAATGCAGTTCACGAGTAATTTGATTAATATAAATTAAACTGAACGGATTCCCAGGTGTAAGTAATACAAAATTGAGTGACAGTCCGGAAGAAAGACTGGCACTTCCACGTCCTCGGACTGTCAGGGAACCTCCATTGGCAAAAGTGATGCCAGAAACACGACGGACAGGTACATAATCATGTATTATACCTGCGTCACCAGTCATGTGAGAGGAGTGGAGAGAGAGAGTGGTGGATGACGGCTAAGGTATTGGCTCTGATACCATGTAGAATTGGAAAAATAGGATGATCTATTATTGATGAGAGACGTACATATATATAGGAGTGGCTAGCCCCTCTCCTATTATTATAAGCAATGTGGGACTAGAGCCCATTAACTAATAAC
Organism: Iris pallida; assembly: GCA_029216955.1. NCBI lineage: Eukaryota > Viridiplantae > Streptophyta > Magnoliopsida > Asparagales > Iridaceae > Iris > Iris pallida. Next base: position 10,930,249 of record JANAVB010042420.1, read on the forward strand.
TCTAATATAACACTTAACACATAATTGGAAAGGTTTGATTAATGATAAATGGTGCGAGTGAAACAAAATAATTTATCATTGATTATTCCAAGTTGGACAATCATACCTTTTTTTGTCTTATTTCCATGGTACAGAATTTAGTTTGCGGCTTCACATACAAGTGTATGTGGAGTTAAGCCTAATAGAATAAGGATACTAAATTACTAATCATAATCTTGATGTGTTATCCTGGTAGAAATATAGGTATATCCTACTTTAGAATTGTAAAACGACTAAAATCACACACTTGGGTTATATTCCTTTACTCTTTGACTTAATATGTCATTGAGATGAATGCAATTCCTTTAGCAAATTGTATCATCATACAGCTTCATCTAACTCTTTATATAGTGTAGGGGAACTTGGAGGGTGCTCCTTGTCACGCCCCGCTCCCGTAGGAGCGATCGTCCTCGCTAAGGCGTGATGCCGCACGAGACTAAGTTGCTCTCGTGCAAGGCCAAGTCCAGAAATGGCCGATTTGAGCTAGGCCACAGAGTCGCACAGAGTGTCCCCATTTGCAGCGGAAAGTAAATGAACACAAATTGAAGCGAATTCAACTCTTTATTGATATTCAAGAAGTTTACAAGCGACGCTAGGTCGAGATTACAAGTCGCTCAAGCTCTCTCTCTCTCTCTGAAACATAAAAGGCATGCCAAGTGGCTTACAAGATGGAATGATTCATGGCGATGTTCCGATACATTATGTCCTGTATATGGTGCTCCAGCTCCTTTGCAATGCTCCAAGGCTCCAGAGTTAGCTCCGCGCCTTAGCACGTTCGAGGGAAGCTCCGCACCCGACGATGTCTCCTGCACCCTACAAGCAAACTGTGGGGTTATCAGTACATTGTTATGCACTGGTGGGGAGACTAGCTCGCCCACAATGCTATCATTACCAAACACGTTCTATTTACTTTTGTGCACCGTCTATCATTCATTGTCTTTCTAATCTTGCCTTAGGATCAGTTTTATGACATATTTTATAACCTATCTCGTGTTACCGTTTTCAAGTGTTTGCATGGAAATATATGCGCGACTTACCCATACTTACCGTCCGGTCTTCCCTGTCCAAGGTAAGCCAAGTTAGTCAACAATTCATATATAACAACTTAACGTGATTCACGTAAACATTCAGGGTCAGGGCGTGTCCCTGCCTCAAATTCTACGACGTGTTTCCGCTTGCAAAGATACGTTATGACCACGCCTTGTTCAAATAATCATTCTCACTTGGATATCCTATCCACTCAACCAGTCAGTTGTGTTATACTCGAAGGGTTTTGTTATAACGACCATGTTCTCTCAACTATTCAATTGTTTAGTTAACTTAGACTACTTTGTTTCAATGCAAGGACTTGCACGTGGATTGTCACCAGCAAGCCCACTTAATCTATATGCATCGGTCGCTGGAATAACAAGCCATTTTGGACATGTTCCTCTTGGTATTCTCACCTATCAATAGCGTGATGGCTGGTACACCTTGATAGTCTCTTGAAATACCCGGCCTTACGTCTCATGTGTGTCCGAGCCCACACACAGGCCGGCACCGTAAGCCATGATTCCGCCTAGGCCGACCACGATGTCTCCGATCGTTGCCCTAGGAATCTCTTATTGCTCCTCTTCCTTCCGTATACGAGTGGGTTGTCCGCGACCATTTCGTATTGTCTTGTCATTTTTAACTTAACGGCTGTCTTAAAGCCATAGGCTGTTTGAGAGCCATAATGCGTTATTGACCAGGTTGGCGGCGGCGTCCGTGTAGCGCGGGTAGCGAGCCCCGTTGCACGTCCCCGTCATACCTGTCGCTAACCATTCCTTTCTTTCTTATCTTTTATTCTTTCTTATCTTTTATTCTTTCTTTTCTTTCTTTCACTTGCTCGTTCGTTCATTGATTCATTCACGCATTCATTCATTCATTCATTCGTTCGTTGATTCATTCATTCACTTATTCGTTGATTGATTCATTCATACATTATGCAATTCCCTGTGCGGGAGTCGCCTTGGCGACCTATCGGTCCCAAAGTCTTCCAATGTTGCTATACTCTACTCGGAACGACTATGTCGATAGTCTTTCCGTTTCATTGTTGTAAACCATTCATTTCTTCATTGTTAAACGCATAAGGAACTTGAAATGTAAGCTTGTACCTTAGCACGAGCGTGGAGTGCGGTGCGAGAGTTCCTATATTTTTCGAGTTCTTTTCCATGATCTAAACAAGCATACAAGATGGGATTATTCCCTTAGCTAGGTGCGTTGAGTTATTCATTAGCATGCACGGTGTTATCGCCTAGCGATTCTAGTGATAGTGTCCGTATTATTAAGTATCTAGGCTAAGCAAAGAAGGGTTCATCGGAGCCACCCACCTTAGCGATGTTCGCATCGGCCGAGCGATACTCCGAGCGCGCCTTTGATAAGTCTGGATTCCTCTTGACGGGCCAATGTAAGTCTTGCATCGATTCTTCATCGGGTCGATGCCAACTATTCGAGTCGACGGCTCGTTTGAGTTGTTGCACTTGTCGTTTGAATCGGCGTTCCGCTAGGACGGAGCGGGTCATTACACCACTCAAAATAAGTCTCGTCCTCGAGACTTCCTGAGTGCAGATCCTCCTACCGTTCCTTAACTCGTGTTGTCGTGTGCGTATCTTTGACAATTCCTATCGAATGGCTTTATTGCTCGATGGCATCGAACTATACTCGGTTATCCTTCCATGTTCCGTGTCGCATACGTTTGGTCAATTTTTATTGAATGACTTTTCACTCATTTTAGAGTTGATGGTACTTATTCAATCGTCGTGTTTCTTCGACTTAGTTGCTATTGCGTCCTGTCATGGGACGGTAATGGTCGCACGATGTGCGTTGTAATTCATCAAACACGAGAGTCGTAGGCTGAGGCTAACTCACTTTCGTTTATGCGCATCTCAACACCCACTTGCAGCTGCATTCGAGTTCATCATATCGCTGAGTTTGGATCGTGCACATATTTAAGGCGTCCCCCGAATACGTACATTTCAACCAAGCTTGGCGATTAGCTAAGTCGGACAAGCTACTCGTGATAGTTTCGATTTGCCGATCGTTTTACTTTTACTTCGATTAAAATCGAACTCATGTGTGTCTCACTATCGTTTATCTCGGTCCTCGAGATGAACCGATTCGTTTCTCAAGCGTTCTTGTCTACGAAATCAATACGATTTCTTCTTAGCGGAGTCGACCAAGTCTAAGTAATTTTCGTCCGATTCAAGACCAAGTATTTACTATCATCGAGTATGTCTTCCCATCAATGATTCAATTCGTTATCCCAACTTTACCTGTTTATCATCGATTTCTATCATTCACTTCGTTTGGGGCCAATCTCGTCGTCGTTCACGCACACTCCCAGTTCCACATCCTAACTACTTTTGTTGCCCCAAGTCTATCGTCCGTCCAGACGATACTGTAAATGTCGGTCACACAGGTTCAATCACTCGGCATAGGGTCGTCTGCCTATCCGCTAGGTCAGCTCACAAGGTCATAGGTACAAGTCAAGTTCATGGTTCATCGTGCAAAGTCATTGCACGACGCTCGCCCCAATCCTATGGTCAAACCATTTTGTTCGTACGTACGGAATTTTCTACCCAAGCTCGTTTCACTCAAATTTCTAAACATCAAGCAGCATTCACCCTATTCGCATCAACACATTCTCCGTTCCAAGTTCGAGCTCGTTTAGGAAAGTCATCCTGCCATAGGTTGTCCTCAACCGAATTCTCGACATGTTAATATCATATGTCCACACTAGCAATTTTCGTAGTCCGTCTCTTCAAGTATGTTCGATACAATTCACCTATCCATCCTATCCAATCTACGTAGTTGATCACAAGGTCGTCTAGCCTTGCAATATGTCGCGTCCCGATCTCACGCAAGTCTGATTATCCACGGCGGACATAAATCACCATGTCAACATTCCCGCGGAATAATCGTCCTCATCGGGACGTAACTCTTGCGTTGAGTCTAGACTTGCTCATTTTCGATATGCAGATTGGGTCTACAATCCTCAAGTTTTCTTAATCGCCAATCACAAGTCCTAAAAATCCCGAATTCACCTTCGCTTTAAACCACAAGTCGAAACAATCAAAATTGCTATGTCATGATATTTCAAGTTCGATCATTCCCGGTGGACATGAATCACCATGCCAATGCTCACGCGGAATGATCGTCCCAAATCCGACGTGACGCATGTGCGAGGCTGAAATTGCGCTCGCGCAAGACAAGATCGTTATCGTTGTGGTTATCACCGAACGATCAAGTTACTCTCCCTCTTCATCCAAACATTCATTTCTATCAAAATCTCCAACATAGCATCCTTTGAAATAATAACTTCTAACACGATCATCATTCATCGAATCAGAGTACCCCCGAGTTATCGTACATCGATCTTTGATACGCCTCAATACCATCGATGATGTACATAACCTGACGATCTTCCTTTTGCAACGAATTCTTAGTCGTGCAACTTAATTCCTCAATTCGCATTTGTTCCATGCTAGCTCAAGTCTTTGAGCAACGTCTAGTATAAATCCTTAGTCATTCTCCGTATCTTCAAACCAACGTTTTCATGCACGCTATCTTCCAATCGTGCCATCTTCGATCTCGTCTATAAGTATTTCACCTTAACTGAAGGTTCAATCTAGTCGACTATTTTTGAAATCGCACGTACGATCTTCTACGTTTCCTCGACCAAAACATCCATTTATTTTATCGTTTCGAATCTCCATTCAATCGTTTTGTAATTCGCACTACGCATTCTTGATTTATCTAATGATATCTCGTTTGAGACTCTCGAATCATGACCAACTAAGCGTTACTCGTTCTAAGGCTTTGTGCGATATCATCGCTTGCCGACATACTCGTTCTATCCGTAAATCCTTTAGTTTTGCTCGAACAATTTCTATAACGTCCATACACCACTCAGGGTTCGAGCCACTCGACTAGTCGTCGACACTCACTCTTATTCTTCTTCGAACCTATCACATACACCACTCGGGGTCGAGTCATTCTACAAATCCTCAAAAAGGTCATTTGATTCACAATCGACATGTTCGAATGTGCGTTCGTCCGTTCCCCAAAATCTAAGAATCATTCTCGTGTTCGCTTTAGCGTTGGTCAAGTAACGTTTCTATCAACATACGTTCTAAGTCTCACTTATCCTCGTCCGAGCGATAATCAATCTCGCTCGCAACTCGTTCGCACCAGAAGGTCTAGGTACGCGATACTCAATACATCTTAGCCAAAAGGCTGTGTGCATAACCATCCGTTCGAACTATACTTCGGTCTCGTGTACTCGTTCGCTATTGTCAGCGTAAGGTTATTCAAGCATGCATTGCGTTTTGCTAACTTTTAGCATTGGTTCCTTCCAACTCAAGTCCGTCGTGGTTTGGCACAAAGGCCTTTGCCTATCGATCCCGTCCAACCGAGTACTCGTACGAGCTTTTGAAAATATTAGACTTATTGTATGGAACATTCCAAGGCACAACGAGAGAGAGCGTATAATTCTTTTGTTTCAAACGAGCTTTCAAAACTGAGAGAATCGAAATGAAGTCCAAGGACGTAAAGCCGTGCTCTGATACCAATCTGTCACGCCCCGCTCCCGTAGGAGCGATCGTCCTCGCTAAGGCGTGATGCCGCACGAGACTAAGTTGCTCTCGTGCAAGGCCAAGTCCAGAAACGACCGATTTGAGCTAGGCCACAGAGTCGCACAGAGTGTCCCCATTTGCAGCGGAAAGTAAATGAACACAAATTGAAGCGAATTCAACTCTTTATTGATATTCAAGAAGTTTACAAGCGGCGCTAGGTCGAGATTACAAGTCGCTCAAGCTCTCTCTCTCTGAAACATAAAAGGCGTGCCAAGTGGCTTACAAGATGGAATGATTCATGGCGATGTTCCGATACATTATGTCCTGTATATGGTGCTCCAGCTCCTTTGCAACGCTCCAAGGCTCCAGAGTTAGCTCCGCGCCTTAGCACGTTCGAGGAAAGCTTTGCACCCGACGACGTCTCCTGCACCCTGTAAGCAAACTGTGGAGTTATCAGTACATTGTTATGCACTGGTGGGGAGGCTAGCTCGCCCACAATGCTATCATTACCAAACACGTTCTATTTACTTTTGTGCACCGTCTATCATTCATTGTCTTTCTAATCTTGTCTTAGGGTCAGTTTCATGGCATATTTCATAACCTATCTCGTGTTACCGATTTCAAGTGTTTGCATGGAAATACATGCGCGACTTATCCATACTTACCGTCCGGTCTTCCCTGTCCAAGGTAAGCCAAGTTAGTCAACAATTCATATATAACAACTTAACGTGATTCACGTAAACATTCAGGGTCAAGGGCGTGTCCCTGCCTCAAATTCTACAACGTGTTCCCGTTTGCAAAGATACGTTATGACCACGCCTTGTTCAAATAATCATTCTCACTTGGATATCCTATCCACTCAACCAGTCAGTTGTGTTATACTCGAAGGGTTTTGTTATAACGACCATGTTCTCTCAACTATTCAATTGTTTAGTTAACTTAGACTACTTTGTTTCAATGCAAGGACTTGCACGTGGATTGCCACCAGCAAGCCCACTTAATCCATATGCACCGGTCGCTAGCATAACAAGCCATTTTGGACATGTTCCTCTTGGTATTCTCACCTATCATAGCGTGATGGCTGGTACACCTTGATAGTCTCTTGAAATACCCGGCCTTACGTCTCCTGTGTGTCTGAGCCCACACACAGGCCGGCACCGTAAGCCATGATTCCGCCTAGGCCGGCCACGATGTCTCCGATCGTTGCCCTAGGAATCCCTTATTGCTCCTCTTCCTCCCGTATACGAGTGGGTTGTCCGCGACCATTTCGTATTGTCTTGTCATTTTTAACTTAACGCTGTCTTTAAGCCATAGGCTGTCTGTGAGCCATAATGCGTTATCGACCAGGTTGGCGGCGGCATCCGTACAGCGTGGGTAGCGAGCCCCGTCATACCTGTCGCTAACCATTCCTTTCTTTCTTATCTTTTATTCATTCTTTTCTTTCTTTCACTTGCTCGTTCGTTCATTGATTCATTCACGCATTCATTCATTCACTTATTCGTTGATTCATTCATTCATACATTATGCAACTCCCTGTGCGGGAGTCGCCTTGGCGACCCATCGGTCCCAAAGTCTTCCAATGTTGCTATACTCTACTCGGAACGACTATGTCGATAGTCTTTCCGTTTTATTGTTGTAAACCATTCATTTCTTCATTGTTGAACGCATAAGGAACTTGAAATGTAAGCTTGTGCCTTAGCACGAGCGTGGAGTGCGGTGCGAGAGTTCCTATATTTTTCGAGTTCTTTTTCATGTTCTAAACAAGCATACAAGATGGAATTATTCCCTTAGCTAGGTGCGTTGAGTCATTCATTTGCATGCACGGTGTTATCGCCTAGCGATTCTAGTGATAGTGTCCGTATTATTAAGTGTCTAGACTAAGCAAAGACGGGTTCATCGGAGCCACCCACCTTAGCGATGTTCGCATCGGCCGAGCGATACTCCGAGCGCGCCTTTGAAAGTCTAAGTCTGGATTCCTCTTGACGGGCCAATGTAAGTCTTGCATCGATTCTTCATCGGGTCGATGCCAACTCTTCGAGTCGATGGCTCGTTTGAGTCGTTGCACTTGCCGTTTGAATCGACGTTCCGCTAGGGCGGAGCGGGTCATTACACTCCTTGGTTGAATGAGCTTAAACTGCAATCCAAAATGTAGGCCACCTAGGTTTTATGTCATGACTCTTTCATGCTTATAGCTATCTTTGCTAGAAATTTGACACCAACATACATGGTTGACGTCTGTCATAAAAATTGTCACATCATGTATGGAGCTTTTTTATGCTCTATAGCCGACCCATTATTATGGACGAAAGCTTGGATGATGATGAAAATTCACAAACAAATCTACATTAAAAAAACATTTAATAATTGTATAAAAATAAACATGAATAATTATAAGGTTTATTCTATCCTCAATATAATGTAGAAATCTCCAATTTGTCCAAATATGTATAGGATTGGAATTATAAACCTACTAGTGGTTATACCCGCAGTAACTAGAAAATGTAGATAAATAAAACTAATTCATGAGTAATTCAAAAATTGAATTAATGAATTTATGTAATTTAGAATTACTGTATAAACGGTCATGGATGTTACTAGAAGTGAGTATTTATGGGAAGCTAGAGGTGGCTCCATTGTCTTTAGGTGGTTTGGACATGTGCAACTCAGACCAATAGATGCTTGGATAAGGAGGAACAATAAGATAGTAGTTAAGCCGCTAGGAGTAGAGGTAGGCGTAAACTAGCATGCAATGTGATGTGGTAGCTGTTGAAAGAGACATTGGCACAGTTGATTTCCATAATTTCTCATGATTCGATGGTATTATTTTATTGAAATTTGACTCAACGGTGAATTCCGACTTCCATCCCGATTTCTCATTCGCCATCCCTTGCCAAATGCAGTCTACTTCAATATTTGAAATATCTTCAAGTGTAGCGCAATGGCCATAACTTATCAGGTTGATGTAAACCAATTGATGCTCCATAAAGGAGAGGTAAATTAGTGATTAAGCTGCTAGGAGTAGAGGTACGCGTAAACAAACATGAATTGAAATTTTAAAGAAGGATATGATTTTGGTAAACCAGTAGATGCTCCAAAAAGGAGGAGATGTAAGATAGTTGTTAAGCTGCTACCACTGGAGGTAGATGTAAACGAACATGAATTAAAGTTTTAAAGAACGATATGGTTTTTGTTATTGTTAGATAAGATATGGCCCCTACATAGCTGAACAGTAGTAGGTTCAAACACCCAACCCCAAGTTTTTTAGATAAAGGCTTACACACACATGAATTGAGATTTTAAAGAAGGATATGATTTTGTTAAACCAGTAGATGCTCCGAAAAGGAGGTGTAAGATAGTTATTAAGCCGCTACCACTAGAGGTAGATGTAAACGAACATGAATTAAAGTTTTAAAGAAGGATATGTTTTTTGTTATTGTTAGATAAGATATGGCCCCTACATAGCTGAACAGTAGTAGGTTCAAACACCCAACCCCAAGTTTTTGAGATAAAGGCTTACACACACAAGAGAAACACCAATCATGCTAGAACACCCAACATAAGCAGCTTTATGATTCCATGAACTACATATAATCGAAGCAAGTGACAGACTAAGAAATTCACTGTGAAGTTAGATATACCTATTTATTTATGTAGTTTTTAGCAGTGTTATAAATTTCAACCTAGGCGGCCGCCCGTAGCACCATAAATCCCATGTTCGGTCCTATTCGGACCTAGGTGGGCCTATTCGGCCATGTGCGGCTGTTTGGTTTTTTATTTTTTAATTTTTGGATTTATTTTTGAATTTTTGTATGTTTAGTTTTATTGTGGATATGTTGTTTGGGTTTTAAGATTGGATTTTAGAACATTGAAATTTGAAATTTCCAAAAAAATTATGAATTGTATTATGGATTGATAAGTTAAGAACATGTTTGGATTTCAAATTTCAAAAAAAAAAAAAAATCACCCGCCTAGGCGCTAGGCGGTCCTCCGTCGTACCGATTCTACCTAGTGAAATTTAGAACACTGGTTTCTAGAGAAGTATGAATTGAGGTATTAGCATAACTCTGACTACATAACAGTTGCTATTAGCATGGAAACTGCGATCCTATTTCATTAAGGTAGGAAAACATGTTATACAAACTTCCATCTGGAAATATAGTAACTTACCTCTGAAACTTTAGGTAGGAGTCATGGTGCAATTAGGGTATTCATATCTTCCTTGTTGCCGTAGACCACTAATTACATCAACTCCTTGTCAATGAAAGCTTGTTCTTCATCTTACATTTGACAAATGTAATTCCATAATTTGAACAGGTTTGACTGCGGAATGTTCATGCTCAAATACATAGACTTTTACAGCAGAGGATTAGGCCTTTGCTTCAGCCAGGTCAGTATGTTTCCTTAAAAATGTCTTCTTAGCCAGTTGAGCACCTTATTGCTTGGGATATTGCACAGGTAATGTGCCCAAAGGGCCCATAAGGCCTGCCCAATCGATGCCTTTGGCTCAATGGGTTCTGTATCTGGGGCCAATTTGACTTGGTAATCAACATAGACCCAAGATCAATTAGCTGCACAATTTACAGCTTGTACAGTTTAATATTGATACCATATCTTTGCCTCTTGTAGAAACATATGGGATATTTCAGGAAGAGGACTGCAATGGAAATTTTAAGGCGGAGAGCTGAATGAATATCAAACGAGTTGATGGCTCATTGCGATTTTTGTAGATTTTGTCCGGTGGGGTTCAACAGCAGGAGAATGTCGACTGCGCTAGCCTTTGTTGTGAACACCTGTATATGGTTTGTTCATTGCTTTTCTGGTACTCAGGACACGGATCCATTTTGACCTTGAGAAGGTGCCAAGAGACTAGTTGTGTTGATGCTCTGTGAATGAATGCGTCTACTTTCCATGCTCCTTGAGGGAGCAGTCAACTAAGTTATGGATTATGTACAGGGCTGGCCCTGGCCCAGGGCGGCCAGGACGACCGCCCAGGACCCCATAAAATTTGGGGGCCCAAAAAAATTAATTTAAATGTATATATATATTAGTAATCTTATATTGAAAATAGAACTAATATATAATATGATCCTCCTTTATCACAACATTTGTGGTGTGGTGGTAGTTTGTTATACTTGTACACAAGAGGTCCTAGGTTTTAGCCTTGGTTGTATCATTTTTTAGTTCAATTTTTTTATATTATATATGGGTCCCATTTTAAAAATTTGCCTAGGGCCTCCATTAACTCAGGGCCGGCCCTGATTATGTAACCTAATTGTATAGCAACGTGGGTGGCGAAGAGCTGGCAAGATGCAATTTTGATCCATAGGTTCCATTTTTGTTCTTTTCGCTAGTCATCTATATGTATCATCATTGTTCTTCAAATTTGAGTCCAACTGATCTATCAAAAGCTTGGTTAGTAGGTTGAAAAGTAATTTTTTAACAATGATACCTACGGTTCGTGTGTGAGCAAGGAGCAGACATGGTTATATTCAGTAGTTAGGCTGTTAGGGTACGTTTGGTTTGTAGCGTTAATTGATATTACATTGTAAATCTAATTCGGATATTTAGATGGAACAAAATGGATGTAATATGATAGTTAAATAGTTATTACAAGTTTGATTATATTACATCACTTATAAAATCAATTACATCATAAAATTTGTGTAACAATTACATTGTAACTAAAACTTAGAGCATCATTAGTAGTTGGGACTCTCCAATGTAATTTGGAGCCCAAAATTTTTAAAAAAAGGTAAATGTAGAATGGGTTGGGTTTGTATGAGAATAGTAGGAAATGATAAAGTGAGCTCCGGTCCCAAAAATTGTGTGGTCAAAAATTAATGTAGGAAAAAAATAATATAAAACTTAGAATCTAGAAAGTTGGGCTCCAAATTGGAACTTACTATTCTACAAAACGAGTTTCTACAATCTAGAATCTAGAAATTGGGAAGTCCAACCCTTAGAGCATCATTAGTAGTTAGGACTCTCCAATGCAATTTGGAGCCCAAAATTTCAAAAAAAAGGTAAATGTAGAATGGGTTGGGTTTGTATGAGAATAGTAGAAAATGATAAAGTGAACTCCGGTCCCAAAAATTGTGTGGTCAAAAATTAATGTAGGAAAAAAATAATATAAAGTTTAGAATCTAGAAAGTTGGGCTCCAAATTGGAACTTACTATTCTACAAAACGAGTTTCTACAATCTAGAATCTAGAAATTGGGAGGCCCAACCCTTAGCACCCATGGATGGGTTGGGACCGAAATTGTAGAAATTGGGACTAGGGATGAGACTTATTATTCTACAAAATGAGCTCCTACATTCTAAATCTAGAATCTAGAAAATGGGATGGGCCTTACTAATGATGCTCTTAGCACCCATGGATGGGTTGGGACCGAAATTGTAGAAATTGGGACTAGAAATGAGATTTATTATTCTACAAAATGAGCTCCTACATTCTAAATCTAGAATCTAGAAAATGGGATGGGCCTTGTTGGAGTGGGTGGGGTTCCCAACCTATGTGGAGAAGACCCCGGAGTGCGACGAGCGCCGTCCGATGTCGGAGAAGCTCGGGAAGTAGGCGACGGAGTTGCTGCTGCTGCTGCTGGAGCTGCTGGAAGCAGGGGATCCGAGTTCGGGCCGAACTCGGTCTCAGGCCGAGTTCTGGCCGAACTCGGTCTGGCCGTTCCAGGGTTTGGCCAGTAGGTGCTGGTTGCCCCACACAGAGTTCTGGCCGAACTCTGTGTCGTCGGGGGCTGAAGCGGATTTCTGGATGAGTTTTCATCATTGGATCTAATCCAACGGTCCAGGTTGGTTGCGGGATTAGGGAGATATATTGAGTTTTCTCAACCCTAATTCAGGTGTGCAACATATCGCAAGTAACACAAGTTTGAGAGAGGAAGGAGGCAAGAGTGCCATTACAACTTCGGAGAAGAAGACGGAGGATTGAAGGTCGCTGTTCGAAGGAGATCGTGTTCGGGTAATCTCTACTCGTCGTTCTCGCTCTTCGTAGCCTTGTAATCATTGTTCTTATCTCTGAGTGTTGTGGGGATCCGATTTGGATCGGGAGGAGTTTGTAGAGGGTGTAATTCTTCTATTCCATTAGTGGAGGCTTCTCAGGGTTGGACTCCGATCGTCCCGTGGATTTTTCCCGCAAGGGTTTCCACGTCAAAAATTCTCTGTGTCTGCGTGGATTGTTTTTGTGTGATTGTTTTTGGGTTCGTGCGTTGTATTGCTCGGTCCTCTCGCAGGTACTCTCCGGTTTGGGGAAAGGTTTCCGCGTTTCTTTCCCAACAGAGTGGTATCAGAGCTTTGGGTTCAAAGGGTGTCAGGAGTTGACAGAGGAACCAGAGAGGAGAGATGGACGCGAAGCCGGTGCGCATGGTGAATCTGAACGGCACAAACTATCATTATTGGCGGAGCAAGATGAAGGATTTGCTGTTCGTCAAGAAGCTGCATCTGCCCGTATTTGCATCCGAGAAGCCCAGTGATAAATCCGAGGAGGACTGGAAATTCGAGCATATACAGGTGTGCGGATACATCAGGCAGTTCGTTGACGAGAACGTGTACAACCACGTTGCCAATATTGAGCACGCGAAGACGTTATGGGATAAGCTGGAATCTTTGTACGCGAAGAAGACCGGGGTAAACAAGTTGTTCCTGATCCGGACGATGATGGGTCTGCGGTACAAAGATGGGGCGTCTATTACGGATCACTTGAGTGAGTTCCAGGGCGTGGTTGACCAGCTATCCTCTATGGGAGTCAAGTTCGACGACGAAGTTCAGGGACTGTGGCTGCTGTGTACATTGCCAGACTCGTGGGAGACCGTACGAGTATCTATGATCGCTTCTGCTCCAGAGGGCGTGGTCAGTCTGGAGTTTGCCAAGAGCGGGGTGTTGAATGAAGAGATGCGGAGACGTTCTCAGGGCACTTCATCCACATCCCACCACTCAGAGGCACTTGTTTCAGAGAGCCGCGGAAGGGACAAAAGCAGGGGTCCAGGTGGTGGCAGAGACAAGAGCAGGGAGAAGTCCAAGGGTCGTTACGAGGACTCAGAGTGTTACCATTGCGGTAAGAAGGGCCATATCAAGCGGAATTGTTTCGCTTGGAAGAGAGAGAAGAAGGGCGACAAGGGGAAGCAAGAAGAGAACACTACAGCGGCGGCCTCGGTGCATGGAGGCGATGTGATCGTCGTAGGTGATGAGGTCATTACTAACCTCGCCTGCGATGACAATTCTTGGCTGGTGGACTCAGGGGCTTCAGCACATGTATCTCACAATAGGGCACTGTTTGCCACTTACACGATAGGCGACTGTGGCGTGTTGAAGATGGGCAACGGAGATGTGTCGAAGGCGGTTGCCGTTGGAGATGTGCATTTGAGAACGAAGACGGGTGCGGTTCTTGTTCTCAAGGATGTTCGTCATGTCCCTGATATCCGTTTCAACCTGGTGTCGGTTGGAAGGTTGGATGACGATGGATTCTTCAGTCTCTTCGGGAACAGTTAGTGGAAGCTTTCCAGAGGTTCGATGGTGATTGCCAGAGGAAGCAAGAAGTCCGGTCTCTACTATATGGAGGGGAGCGCAGAGGGGGCACAGGAGGTGAACGCAGTCAGTGATGCGTCTACCGAGTTGTGGTACAGGCGGCTCGGCCATATCAGCGAGAAGGGGATGAGCTACTTGGTGAACATGAAAGTGATTCCGGGGCTCAAGTCAACAAAGTTGGAGAAATGCACGCACTGTTTAGCTGGAAAGCAGAATAGGGTGTCTTTCCAGAGTCACCCAAGTTCGAGGAAGCCAGCGTTGCTCGAGTTGATTCACTCGGATGTCTGCGGTCCTATGAAGGTAAAATCTCTTGGTGGTGCTTCTTACTTTGTGACTTTTATTGATGACTGTTCCAGGAAGGTTTGGGTCTATGCCTTAAAGACCAAGGATCAGGTGCTGCCTACTTTCAAGGAGTTTCAGGCCTCTGTTGAAAGGGAGACGGGCAAGAAGTTGTTGTGTGTTCGGTCCGACAATGGCGGCGAATACATCGGTCCCTTTGATGCGTATTGCAGAGAGCAAGGGATACGACACCAGAAGACTCCACCAAAGACACCTCAGCTCAATGGTGTAGCGGAGCGCATGAACAGGACACTGATGGAGAGGGTGCGGTGTTTGCTGTCAGAAGCAAACTTGCCGGGCAGTTATTGGGGTGAGGCTCTTCTCACAGCTGCTTATATTATTAATTTGTCTCCTAGTGCTCCTTTGCAGGGTGATGTGCCTGATAAAGTATGGTACGGCAAAGAGCCGTCATACAATCACCTGCGGGCGTTTGGTTGTAAAGCCTTCGTGCATGTACCGAAGGACGAGAGGACCAAACTTGAGCCGAAGACGAGGCGATGCGTCTTTGTCGGCTACGGTCGGGATGAGTTTGGCTATAGACTCTACGACCCAGTGGAAGGAAAGCTCTACAGAAGCAGGGACGTGGTGTTCGTCGAGGATCAGACCATGACCAACACTCAGGATTCCGAGACGCCTTCTGAGGCTGAGGAATTGCCTGAGTTAGAGTCATTTCGCTTCGAGCAGTTTTCAGAGGACATCGCAGAGGATCCAGTTATGGGGGAGTCGGTACATGGAGTTGCTCCCAACCTTGATCATCAGCCTGCTGATGGTGGTCAGGGTGTCCCTCAGGAGGATGAGCATGCCGGAGAGGTAGTTCCTGAAGGGGCGGAGGCTGTCGGTATACAGCCAGCACCAGTGGCTCCACTGAGAAGGAGTGACAGGGATCGTCGACCATCTACGAGATACTCACCGGATGAGTATGTGCTATTGACTGACGGGGGGGGAGCCCGAAAGTTACGCAGAGGCTATGGAAGACGAACACAGGCAGGAGTGGATGGTGGCTATGCAGGAGAAGATGAGTTCCTTGCACACCAATTCCACTTATGATCTGGTGCGGTTGCCAAAGGGCAAGAAGGCTTTGAAGAATCGATGGGTGTTCAGAGTGAAGCAGACGGATGATGCTACTCGCCCTCGATACAAAGCGAGGCTGGTAGTCAAAGGCTACGGTCAGCGGAAAGGCGTGGATTATGATGAGATCTTTTCGCCTGTCGTCAAGCATTCGTCTATCCGGGTGGTGCTAGCATTAGCAGCCAGTTTCGACTTGGAGGTCGAGCAGATGGACGTGAAGACGGCATTCCTCCACGGTGATCTTGAGGAGGAGTTGTACATGGAGCAGCCAGAGGAATTCTGTGAGAAGGGTAAGTCACATTTGGTCTGCCGGTTGAGGAAGAGCTTGTATGGTCTGAAGCAGGCTCCGAGGCAGTGGTACAGGAAGTTCGAGTCGTTTATGGGGGAGCATGGTTATGCACGGACGACGTCGGACCATTGTGCATTTGTGAGGTATTTTGCCGATGATGATTTCATCATTTTGTTGCTCTATGTTGATGATATGCTATTAGTGGGTCGGAATGCCACTAGGATAGCGGAGTTGAAGCGCCAACTGGGCGCGGCCTTCTCTATGAAGGATTTGGGCGCAGCGAAGACTATTCTTGGGATGGAGATCAGCCGAGAGAGAGAGAGTCCAAGCTGCTACACTTGTCCCAAAAGAAGTACATTCACCGGGTACTTCAGCGTTTCGGGATGGACGGGTCGAAGAAAGTGAGTTCCCCCCTCGCGGCTCACTTTAAGCTCACTGAGGAACAGTGTCCATCTACCGAGGACGAAAAGGAAGATATGGAGCGGGTTCCATATGCCTCAGCTGTGGGAAGCCTGATGTATGCTATGGTGTGTACGAGGCCAGATATTGTTCATGCAGTTGGTACGGTTAGCAGGTATCTTTCAAATCCTGGAAGGGTACATTGGAGTGCGGTCAAGTGGATTCTATGTTATCTTCAGGGCACTGCTGGTTGGAGACTTTCCTTTGGTGGTGACGAGCCGAAGCTGGTTGGGTATACCGACGCTGATATGGCTGGAGATGTAGACACGAGGCGATCGACTTCGGGCTACGTGATGATGTTTGCAGGAGGAGCGGTGTCGTGGCAGTCGCGGTTGCAGAAGTGTGTTGCCTTGTCGACGACAGAGGCAGAGTACATTGCGGCGACGGAGGCTTGCAAGGAGCTGTTATGGATGAAGAAGCTGCTGCAGGAAATGGGACTGAAGCAAGAGCAGTATACTTTGCTTTGCGACAGTCAGAGTGCGATCCACCTTGTGAAGAATCAGACGTTTCATAGCCGGTCCAAGCACATCGAGACCCGGTATCATTGGATACGGGATGTGGTTGAGAAGAAGGACGCGGAGCTTGAGAAGGTGCATACAGATGACAACGGAGCTGATATGTTCACGAAGATTCTACCAAGAGGGAAGTTTGAGTACTGCAGGCAGGTCGTCGGGATGACGACATCCTCCCCATAGTTGTGAAGGGGGAGATTTGTTGGAGTGGGTGGGGTTCCCAACCTATGTGGAGAAGACCCCGGAGTGCGACGAGCGCCGTCCGATGTCGGAGAAGCTCGGGAAGTAGGCGACGGAGTTGCTGCTGCTGCTGCTGGAGCTGCTGGAAGCAGGGGATCCGAGTTCGGGCCGAACTCGGTCCCAGGCCGAGTTCTGGCCAAACTCGGTCTGGCCGTTCCAGGGTTTGGCCAGTAGGTGCTGGTTGCCCCACACAGAGTTCTGGCCGAACTCTGTGTCGTCGGGGGCTGAAGCGGATTTCTGGATGAGTTTTCATCATTGGATCTAATCCAACGGTCCAGGTTGGTTGCGGGATTAGGAAGATATATTGAGTTTTCTCAACCCTAATTCAGGTGTGCAACATATCGCAAGTAACACAAGTTTGAGAGAGGAAGGAGGCAAGAGTGCCATTACAACTTCGGAGAAGAAGACGGAGGATTGAAGGTCGCTGTTCGAAGGAGATCGTGTTCGGGTAATCTCTACTCGTCGTTCTCGCTCTTCGTAGCCTTGTAATCATTGTTCTTATCTCTGAGTGTTGTGGGGATCCGATTTGGATCGGGAGGAGTTTGTAGACGGTGTAATTCTTCTATTCCATTAGTGGAGGCTTCTCAGGGTTGGACTCCGATCGTCCCGTGGTTTTTTCCCGCAAGGGTTTCCACGTCAAAAATTCTCTGTGTCTGCGTGGATTGTTTTTGTGTGATTGTTTTTGGGTTCGTGCGTTGTATTGCTCGGTCCTCTCGCAGGTACTCTCCGGTTTGGGGAAAGGTTTCCGCATTTTTTTCCCAACAGGCCTTACTAATGATGCTCTTACAAAATTATTACGAAAATCTGAGCGCTTCGTATAGTGACTGGAATTCCAGTTGGCGGTTTTAACTGAGCACATGCTTGCAGGCTTGATCAGAATTCAGTATGGATGTTTACACCAAATTTTAGTTGTCAGAGCTTAGACTGAAAGTGCCCCCATAAAGGGTGTGAATAGAGTTTAACAAATAAATGAGCACAATTAAAAATGATAATAGATAATATAAAATATGTGGAAGAAATGAGATAAGAACACAATATCTTCTTCCTGAGGCACTCCAGTTCCGAAACTCCTACTAGTTTTGATGTATTATTATAAAAATAGTTATACTTGCAAGCTTTGTTTCAAAAATATCGCCAACTTTTTACGCACGAGCTTTGATACGAAGCACCAGTTGGCTTCTACATAAAGCTTTGATACGAAGGTTTGCAGACTTCAATTTTTTACCACAAATATTTTGATCTTCTTACAACAAATGAAAATCCAATTTGCAACTCACTTTAAAAGTCTATCTCAAATAGATATTTGACAAATGAAAGTTCTTGTATATATGAAGAAGTTTGTATATGATAGGTAAAAGTTTAGGCTCCAAGAAGTTGATCAAATGAGGGACCAACTATTGGTTTATATAGCACATATACAGAAGCGATCTATCTAGTATATTGAAGTTTTTAATATTCCACCCAAGAAATTGTAAAATCTCTCTAGTATAGTGAAGTTTTTAATATTCCAATCCATTTCTTTTGCTCCACAATTTGTTCATTCTCGTCTTAGCGATCTATCTAAACGTTTGGGGAAGGCTTGCATAGGTCTTTAAGGAGGAAGTTCGTGTGTCGCACGGAGCAAGGTGTAGGCAAAACACTAAGACCGTGACAAGTGGTATCAGAGCGAGCGAAGGTCGGTTGGTGTCATGTCGACATCCGAAAATGTCCAGGAGAGATCTGCGTGGCCTAAGGAGAGGAACGCCAAGACCAACAAGAGGGATAAGAGCAAGGAGCTTACGATGGAGCCGATCTTGCGGAATGCCTCGAGATCTTGGAGACAGGTTCGAGGGACATAAGGATACGCAAGTGCTCCGTGGAGCAAAGCAACACAATTCTAGAGGAGTTCTACGATGAGCTAGAGAGTAACGTTGTTTCCTCCATGGCAATATTTCGGGAGCAAATCCAAGAGATCCGATCTGCACATGAGGAGGAGCTCAAGGAACATCATTTGAAGATTGAAGACTTGCGCGGGAATGTCTGAGGCTTCGAGGAGCTAAAGACCGTGGTCGAGCGTTGCAGACAACTCAAGACTATAGTTTCCCTTTTGGAGAAGGTCGTTGCGAACGATGGACCTCCGAGTAGGGAGACACCAAGAAATAAGATCCTCGAGTCGAAATCCTTCAGTGGGGTGCGAGATGCCAAAGAAGTGAAAAACTTCTTGTGGAATGTGAAGTGATACTTCAAGACCTTGCATATCGAGGATGAGACCGAGAAGGAAAAAATTGTTTCACTATATTTTACTAATGATGATACGTTGTGGTGGCGTCGTACGTACATGAAAATAGAGAAGGGTTTGTGCTCGATTGAGCGTTGGGAGAATCTTAAGAAGGAGTTCAAGTCTCAGTTCTATCCGGAGAATATAGAGTTTGCGACAAGGCGGATGAGTTTGTGGCAACTCAAGCACACCGGGACGGTCAAAGAGTACATTGCGGAGTCCACACGTTTGATGCTCACGATATCTAGCATGGACGAGGATGATCTATTGTTCTTCTTCCTCGAGGGACTTCAGACATGGGTGACTCAACAATTGCACAAGAACAGAGAGTACAAGACTCGAACGTCCTCGTGGCAACATCCGAGAGTCTCGTTAAGTACATGTGGAAGCCTTTCAGATATTTTGTTCACCCGTCGAAAGGGCATCGACGAAACAGGTGGGAGAAGATGTAACAAACAAAAAATTTCGCTCCACCAAGACGTTGTTGCAAGCGTAGGGGTTTAGTTAGAATGCTCTAGAATTTTTCAGAGACTGGTAGAGTCCTCTTGAACTCTCATGAGGCTTCGCTTAGTCTCTAGAAGTTCTAGAATCTTTCCACCATGTAAATATCCTAGGCCTAGAAGTTTCTTTTCTAGAAGTTTCTTGTAGTTTCATGTAAAGCCCTTTGCAGCCTATAAGTAAGTGGGAGACTTGCTTGCTCCTCACCACCCAAGAAATTGTAAAGTCTCTCTAGTATAGTGAAGTTTTTAATATTCCAATCTCTTTCTTTTGCTCAACTTTTTCATTCTCGCCTTAGCGATCTAGCTAAGCGTTTAAGGAAAGCTTGCACGGGTCTTCAAGGAGGAAGTTTGTGTGTCGCACGGAGCGATGTGTAGGCAAAAATACTAAGTTCGCGACACCTAGCTCCCCTCTCCGGTGCTCCACCTCCTCCTCTCCATCGCGGCCACGGCCACTACCACTGCCCTAAACCATCGCTCCTCCGGCAGGTAAGTCTCATCCTCCTCATCCGGCGTCCTAGTATGTTGGATTAGTCCGGTGCACAATTTTCTATCTCACTCTTACTGTTTGTGTCCATGTCCAAGGAATTTTTAGTGTCCGTGTCCAAGGTTCAGCGACGTAATTGTTTACACCCTATATGGAATATTTTAAAATATTTTTGCTCTATGTTTCCTATCAAGTGCATGTTCATAACTGTTGGGGCTCAATACTATAGCAAATGACTTTGGCATCTTAATATATGCTGACAACTGCAACAGCTTATCTTTGGTTGGGGCTCAATGTTGTGGCAAATGGCAAAATGGATGGGATCAAAACTTGACTTTGGCATCTTAGTATATGCTAGAAATGCATGTACCATATCCTTTATGCACATGTTGTGAATAAAAAAATGATATAATTGTACAGGTAAGCGGAACATGCAATTTATATAAATTGAATCAGTTGTAATTAAGGTTTCATATGCAATGTATCAGCAGATATCAATATGCCCACTTGCCAAAGTTGCTCAAATGAATAAAAAGGGGAGAGGTTGGCAAGGTGTAGTAGAGTTGCTCATGATATAGAACGTGGTATATATATTGCAATGCAAAGTGTGGTAGCAAAGAGCTGCAGTGCATTTAGTAGTGCCATTATGTTGAGTTGTATGTATTCAAAGTAGTAAAGGAAAGCAAGAGCTGTAGGGAAATATGTTGGTATGTGTAATCCATCACAGCAGAGTAAAAAAAGGCAAACTTAATTTATTTTCGGATTCCAGGAAATGAGGTTCAAAAAGAAATGGTTCCCCACCCACCCAAGGATTCCCTTTTCCTCCCAATTTCATGTATTTATTACAAAATTTTAGGACTAAACTATTCAAGTTCAATTCTGAACTTTCCAAACACCAAAATTTTTTTTTAATGAAAATTGTAATTTCCTATGCCCGTGGGAGCAAAAGAGTCAGTTCCCTTTCCTTTCCTTTCATTTCATTTCCTTTCCGCGAACCAATAGAGGTATTTCAATATTGATATCTTCTCAATCAACTTCCCTTTACAAGTCAATGATATAACTTGGATTCCTTAAATAGTCTCTCTTCTATAAACAGATCGGTACAACCCTCTCACTGATAATTTTATGATATAAAAGATATAAATCAGTGTAAAAAAAAAGGTTCATGTACTAATATTATACAAGTTTGGGACATATACACAACACTCAACAAAAATCACTTTGAGAATCCCTTATAATTGGGAAGAGAAAATTGGATTTCTGTTCTAAGAGTAAAAATGTATTCTAAGTGTAATACATTTTCATGGAATTTTTTTAGTTATCACCAACAGCTTTGAGAAATCCATACAACATCAAATGTTCTAACTGTAACATAAATATGGCACAACATTATTTACAATGCACATGCGTGAAGCTGCTGCTGATGCACTATAATTTCCAATAAATACCGAGGCGGTGTAGAACACCTGACACGAGCGCCCAAAACAGGATCTCGGCAAAGATCACATATAAGAGAGTGCCCACTCTTGTCGAGTGCCACACTTTGATGAATACGTGCTTTTGAATCCAATAAACCTGTAGATATCGTTCCCTATTGCATTAGGAACACATAAAAGACTGAGAAATATGAAATATATACAAGCAAAGACCTATTAATGTATACCAGAGTATTATTGGGTCCGTCGTAGTACCATCCATTGACAAATCCTGCAAATATGCCGCCTGCTGCCATGACATAGACGAGCATGGCATTCATGCCAATCCACTCTAGTGGCAGGAAGAAATTTCGTAGACCCAAGATATCAACCTGGTTTGTAAAAGATACAAAGTTACACAGTTCTATGAGATTAATATGACCAAGTGTAAGGTAGAGCTTAGGTTATTTTGGCATATGTGACAGACTACATTGCACGAATACGGACACAGATACGCTGCCACTAAAGGACACGATACGGATACGGGATACATGCATTCTAAAATAGGTACAATGTAGTCACCTATGTTTGAGGAGTGCGGACACAAACACCATTTGCCCGTGTCTGTGCAACATAGGTGATAAACCTTAAACCTCCATCATTTTACTCCACAACAATTCCATACAACAAGGATATAAATATATTAATTCAAGGAACTAAATATACATGTGGTAGCATCCTTCACGTTACGATTACGATAGGCATCAAAATATAATGCAAGGCTTTTCAGTTTTCACATGTTTCAATCTTCAGTTACTATGAGGTTGATTTAAATGTAGTGAAGAACTAAAGGTAGCAGCACTTCTCTGCTAGAAATTCTGAAGTCCAAATTATTAGCAATACACAGAGTCGAAGAGTACCAGAAAATAGAAAGTCGAGAAAACTAATCCGGCTGCTCCTGCCGTAACACAAATGTAACTGAAACTGTACAGTTGCTTGTTCAATGGAATTGCTGCATAAAAGGGGGAAACAATTATATAAAGGTAAAAGGCCCTCCAAACAAGTCTGTCTCCGAGGAAGGAGCAATCAAAAATAAAAGCATATGAAGGCTCTATAGTGCTGCTGCTTTTCTTAATTCTTACCATGTGTAAAATGCAGAAGTATTCCAAGAATGAGGAGAGTTGCACCCATCGCAACCCATTGTTTTAGTCTATCCATATGACTCTAGAGAATGGAATAGGAAACAGTAGCGAAGAAAGTGAATTGAATGGGAAAAAAAAAATTGTTTTTCTTGTCAGCTCACGAAGAACAACTTAACACAACATTACCTTCATATGAATAAGTACATGCCCATAATGTACTCCAATGATTGTACTTAAAATAGAAGCAATTGAGCTGCAAAATGAAAATTGCAAAGTGTAAAGGCCCAAAAGGAGAGTATCTAGACTCGACTTTCTGATCAATAACGACTTCAATGCAAATGAAAACCGAGGAGTTTGCGCATTCCATGGGAGACATTTGTCATTTCCTACATACAAAGGGAACAGTACTGCAGTTTCCTGATAAGTGTTATCGCTCATGGTTAGGCGCCACTTTCAGTTCAATGCAATTTTTGTCTATTTCTATTTCTGTTATCTACTGGCACACTTGCAAAATAAGGAATTAAGATTGAGTGAAGTTAAAATCCTGAACTATATTTAAGTGAGCCTAATATATGCATATCTTTTTTTGATACTAAAAGTGATTCTCCAGGAAAACCTGGAGAGCACTCAACCATATATTATATAGAACTAAAATAGTACCTTACAAATGAATAATGATGGAGATATTTCACCAGCTTAAAAAATTCAACTTTGTGTATATATGCGATATGAAATAATATCCTCATCCAGGCCTTTCTGATACTATGAGGTTGTAGAGCATGACTGTTGTTAAGAAACCTCTGGAGAAAGAATTGACAAGTTTCCTGTCGGCTGTCAACTGTGTCAACCCTCAATAAGTTGGTATCAAAATTCTCGCTTAAAGCTGCAGAGGAAGAAGGCACAAGAAAAAGGCACCGCCAAGGTAGTACGTTCCTTTGAATATTTACCGCATTATGAATGATGTTGCACATTGATAGTGGTATTATAAACTACAAGTTCCATCAGGAATTTATAGTAAGCACAAAGAAAACTTGCCTCTCAGTAAATAGATACTTCAAAAGATCAGCTAAAGTTATATATAGCTGGAACAACAGGAAAAACACAAATTTGAAACAGACATGTATCAAACAATGTGTTAAATATTAAACTGAAGTTTTATCCTGACGAACCTTAGGATCCCTTCTGGTTCGAATGGGGCCTGGCACCATGCTGGAGCATCCTTACGAAATGGACCCTCATGAGGAGAACTGTAAGTGCAAGCCTGCATTGCTTAAACAGATATTAAAGTTCACAACTTCAATTCAGAGTATTTTGAGTACACGATAGAAAAATATGTATAGTTGCATCAATTTTATCAAAAGAAAGTACCTTAGATCGCTTCCAGGCAGGGCGCTGGTACATATGGTTGATTCCCAGGACTTGCCGGTCAACATATCCTGCAGCATTACAAGGAGGATCCAATCTCCCCCTAGTACCACATTTGACCTGAAGGTTGGAAATGGGTCAATTGTCTCATACATATTGCTGATGCCTAAACAAAGTCAGGTTGCAGACAACAAGAATCCAGACAAGCACGAGAGAACAAGTCTACTTGACTAGTTCCGCAGAATCAACCAGAATGGCTAGTTCCGCATTGTTGGTATATTTGGTATTGGTATATTAGAATAAGTATATTGGAATATCTTGTTGGTATATTTGGTACGTTAGAATATGTCACAGGATATTCTACAGAGGGTTTAACGTAATGAAGAGGATTGTAAGGCTATATATAGCCATGAGATTATCAATAAAATCATAACAAGAATATTCAACATGGTATCAGAGCCACCAAAACCCTAGCCGCCGCCATCTTTTCCAAACCCTAACCCAGTCGTCATCGCCATCACCATCCGCACCACCACAGCCACTGCCGCCACCAGCGGCTATACGCCGCCCCGCCGCACACCGACCTCGCCGCCACCGGCCGCTGCACGGCCGCACGCAGACCACCTCGAGCGCGAGCCGGCCGCGGCTCCGCGGGCACCTCCACCGCACGCGCGCGGCTGTTGCCGCCGCTGCTGCTCGCTACGGCCGCTACTCGGAGACACCCGCCCGACGGCGCCCACTCACCTGTCAGTCAGCCCACCGCCCCCACTACCGCAAAGCCGCGATTTTCGAAGTCTCCCGCGGGGTCGTTCCAGACGTTGAAGGCCTAGATCCGATAGAAGAGAGACATGATCGGATCTAGGAGAGGACGAAAAGGACGAGCGTGAATCGTGGAATGGGTGTGAGGTGAACGGAGAAGAGGAGGATCGATGGAGGAGATCATCAAGAAGCTGGACCCTGCGGAGGTTGCAACGTTGATGAAGCTGATGAAACTGTCGGCTGGTGAGAGCGCGACACGAACATCGACGAAGTTGGAGCTTTCCTCCATCGATCTGAAGCTTGATGGACCAGCTACCTACCTGAGTTGGTCACGACGGATGAGGAGAACCCTCGCAGGAAAAAATCTGGAGGGTTTCCTGTCAGGAGAGACGACAGAGCCGGACGAGGGCTTGAAGGACGCGACGAGTGAAAGTCCACTCATATGGTGATTTACATTTGGCTTCTCAATTCTTTAGTACAGTCGATCGCCGCCACAGTGGATGGCATCGAGATGGTAAAGGACGTGTAGGAGAAATTGAGGAGGACCTACGATGGTGTAGAGAACAACTTGCGAGTTTTCCAGATCAAGTAGGAGATAGACGACACCGTACAGGAAGAGAAGACGGTGCAGGAGTATGCCACATAGTTGGAGTGTCTGTGGTTGGATTACAATCACTCCTCAGATCAGGCGAGCTGCGGGAACCCGAAGTGTAAGGAGAGACAGGTATGTCTGCAGGAGAGGACAATGAAGTTCCTTAAAGAGCTGGCTGCAGTATTTGCTCAGAGGACAACACTACTTCTAGCCCAACCGAAGATCCCCACCCTTGAGGTGGCTATCTCGGCTATGATCCAGAAGGAGACTCGCATCAAGCTGCAGGCAGGGACAGGTGGTCCTCCTGAAGTAAAGTCAGCACTGGCGGCTACCAGTTCGAACGACACAGGGCCTAAGGGAGAGCCCTGACAGCACAACCAGCAGTGCTACAACTACGGGGAGATGAGACATCATCGGTATGCTTGCACCAAACCACCTAAGGAGGGAGATCCAGGTGGTGGACGTGGATAGTTCGGTCGACGTGGACATTTTGGAGGACGTGGTCGTAGTCGTGGAGGTCGACGGGGTGGTCGAGGAGGTTATCGAGCGAACCTGCTGGTAGCAGAAGGGGATGAGGGAGTTGGTGGTACCTTTACTGAGGAGGATCAGGCACTATTGGGCATGCTGGAGGCACTCATGAGGAAGCAGAGAGCGTCAAACGATGGAGATAGGAGGAGTGGAACCGAGGAGGCGTCCACCTCATTCTTCGATGGAGGCAACGTCGTCATGTCTGTCCATCCATCAGAAGGTACTGACGACTCACTAGCGCTTGCATCTATGCCTTCCCTTAAATCGTCAGACTGGATTATCGACTCGGAGGCATCTCGATATGTGACAAAAAATGCTAGTGAGTTCTCCTCCTACACTCACCTAACATCGATAGACAATATTCAAACAACTGATGGTACTTTCCAGCCAGTGGTTGGTAAGAGTACTGTAAATTGTACAGGTTCAGTAAAATTATCCAATGTTTTGCATGCTCCATCTTTTCCAGTCAGTCTTTTGTCCATCAGTTCTATAATCCTCAAACTAAAATGCATTGTCTCTTTTGATATTCCTAAGGTGATATTCTAGGAAAAAGAGACGGGATGAAGACTTGGGACTGGCACTTGGCATGAGAGACTGTGGTACCTGGATCGAGAAGGGCTGGATTCAGCATTGATGTATATGACAGAGAAGGCAGGAATGGGAGGACTGAAGATAAGTGCCAAGGATACATTAATACTCCACCATAAGAGGTTGAGACACTCCTCTTTTGCTACTTTAAGTAAATTGTATCCAGCTATTTATGAGAAAACAAATAAGAAAAACTAGTATATGATGCATGTGATTTAGGCAAACTTACTAGGAGCTCATATACTAGTACGGGTCATAGGAGCTCGAATGTTTTTTATGTAATACATTCTGATGTTTGGGGGGCATGCGCCATTACTACTATGAATGGTTACAAGTATTTTGTTCCTTCATTGATTGCTCTTCTCGTGTCACTTGGTTGTACTTGATGAAGAATAAGAGTGATGTATTAACCGACCGACCAATACGTCTGGTCGATTAGCCGAACCGCTCTGTTATAATGATATGTGGATTGGATTCACTTATATAATTTACATAACTGATTAAGTCGGTTCGGCCACCAAAATTGTATATACCCTTAGCCGATACATATCGGTATCAGCCGATACTGTGGACCTTAGGTATGTAGACGCACTTATAGAATCTACTAATGATGAACACCATGAGAATTTGCATGATTAAGAGCCTTGATTGTTATCTATCCACTCCCTAATATCTTGACATGATGCATGCATTTCCAAGTGAGACATGGTTCATGTGAGTATTATCAGAGGCTATAGAGATGCTTCACACTTAGGGACATGTTTGTTTCAGATTCTCAGGATGGTATATCCTCATGCTTAGAACATCATTAGTAAGGCTCATCCCCGGTCCCAATTTCTAGATTCAGAAATTTGAAGCTCATTTGGTTGAATAGTAAGCTCCATTCCATGTCCCAATTTCTAGATTAGTAGATTTTCGGTTCCATCCCACCCATAGGACCCAAGGCTTGGGCCTCCCAATTTCTAGATTCTAGATTGTAGGAACTCATTTTGTAGAATAGTAAGCTCCGTTCCCGGCCCCACTTTGTAGATTCTAGATTTTATATTATTTTTTCCGACATCAATTTTTGACCACACAATCTTTGTACCGGAGCTCACTTTATCATTTCCTACTATTCTCATACAAGCCCAACCCATTCTACATTTACCTCCTTTTTTTTAAATTTTGGACTTCAAGATGAAATTTTGAGCATTATCTACTAATGACGCTCTTATGAGTTGGATATCCCATGAGATCTAAGGATCAGCCAAGTGTTATTTTCGAGTGACGTAGCACAATCTCTTCAGCCTGCGACCATTCCTACTTCATCGTCAAAGCCTTCATTCACTTCCGTATTTCTTCAGACACCACCCCCTTCATTCACCATGTTCAGAGCTTCGGACTATTCATTGTATTCAATTATAGTTCTTTATGCTACGCCCCTGCCTGACCTTCAAAGTTACCTCCACAACGTCACATTTGAGACAGTCCATCACCTGTCTAAATGGAATTTGCATCATCCACATTGAGGTCACGTTAACCGCAACGATAAAGAATTCGACCTAATTGCTTCATAAAATCATCATCTTATTCACCAAGTGGTTAACCTTTCAGGAGAGTGAAAGATGACCATATCATCATTTCTTTGATTTGAGCTTGATTATGGATTTCTAGAAGGTTTATTTTTGGGTGCACATGTTTGGGTTATCATCATCCACATTCAAGCCTTCTCCTATCAAAATGGGGTCGATTATGGAACATAAGAAAGCACCCTACTTGAGTTTTATAATCGGTTGTCGACCTGACGTCAACCCTCTGTGTTTGTGTCAAATTTCTAGCCAAGATAGCTATGAGTATTATAGGATCATGCCATAAAACCAATGTAGCTAGACCTACCTTTTGGATTACAATTTAAGCTCATACAATCAAGAAGCACACTCCAAGTTTTCCTAGACTATAAAGAGTCTAGACGAAGAGGTAAGTCGATACAATTTACTATAGGGAATTGCATTCTCTCTATGACACATTATGCCAAAGTGTGAAGGTAGCTCCTCTAGACCTATATTTTGGCATGCAGTTTGGATACATTTATTTTAATTATTTATGCACATGGGTGTACATGATTGGATTTTCGGATTGATTATATTTAGTTGTTTTTATTATGATTAATTAAAGTTAGAAACATGGTACTTTGCTTTTAGAATTAGTATTTCTTATAGGCCAAGACTTGTATGACTCTAAACTCATGTCTAAGATTAGAAATTTATTTAAGAAATGGTTTTCATGTCTTACTCGGAGTAGATTTATTCTTATTATAAAGGTTCCAGTATCGGAATCGGTTTTGGAACCTTCTTAGGGGTACGAGTATCGGAGGTTTTAGGTTGGAGTTTGGACTTATTGATTTCGTAAACAAAATAATAGTAATAGTTTAGTAAAAAACTAGAGAATATTTAATATATTAGGCATAATTTTATGTATTGTTGTTTATGCTAGTTTGAATGGAACAATATTCAAAATTGATGAATCATTCACCCACGATAGATTATTTACTTGTTTTTAGACAAAATACACCCGCGATATATAATTTTAATGGAATCATTTTATGATGGATGAATGTTGTGCATTTATATATATTGATAAATCATAATTGTAGCAGTGTGTCAATGAAATTATCGACACAATATAGCATGCTGGTCTTCGACACAACCGAATCATTGCGTCGACGTTGATTTTTCTTTTCTTTTTTCTTTTATGCACTTCTCTTATTTTCCCTTAATTTTTCTTTGGTGAATTGACTAAGAAAGAAATCCAAAATGTAGACATCGCCATTATCAGTGGGAGACCGGATCAGAACATGTGAATGATACGATAAGGCAGATATGTATCAGTTTTGGCCGATACTGTGTACATTATCGTTATTGCCTCCACAAACTATAACCCTAAAGCCCTCAACCCTTTTCCCTCTTCTTTAAAAAACCAAATCCAAACCCATAAACCCATTAGTCAAATATATCCACTTCAAGGAAAGTTTGCTTGCGTTGAAAATAAAGGTTGATCCTACGTCTCCTACGAGAATCATCTGCCATGGATCCGTCTTCTTAAGTTCCCAATTCCGACCTTCTTGAGTGCATGGTTTATTTGCGACTTTGGTACACTCCAACCTTAACTTTGTCTTTGAAAATTAAAATAAAAAATTGCTTGTGATCTTTTCGAGATAGTGTGCTTTTGATATTAATAATCATAGTCATTAATTGCTTCCGCTAATATCTTTGCAACTATTGATTAGACCCTTGCATATCTGCACCCTATATGACATGTCCTACATCAATGGCTCATGTAACAATATAATCAAGAATTCACTGGAAATTTTGAGATCATACAGCCTAATTCTACTACCAATAAGGATTTCATATCAACATTGAATTTTTTGGCTTGCAAGTGAATGATCTAATACAATGTTAGTGGAACATTTGATCGCAGTCATTCTATAAAATAACTTAGAAGTGGAGTTTACTGAAATGAAAGGAAGAAATTGCTTACAGTGAAGACTTTTCCATAGTCTAGACTCTCAATGTTGTGGACAGTGTACTCCCAGTCAGGGACATATGTTGCATATAATACCAAAAGGCAGATCACAAGAATACAAAAACCCAGCAGCCTGATTATTTTGAATAGAATGGTTAATTTTCAATTGTAGTACATTTAAAATAAAATTTCAAGAAGACTATACAAATTTTATTATTTCTTCATTCTGAATAATAAACAATATAACCAGTAGCATTTGGCAGACAAGAAGTAAATAATTTGGTAGGAGATAAACAATGATCAAGTTCTCCTATAGTTCACTTCTCAAGAGGTCAAAAGAAAAAGGTAATGGGTCTTTACTAGCTTACCATTGCTGATAATATAACTTAAATATTGAAGATTTGGCAGGTGACTGTGTCTCGACTGTGGCATTCTTTGTCAAAATTTCCAGTAGTGACACTATCGTATACGCAAGAGCAATTCGCTATACAACCAAACAACAAGGCACAGATCAAAACTTCTCAGTTAATGTTTGGGTTAGAATTGTCAACACAAAGCAGAGATTGCATATTCCACCTGAAGGATGCCACACCATCTTATATGTTTCATGTCGACGCCATACGTTAATTTATCTGGAGCATGGGAGTATCCACCTATAGATGCAAAAGAAACTGTCACTAAAAATGAATAGATAGATAGATGAAGTATTAATATTTCATTTAAAACATATAACATTAACACTATAATTATCATGATCAAGTACTCGGGAACATGAACATAGTAGTTTAGAAAACAGTTTTTCCCCTTGTTTTGAAAAAACATGGCTATGCAAAGAAAAATGTGATTTGTAAATTGGGTTTAAACTTTCGCTACCACATACAGATGTAATAAATGTTCTGGTTTTAAGTAAACATAGTTTCGACCTTGTTTACTCAAAAATCCCAGCAGCACATGTTAGTTCTTCTCAAAAGTCCTAAAAGGTTTATTTTTGGTCTTGACCACATTATACAGGGTAGGGTTTTGAAATAACGGTATCATGCAATCACAAAGTACTCCAGAATCAGTCCTCGGTTTGAATAATCTTTGTTTTAATTATATGCATGACATCCTTCACAATCTCTCTTTCATGATGAATAATGATCGTATATACCGAAAACAATCATTCCTATGTAATTCTGTACTCCCCTATAATTTCTCTTTGACTTTTGGTTGAGGTTGCATTTCATGTACTCTGTTTTTGTCCTACTAATTTTAAAATCGTATATTTTAAACTCATAGTTTACAGTATCGGCCGATACCGTTCCGATACGCCGATACCGATACGGTTTGGCATGTCCTGATCCGATACCGACCGATACCCGATACTGACCGATACCGGCATTGAGGGTCTCTTTTCTGGTCAATTCGGCAAAGAAAATTGAACAAAAAAAAAGACAAATCAGCAAGGATTTAAAGCATAATAAGTTTGTAAAACATGTAAAAGAAGAAAATTATATATTGCATGTAAACTAATCGGTAAGGGTGACTATATCATTTAATTTCAAAATTACTAAGAAATAGCTATGAAAATACTTAAAATTATGCCTAAATGTATAAATATATTTTTTAAATGTTAATAATTTATTAATAATTATTTGTTTTCTAATACCAAAAAAATCTGATACTCCGATCCGAAACCGCCGATACTACCGATATCGCCGATACCGATACTCATAGGAATGGTCCGATACCGATATTGCGAACCTTGAATTTAAAGTTTCTATCCGCACTTCTAGCATGTAACCCTTCTGTACTCTCATTACCCACATCAAACATTTATAACTAGCGCAAATACAGCTAAAATAAACTATATCCTCATCTAGGTCCATGTACAGTCCAAAATCTGTGCGTGCCCGAGTCGTGTCAGTGTCGGGGATAACGTGGACACGCACCAAACTGGTGCTTTGTCCACGCCGCCCCGTATTGTATCTGTAATTGTCCATGCATATTACGGATCCATACTCAAAACAATGCAAACACCTATCACGCGAAATGTGCATATGCCTCTCCAAATCCGAATTGTTCGCCAAATGGAGACAATCAGGCCTGTTCTTGAAAACGACATTCACGCATAATAACAAGCAGAGGACTAAATTGATGCCAAATAGGAAGGAATTAGTTTGGTCGAACCTTGCAAGAGTACGCCCCAGAACAGCAGCTTGAGCGTCCTTACCATGACCCTCCTGGCTGCGAGACCCCGGTCGGGTATCCTCTGCAGTACAAAGAGAAACGACATCAGCAACCCAAACAATAGAAAGCACTCTGGAGCAATACTAAAACTAACCAAGAAAACCAAGACCGACCTTGAGCGACAAAGGAATGGCCATCCCCACTATAAATAGAAAGAAGGGCATCACGAAATCCGCAAAGTTGCACCCGTTCCATGGCGCGTGAGTGATCACCGGCCACTCTCCCCCGGCGTCGTCCACCAGTACCATCACCTACAAGTAATCAGCACCCGGGAAAAAAGAAAATATTCAAAAATAAAATAAATTAAAGAAGGTGATGTTGAACCCTACTCTTTTTTGCATACACACATATTGTCCATTTAGACCATGCTTTAGTTTCGTCCCGGTTGTACTGACATAGACCCGTGAAATGGACTGGACCCTTGTTAGCAATTCGGCAAACGAAAAAATTTCGGAACGACAAAAGGACGAGTATAAATCGGCACAATATTAGTAAAATACGGTCAAAAATTTGGTCAAAAATTCGTCTAACGAAAAATATTCAGATCAGATTTAATGCGTGTTTAGTACGTTTCATATGAACTAATTCGGCATATATAGGGCCCACCTCTACTCCTTCATAAATAAGGGTTCAGTGTGAGAATAAGAAGAGGTTGGATGATGGAAAACCGAAAAATTTTTCTTTGATTGTTGCAACCAACATGTGCAAAGACTCTTGGGTTTCTTTTTTTAGTTAATGTGAGACTTTTTCTTCTTTTCTTTTGATAATTTTTTAGAATTGTGCCAGTTTTAATATCTAACAGCAGCAAGAGTCAAGAAAGTCAAAACTATTGGGTTTCTTGGTCACATTTTTTTTGGCCAAATTTTTTAAAAATTAGTAAAACGTTACAGACTTAAAATTCGCGTACAAATCTGAAAATTTTAGTAGGATTTTTTCCTCAAATTTTCCTCTGCATGTTTTCCTACCCCTTTCCCACACACCTTCATTTTTGATTTTTTCCCCAATTTTTTATCAACTTTTTCTTACTCCATATTGTTTTCCTTCCCAAACAGTACCTTAGGAGGTATTTGTTTTATCTTCTAATTAGAGGTGAATCACTAATTGGATCTACTTAGAGGTGGGTCTATGTTAGACTTGTCGATTGGGCAGTTCAGTTCGGCATGAGTCCGGCCTGAAAATTGGCCCATGTGTCGTTCCAATTCGATTGATCTTTGGTCCGAACAGGCCCGATCCAGTATATTAGGATTAGACCTTATATTTCAGCTCATTAGGTTCGGCCCAACCCGAAGTCTAGACCCATCCCTGCCTGAGGCCACCTAGATATAGTAAAAAAATTATTCTCCAAGCTAAAGTGTTATTTGTTTGATATAAATTAATTAATCACCTAGATACAGTAGAAATATATTTTCGAAGTTATAGTGAATTTTTTTTTTTTTTAAATTTGGTTTATTTTATTTTATTTGGCTCCGGTCCAATCCAACTCGATCCGAAATTCACCATTTCATGGGCCACGTATTGGACTGGGCGACCTGACCCATCCAAATTTTATATCGGACCGGTCCAGACCGACCCACTTGACCGCTGTAGTCCATGTGCACTTTGATGTGTCTTAGGGGGTGTTTGTTTTGACAAATTTTATAGACACTCTACATTTTACTTCAGGACAGCCCATTACTTCATGACAGTCCAGCTTGTTGCAATTTTTTCTCAGGACAGTCCGAAGTTTTCTTTGGACTGCCCAACCTCCAGTATATTTTAGGACTGTCAGCAAAACTGACAGTCCTAACCTCTTATAGTAATGTCACTCTTTTAACAGTCCTACCGCTGCTCTTCTCCGTGCTCTCCCGCCCGCCGCTCTCTGCCGCACGCTCCCGTCTGCCCCTGCATGCGACCCGGAGTAGCGCGCTTCAGCTGCTCCTCGAGTTCGACCCCAACGTCGAGGCCACCAATCGGGGGATACGAGTGGTCGGGTGGCCAGAGGAGGGAGAAGAGGGTGGGGGCAGGTGGGGTCGGTGCCGGAGTTGGCCATGCACAGCGAGGATAGGGGTCGGGTGTGTGTGTGTGATTGTAAATTTTTGGGGTGAGTACATGTAGAATAGGACTGCTAACTTTGTTGGCAGTTCTAACCTAAAGTATGACTGCCCAAAAAGTTTACAGTCGTACTTTATGTTAGAATTGTCAGTCCAAATCAAAACTTTCTGTTTGAACATAGGACTGTCAACAAATTTGGCAGTCCTAATATAAAGTATGACTGCAAACATTGTCGCAGTCCTACTTTATGTGAGGACTGTCAACAAAGCAGTCCAAATACAAATATGTGGACGGCTCTAAGTAAAAATTTGGAATGACAAACTTATAAATAAATTTTAAAAAAATAGCCCTCAAGTAAAACTTGAGATACCAATAGAAAAGCCTTTGTTTTATCTCCGTGTACTTTTTGGAAGGTCGGCGCTACCGTGTTAGGAGGAAGGACGGAGTGGGGAGCGTAATTAGTTACCGCTACGGTGAGGCCTCGGAAGATGTCGAGGGAGGCGATACGCTTCGTTGTCGGTGCCGGCTTCTCGCCTTCTGCGGCTTGGGGAGGGTCCTCCGGGGAGTGAGATGGACGGCCGAGATCTTCTTTGGTGGTGGTGCTGGCGGTCGCCATTGCTGATGGATGATGAGGAGGAGGAGCGAGGGGAGTAGTGTGTGAATTTGAACGTTTGGCTGGCCGTGGAGTGTGGATATGGGAATGTGTGCGCTAACGGCCAGTGGAAAAATCAACCACGACAAAAATAAAACATTTGTCTTTTACAACTTCAATAATTGGTAGGTGGCGTGTCGTCTTTGTTTGAACAATTTGATTTTACAAACAATATCCATTGTTTCTTTTCTTCTACCAAAATTGAATCAACAATTACTGGCTGATATCCGTCTTTCCGTGTAGTCTATTCATATGAGATATTTTTGATCTCTTTGATTTTTTTTTTTTTTGCAGCACATATGAGCCAAAATTTCAAGAATGTGTCAAGGGGGTTTCCTAATAGAAGAGGTCATCTTCTTTTTTTTTTCAACAATTACTTTAATTTAATAATTATAAATATGTTATGTGCGTGGATTCACAAAAATTTATATGCATATGTTTTATGTCATTTTGAGAGAATTGTTGATGCGAGAAGAATTAAGTAATCAATATGTATATGATTACAACTACAGTACTGCAAATGGTATAATTGAATAATATGCAGGCGGTATTAAAAGTAGGAAAATTTTAAAAGTGTTTATGTATGGTGTATTACCAAATGACACTTGTGTTTTAGGTTAATATGACAACAAAACTATTTAATTGATTTAAAAAAATAAAAAATAAAGGAGTAGGAAAAGAATGTAAGATAACACTTTTATAAGGCAAACTTAGCAAAGTAACCAAAAGTGATAATAAAAATAACGGTACATTACCCTTAGGGCTGGGCACAGACCGGGCTCAAATTTGAGGGACCCGAACGGGACCTGTCAGTTGACAGCACGAAACAAGACCAAAAAAATATTGGAACCGAACCGGACTCGACCCGTTCGAAAAGGGTCCGAACCGGACCGACCCGATGGTCCAAACGGGTCGAAAAAAAAAAGTAGAAAATTTCAGAAACTATAACAGTAACATTTACATATGTTAAGAACAAAATATGTCTAATATCTCCCCAAAATTTCAGAATTTGTTTACTAAAAATGTAACATTTCTATTATCTATAGGCTATAACAACAACAAAAATTCAGAAATTGACAAAAAAAATAGAATAGAGACCCCTAGAAACGGGTCGGATCGGGGTCGTTTATTTTGAAAATAGGACATGTCCTGACCCATCGCTTTTAAAGTCTAAATTTTAGGAATCGATTTGTTTGGACATTTTGTAGTTCGAGCCGGATTGGGATTGCGGTTTGTGGTAGGGGTGAGTATTCGGTTTATTTGGTTTCAACCGAACCGAATAACTGAAAACCGAATTGGACCGAAACCGAATAAGCAAAACCGAAACCGAACCGAATTGGTCAATAACCGAACCGAACTAATTCGGTTCGATTTTCTGTTTATTCGGTTTTTGGATTTATTTGTGTTTTTTTTTGTTAATATATATAATAACTAAATATACCTAGATATATTTATTATATACCTATAGTACATACCAATATATATTTAGTATATACCTATAATTAATATATATATATATATATATATATATATATATATATATATATATATATATATATATATAAACTAATTTTTTTTATTCGGTTTTCGGTTTTGGACGGAAATCGAAACCCAAAACCGAAACCGAATAAAAAAATTTAATATTTTCAAAACCAAAACCGAACCGTTTTTTTTTTAAAACCGAACCGTATCTATTATTTGGTTCGGTTCGATTCGATTTTTGGTTCAAAACCGAATAATGCTCACCTCTGGCTCGTGGAACCGTCGTACCCAGCCCTAATTAGTGCCAAATGCCAATAGATGAAAAAGCCCAAATATTTGCAAGAACAGGCTCAACTTAAAAGCCCAACCCAGCAGGACTACAGACAGTGTGTGTGTGTGTGAGAGAGAGAGAGAGAGAGCGAGAGAGAGAGAGAGGGGGTCAGGCAAGCACGTGCAAAACATACCATTGTGGTGGTGTTGGTTGACGACGAATGCTATTGGGGTTTTCTTCTTCTTCCTGTTCCTATTCCTCAATCAGGGAGGCTGAGAAATAGATTGCTCCGTTGATCTCCGATCGCCGCCGCCTCCTCCGAACTCCGCGTAAATATTCTCTCTCTCTCTCTCTCTCTCTCTCTCTCTCTCGATTCGTCGAGACAGACTATAATTTGGAATGGCAAAGTTTCATCATAGTTCCCCACTAACCCTAAAATAAATAATCACCATTAATGCAACGCGCACGAGCACCAGTTCTTACTTGGCATGTATATTTGTTAGGGGTTTGCTTGTGTATGGCCTCCATAGGTTTCGAAGCCCAACGGCTTGGCCACCGATGGAGAGTTACTGTGTATGCGTACTATGCAGCGATATTATGACATTCTGTAATTCTAGTAAGATCGATACGAGTGTCGTGGATGTTCTATACATCCATATTTCAAAGCAGGAGAGGGGAAGGCTAAACAAAGAACAAAAGGGGGAAAGAAAGAAAGAAAGAAGAAGAAAAAAAAAAATGTAACGAGAATAATGAACAACAAGATGAGTCTGCATCATTAATTAATGGAGAAGTGAACATGCAACGAAACAATGAATATGTTTGCTTTTCACTCTTTGGCTTTGGCTTAATGTGGCGATGGAGATGAACGCCAATTTTTACCTCTAAGTCTAGGCTCTTCTTTAGTAGGGGAAGTTGTAGGGTGTTTCTTGGTCGCACGAGTTGAAACTGAATGACCAAAAAGGTGGGTTTACCTACCAGTCAACTCAGAGCTGGTCCAGAGTTTTTGGGTGCCCAGGACAAAAAATAAAATGACGCCCCTTCTTAAAAAAAACTGAAAAGTTCTTAAAAAAGAAAAAGAAAAAACAAGGCCACTAGGCCTTGAACCCGTGCCTTTTACATAGAAAGTTTAGGTGAAAACCAACTATACTAGTTACGTCATTATGTTATATTGTATGAGCACTAATATTTAACATATTACAAAAGGTTATATATATATATACACACACACTTTTTTGGGGGCCTCTAGTTTGTGAGCCTCGGGCGGTCACCCTGAGCCAGGGTCGGCCTTAGCCAACTAGTCTTTTAGGTTTTATGGCAAGGTTCTCTCTTGTTCGTAGAGTTAGCTAGGAGTTTGGCACCAGTGGGTTGATATCAAGTTGATAGCTGGTCATAAGACTTTGTTGGTTCTTTATTGAGCTGTTACGCTCCATAGCTTACCCCATTTTGATGAGAAGTTTTTTTTAAAAATAATTTGGAGGGGGGGGGGGGGGGGGGGGGGGGGACTAAATAATAATGAGATTTAAGGGATCATCTCCAAAGGGACAAGATGTTGAGATCTAAGGGGGAAAAGTTAGAATTTTGTTCCACCAAGGTTTGAATCTGACCCATTTGTCAAATTGTGTCCTGTCATACACAAACTCAAAGGGCTTTTTCTCTCAAGGTTCTAACACAGCTTATGGAGATGGATCCTCTTGTTGGTATTACACCTTACAAACATACAAAAGGTAGTCATTACATAGAAAGGGTGGATAACATTTGAAACGATGAAGGCTATAAGATCCTTGGACAAAAATGCTAATGGATTAAAGGTCGAGGATAACCCTCAAATCCTATTTGGTTATCATCCGTACATACTTTTATTTGCATATATCCTTGCCAATTCTTTCAAGTTATTGCAACTTGGAAGCTAGAACTCCGAATTGATGAAATTCATGTGAGTGATGTTTCAAATGCAACAAAGATGGATAACTTAGGTTATAAGTGTTTATTTTTCCACTCGTTTGCTCGTGTAGTGAACTAATGAAGCTTAATCTCATTTATAATAAGTGTCCTAAACCACCACTGGTCAGATGAAATGCACTTCTAAACATTGACATATGTCCATGTTGTGGAGTTGACATATGTCCATGTTGTGGAGTTGACATACGTCCATGTTGTGGAGTTGCAACTCATAGGAGATGCCGGACATGCGCTTATCTTAAGATTGTCTTTTTGTAGAAGCATGTGGCATGATTATGATGCCGTATTTCTTAAAGATCTACTATGTTGTTGAGTTGTTCAATACCCTACCATGTCCATTTCTTAAGGATTTATAACTTTTTGTGTTGTTGATTTCTGCTATATTTTAACCTTCTTCTGCAGCACTTCTATTTGGAGACTTAAAGGAAGATCAGAGATTATACTCACTTAATGGCGACATCAAAGATTCAAGCCCTATGGAATCACCCAGCTGGCCCGAAAACGAGTACTCTCTCTCCCTCATGCACATTTATCCCTGATAAATGAGCAAAAGTTTTCATATGAACTGACTGAAGACTAGTAGAGTACATATCTGAATTACTGGGACGAAATTATTGATTTTGCAATACCTTTTATCGCTCTAAATATTTCATGTGTACGTTTCTTGTTGAATTTCATTTCTGAAGTGCAATCTAAAATTTCCAATCTCTAAAGGCTAGTGCAGAATATTTCCTGGAGTTAATTTCTCACTACTTGTACTTTTCTTACTAATTTATATTATTGTTTTTGTTTTCTTTCCGTAAAGATATACCATCTGTCTTTGATAATGTATCATAAACAGACCCATCTGGTTAACTTGACATTCTTTCCATATATGTCCCTTTCAATTGAGATCACCATACAGGAAGGGTTTATGATATCATATGGACTTGTTTGATACTTATTATTATACAAATACTAATTTAAGATTCTCACTATTTGATATTAATTAGTAATATTTATAAATATCAAGGCACTCTCTGCAAAATATACTTAATAATGGATACTACTTGTGAAGATTACTTTGTGTTAGGACTCATGTCATGAAAGTAACTAATATCCAGTATCAATCATTGTATCTATAAACTAACAAACATTGCATGAAATTATCTTTAAATTTTATCCTTTTACTTTTTTAAAATTCGAAGATTACTATACAAAATGTGTAACTCTCTAAGTCAATCAAAACTGCTGAATCGCAAAATGTGGCTCAAAAGATGGCCGGAACTTGAACTGAGATTTTGAACCTTGGTTAGAATAATGTACTACATAAACTTCCTAGAGCATTAGATTAATAATGATTTATCAAATAATGTGACATGTACTATCCCCTTCTAAAAAATTTGATCGTTTAGAGCTTTAAAATATGTTCTTTACTTCTCTGTGGTTTTTTTGGAAGTCAATAAATCTAAAATGAAAAAAAGAAGCTAAATAGACCTTTCGTTCTAATTACTTTTATCTTAGTGTTCACAAGTTAATACTGCATATATATATATATATATATATATATATATATATATATATATATATATATTGTATATTAAGTAGTAAGAACAGAATTAACAAATGCTTAACTGCAGTTCACTTCTGGGCCCCAACTTTCAAATGGGGTATCAGTATTGCAAACATTGCCGACTTTGCCAAACCACCAGAAAAGATCTCCTATCCCCAGCAAATTGGTATGTAGTATATGGGTTTGTGCTTGTCATGTAGTTTTCTAAGAATTATTGCATTTCCTTTTAATCTATCCATAATCTCATGATATGCCTCATGTTATTTGATGATATCCAGCTGTTGCTTGCACTGGAGTTGTGTGGTCCCGTTACAGCATGGTGATTACCCCGGTTAGTCCGTCTCTCCAGATCTGCAGCAATCTGTTGATATAATATTATTTATGCTTCATCATTACTTGCAGGATAATTAGTTTTTAATTACGTATTTTGTGGATTTTCACTTTTGCATAAACAAACTAGGTATGATTGAATTTGGAACTCGGCAGTTTTACGGGAAATCAAAATGATCATGCTCATCATTTTTTCCTTTAGAATTTGAAATCAACTGAAATGGCATGTACTTCAGATTTTTCCTCTTTGAACTTTTCCTTTCTATGATGTCTATTTCCTTGAAATTTTGTTAAATCTGTAAAGCTTAGCAGTAAATACTAAACTCTCTTTCTAAGCTTCCCTTTGTTCTTTCTTCTAATTTTGTCAGCTAATATATATATATTTTTTTGGCACCTTAGGCTTCAAGGAATCTTAGACTAGGAAGGTTCGTGATATCAGATTTCGTGCCCTAACAGTCAGGTGTTTTTCATATTGGAAATCAGAAACTGGGCGATATGGACCCATAGTGGATAAAACAAAAGTGAAGTATTAGTTAGCTTCATGCATAACAAAACTAAAGTATTGATATAAATATAGCAAGTCTCCTCAAATAATTCTAATAATAAACAACTCAAAATTATCCTTCAAACTAATAACTAATAATTAAGCAAAATTCTTCTCTATAAAATTCACCAAACATAATATGTGGAAGCATCTCCAAAAGAAAATCACAAAACATAAACTAGTAAGCTAATAAAGATATCATTTGTCATTTCTTTATTCTCCAAGGCTAAGTTTATTGCCTTTCTCTCTGAGAGGCAAGTCTTCTTCTTCCTTAACTCTTTTTCTTCTCCTCTTCTTCCCTTCTCTATTTTTTCTCGATCGAGTTCACAAGAGAGACAACCGGTTTTAGGATTGAGATTTTTTTTCCTTATTGAGTTTTAAAATTGAATGTTTTAAACCCGCAAATAAGAAAAGTAGCTAATTTTGTATTGGGTTTGAACACAGAAAGTTAACCTTTATACCGGTCAAACCGGCTGGTATATATATTTCCGGACTGCTTTTTCTGTCTTGGACACCCAAACTATATCGGTTCTCCTCAAAACCGGTAGAATAGAATAATAAGTTTGCATCTTTTTTTGCAGAAGTATTTGGCTTGCCGAAATAGCAATTCATCAGTTATTGAAATTGTAGGAACCCTAGAGGGGGATGAATAGGGTCAAACTAACTAATCAAGCACTTAGCACAAGCTAATGGGCAATTTAAAAATATAAGTGCAAGAGAAGAAGCAAAACAATACCGACACCCGATGTATCCTGGTATCCTCCCAAGGGGCACTCCATTCTCGGAATTCTCTTCGGCTTTAATCCACTATTATCGCAAATAGTACAACGTGAGTTTTCATACGAAGGCTCACCAACTTCTTACACGAGAGCTTTAGTCCGAAGGTCTCTCCGACTTCAACCGAGAGTTTGGATTCGAAGACTCTCCAACTTCAACCGAGAGTTTGGATCCGAAGACTCTCCAACTTCAACCTTTCACAATAGGTTTTGATCTCCTTATACAACAAGATGAATATCTCACTTTTCAACTCAATAACTCTAACGCAATTTGTGGATGACAAATAAAAACTTTGTAGAGTTGTTTGTGGATAGGCTTTGGTGGTTTAGAACTTTTTAGGCTCAAAGCATCAACCTTGAATGAAGGGGTTCAAGGCTATTTATAACCAAATCATTGAAAAGAGCTCAAAGGCAACTTTTCAGTCAGCGATCGGTATACCATCGGTACGAACCGGTATACCGTCGGAATACCGGTCTGGAATTGCAACGGCTAGAAATATAGCCGTTGGGATCATTAAATGTTCGAAATCCGACCGTTGGATTTTTAACGTTACTGAATCGGTATACCGTCGGTATAGATCGGTATTCCGTCAGTATGCCGATTTTGTAGACAGAAATTTTCTGTGAACAAAAATCGGTATACCGTCGGTATAGATCGGTATTCCGTCGGTATGCCGATTTTGTGGACAGAAATTTTTTGTGAACAAAAATCGGTATACCGTCGGTATAGACCAGTATACCGTTGATATGCCGATTTTCATCCGAAAATGATCATGGACTAATTTTTATCCTATCTTTCGATTTTGCCATCCATTTCTTTTGTTTGCAATTATTCCTAAGACTCTTTACAGACTCCAAATATACTGAGCAGGTGCATGCTTCTTCAGAGTCTTGAAATGATGATGGCATGGCATGGCTTCTTTCCTTGATAGATGTTGGCTTCTTCCTTGACGGCAGCTATCCAAAGTTATCCAGTTTGTGAAAACTGAATACCTTTCGGGGACTTCGCCTTCGAACCTCCGACGGGGGGTGTTGCCCCCTCGACTCCCGTCTGCTGACCGGACAGCGGAACCCCCGAGTGCGTGGCTCCG
This sequence comes from Iris pallida, assembly GCA_029216955.1. Classification (NCBI taxonomy): domain Eukaryota; kingdom Viridiplantae; phylum Streptophyta; class Magnoliopsida; order Asparagales; family Iridaceae; genus Iris; species Iris pallida. Next base: position 10,973,376 of record JANAVB010042420.1, read on the forward strand.
GAGATGTCGTCGGGTGGTTCAGAAAAATCTTGTGGAATTCGTCGTCTTTGGCCTACTATGATTTCTTCATTGCATATGGCCACATTGATCTTGCTTATTATTTTTCTGCATGTACATGTTAGACGAACAAAGCAATATACATGTAGAAAATATGATAGGATAACGATAGGACAATGCTAAGTTTAAGTATAAGAGCTATAGTGATAGCATAAATATTAGTGATATCATAATGCTAAACTTAATTGAATAACCATAATCAAAACATAGTTTTGATTTTGGTAACTCAATTAAATTTAAGATATATATAATGAAAACTCATATCACTAATATGTAAAACAATAAGCACATATCACCAAAAGTATAAGTATAAGTAGAAAAGCTATAGTGATAGTATGAAGATTAGTGATAATGAAATGCTAAACTTAACAGATTAATTATATTCAAAAACATGATACAATCGTTGGACCAACAGAAATAACATAGATCTTAGATGCCTATGTGTGTTTAGTCACTGGACATCATCAATTAGTTACAGCCAAGGTTGTAAAAATTGCTAGTCGGTTCGCGGGGACTAGGGATTAATCGGAGACTAGTCGGATTAATCGTTTTGATATATATATATATATATATATATATATATATATATATATATTATGGTTTCCTGGTCAGCCATATTTTTTCTTCAAATATTTTCAAAATCCAGCGCTAATCGGCCGAGTAGGGCGACTCCGACTTACCGATTTTGGGGACTTCCGATTTTTTGACCGATTTTTCCCAAATTCTAGGCGGCCAGGGCCGACTAGCGACTAGGCGCCAACTAGGTCGATTTTTGCAACATTTGTTACATCGCATCATGTGAGCTTTTATATGCTGAATGCGATACATATCATGCACCGAGTCATGAAAACGGTGCCAACTTATCTTTAATTTTTGCTCAGTTACTCCTTGTTATTTGTTTGATTTAAAGTTGGATGGAATCCTGAATACCTACTTTCCACTAAAACACTAACTAACTTGAAGTTTTGTGTTGCTCTGAGTTTAGTTTAATGATTTTGAAGCCTTTACTTGATTGAATGAAAATAAGTTAGCCAGTAGAGAATATGGATCAGGTGTTGCAGATCTTATACAATAAAATATGAGTATAATCTGCTCCTTATTCTCCAACATGACTAATATAGTTAGCGTAGTTTTTTAGGGTCATCGTTTTAAGTGTAGAAATAAAAGGTTGTCTCTGTCTGGAGGAACTCTACGGAGTTATAATCAAGAATTTGGGACTTAGTTATTTGTAATTAGGGAATGATATTCATCTCTATCGAACACTAAGAGCTATAGGTCCAATCAAATTGTATTCCCTACACCCTTGAATGAATTTGAATGCAAAAGAAGGTATATGAATGATAAAGCTTCTTCATTATGGATATGTTGTAATACTTGTCTGCAATGTTGCATGTACATAGAAAAATAGTCTCCTTAATTTAGTGTCTCATCTCTAAGTTCCCATGAATACACTTTTTTCTTATACTATATTTTAATATATCTTCATTCATCCATTTTAGCATTCTCATTTTGGCTACATTAATTTTTTGGACATAGTTTCTTAGTTGCCCAATACTCTGATCCATAAAGCATAGCTGGTCTTATAGCGTTCTTATGGAATTTTCTTTTCAACTTCAAAGATATCAAGCAATCACAAGTACTCTAGAAGCAATTATCCGTTTAAACCTTCATGTTGTAAATTTTTAATTATATACATGCAATCTCTCCATCATGATTAATGTTTGATCTTAAATACCGAAAAGTATCACTCCTAGGTATTTAGTTTAAAGCTAAGATCAAAAATAATGTAACAGTAGAAATTAGTAGATCTCGAAGTGAACAATTAAATACAGAGTATGGATCGAGTTTATGTGGGGATGCCAAGGTGAAACTCAAACCAGACAGTCTGAACAAAATTAACCTTGTTCCAAGGATGACGATCGCTATGAGTCTTCTTTCCATGATCTGTGAATCTACCTTGATCAATGTTTAGATCTTGAGCACACATTAGGTGCATAGCACGAGGAAGATGAGAAGGTTGTCGACAATGTAATAGGTTGATGTCGGCTTCAGGTTGATGGCAGCAAACCAGGATGACGGGGATAGTTCTGACTCACAGGGTCAACAGGTCTGTCGTGTGTTGAGGTTGATGTGGCAAAAGGGGCCGCATGGATGGGTCGGCCTGTCAGTGGGACTGTAATCCACAGGGGGTAGGTTGATGTTGCATAGTTGGGAACACAGGTGTTTTGGTTGCTGGAGCTAGTAGGGTCCCGGGTAGCCTAGGCATCTGCCTGTGAGGGCCAATTTGCTTTCACTCTGGATGGACTTGACATGTCCCATAATACCAGAGAAACAGTAATGGAAAAGGGGAATTAATTAATTTGGGGATTAGGGTTTAAGAATATGTAGGTGATGAAGAAAAATAGAGTTTATCTAGGAATAGGCATCTAACGACAAACCTAAATAAAATTCTCAAATCTTCAATTTGAAAATAAGTTCTTACATCTTGTTTATATATCCTCACGAGTCTTGGCCATCAAGAAACTAATCCTAATTAGAATTATGAAAATATAAATCAAGTCCTAGTAAAAAAAAAGCGAAATTAAACCAAACCAAAATACACCATTTCAAAACAAATCCAATGTTTCAAACCCCTTCTGCCAGGACCCGATCTTTGTTCCAACTAAACTGTGTGAACTGGTTCTCTATCAAACCAACAACTTGATCTGGGTGTATCAAGTTAGATATATGTACATTGTACTCGAGCCTTGACCCATTACACAAGGGATTGGTTCTTTTGGCGTGAGGAATATCAACCTTTTCCTAGTAGGAGTTGATTTTCTGTTTGTAAACAAAGGTAATCTTCATTTAATTTTGTTGGCTTTCATTCAGTTTAGCTATGTTGGTAGATACCACACGACATAGACATGGCAACACAGACATGACTGATTTTGGTGTGCCTAGTGTTTTTTTTGGATTGTGCATGTCATGTCTGAGACATTTCCGAAACTGGCACTATATGGCACGACGCCAATTTTGGATTATTCGTGCTTCAAAGCAATATAGTTATAGTTTTTATATTGTTGCTGATCTTGTTTAATTTTTGTGGTTTTGCAGAAGAATTGGAACCTTTTTAGTGTTAATGTTGCAATGGCTGGAACAGGTCTTTATCAGCTTTCCCGCAAACTTCGGTATGTTGGGATATTTTTTGAATATAGTTTCAAAGAAGTTTTGCACATGTTAGCACAATCAAAGCAATATTAAGAGAGCAATATCCATGGCCTGTAGGGTTCTTGCCCATCCATATAGTTCAATATGCTAAAGTTTTCCAGCCTGAAAAACTAAATATTGTACAGTGAGCATAGTAGTCTACAGCTGTTTAATATTGTGATCTGTTTACTACATATAGATTATTATTCATGATTTGTTGAATGGTTTTAGTTTTATACCTACAATTTAAACTGTAAAGGCAACTAGTGCAAGAAGCTTCTATAGCTTCTTCAATTTACTAATAGATTGAACTACAAAACTGCTTCACTGTTGAACGATTTCAGCATCTATCTAGATTTCAGTCTTCCTGGTAATGTAAGCTTTAGCCAATTAGTGGATTTAGATATTGCGGAAGAAAAGAAATTGTATATAGTAGTTTATTAAAAAAGCTCACTCCAGTATGCACTTGACCTCTGATCATGTTTGGGGTGTGTGTGTAGGGGTGTGCGTAGAGACCATTTCCAAGATCAGGATCATGTTTATCATCAAGAGCCCTCATCTTCACTATCATCCTAGCAGGTGTTGCATGGACACACATAAAACACAACACAATATGGCCAAGTTGACATGGAAGCGGAACCAATTTTGGCATGTTTACTGTATTTGGAGGTGTCCACGTCACATCCGATGTGTGCTTGACAGGAAAGACACCAATTTTGGAATGTCAGTGCTTCCTAGCTCCTATCGAAAGTTATGTTTACCTATACATCCTCTGCAAATCCTTGCAAGTTACAACTAGGCAAATTATGCTTTCTCATCGCAGCCCTTAAATGGTGATGTGATTTTCATCAACTTACATGAGCTGTCAGTTCTCCACATTTCTAGCTAAGTAGCAAAGGTTAAAAGTAGAGGTAGATCAGCATGGTCATAACTATGACTTGAGATCGCTGGTTAGTGGTGAGACTGTTCCATGCAGTGTGTGGCATAGTTGTGAGAACACTGCAAATATGCAACACAACAAACAAATTTATGGACAGATGACAGTAAATAACAAAAAGAAATTGCATGGAGTAGGTCAAGTACAAAGCTCATTCTAGAAGTATAATTACTGGATATCAAGTATTAAGGGAAATACTTATTTCAAAGTCGATTCAAATTTTGCGGGTAATATAAAGCAATATATTAGGTTTTTTGCATCAAGTTCCCCCTTGTAAACTATCATCCTACGAACAAAACTGCCTCCTAGCCTCTGTAAAATCCTGGAAAGTATACACACTATATTACCACAAGGAAACCTACCTTCTCTCATACAGTATTATTTGCAGCATTAAGTGGTAATATAACCTACATGAAGATTACAATTTCATGAATTCTTCGCTTTCTAGTAGTCAATCGTTTACCAGTTTCTCAAAAAGACTCCTCGACATTCTAGCAAGGTAGCTACAGCCATGAATAGAAGTAGATCAATAATATGTGCTTATGTTCGTAGCTATAAATTGAGATCAATGGTTGGGTAGTATTATGGCGAGACCTGTTCCTGCAAGATGTAGATATGTGGCATGACCATGAGTAATTATGAATGTTGCAAAAAGCATTGCAAATATGCAACACGTGCACAATTTTTAGCTTGAGCATCACTCGTCCCTTTTCTAATTCTGAGTGATATATATTCCCCTCTTTTATCCTTCTCCCCCTTTCTCCCTTCTCTTTGTCCCAGGTAATGACTGATAATCTATCTATTTGTGGACATTATTTATAGTTTATTTGTCATAGGGTAGACGTTTCATGGACCAAGAGGCTACTCTTAGTCAACAACATATATGTTGCAAGCTAGGGTCGGTTGACAATACACTTTTTGTTACCACTTGCCTAGCTAGAGACGAGAGTAAAGAGGATGGGAGAAGAGAGGGAAAGGGGGAAGATGGTATTCAATTCATGTCGGCCATCTCTGTCGTGGAATAGGGAGGGATCTAAGAGATCAAAATAGGGGTGTGGATTGCATAAACACCCTATCCCTTCCTTTTGACTTTTTCCCCGTTACCCATGTCTGATTTATCCTATGGTTGGTTAGTTGTAGGGCAGGTTGGATGATAACCGCTTGTGCAGTAGGGCTGAGAGAACAAGAGGGAGGGAGGTGCACTGTTGTCATCGATCTGTCACTGCAAAGGGATAAATAGACGAGGGAGAGGATAAGTGATGAAGAGAAAGCGTCACGGGAATTCCTGACTTTTTAATTTGTTAAAGGGGGGTTATAGGAAGGTATATTTTTCTTGTAGGTTTCTCAGCTGTCTAATGGCTCTCTCCACACATGCCAAAATAGTATTTTTAGTGTTGGGTCAAAGGGGCTTAATGACCCAGGGCTCCCTTTGTCCAAGGAACAGACTAAAGGGGATAGCTTGACAAAGAGATGGTAGGCATGAGTTATATCTGAAAAACCATATCAAGGCATCGAAGGTAGCACCATCTTAGTGCTTGATTATCACTCTCGGAACTGATTATAAAGTTTTGTCAATTTTGTGGAAAAGATTCTCAGTTTAGTTTTACGTTTCAGACCAAACCTGGTAGGTAGCTGGATGTTGGTGTGGTGATCTCTCTCTCCCTCTCTCTCTCCGGTAAGAACGGTGGTGGTAGCAAGAAAAAATGACAATGGGCAAGTGAGATACTTGTATCTCATAGTTTGCAGCATCGGCCGATACCGATCCGATACAGTCGATACCGATACGATTTGGCATGTTCCGATCCGATACCAACCTATATCCGATACTGACTGATACCGACATTGGGGGTATATTTTTTGGTTAATTTGGCAAAGAAAATTGAACCAAAAAGATCAATCGACAAGAGTGTAAAAGCATAATAAGATTGTAAAAACATGTAAAAAAAAGAAAATGTATATATGGCATGTAAACCAATCAACAAGGATGACTACTATTTTATTCAATTTCAAAACTACTAAGAAACAACGCTGAAAATACTTAAAGTTATGCCTAAAATGTATAAAATATATTTTCTAAAATGTTAATAATTTATTAATAATTATTTGCTTCTGATACCAAAAATCCAACACTCCGATCCGAAACTGCTGATATTGCCGATACCGCCGATCCCAATGCCCATAGGAATTATCTGATACCGATACCGATACCGATACCGATACCGATACCGATACCGATATATATATATATATATATATTCGGTTCGGTATTTTCGGTATGGTATTATACTCAAACTGTTACCACTACCATTATAACATATTTTAGTCGGTTCGGCAATTCGGTATCGGTACATAATCTCGGTTCGGTTTTTCGAAATATTTTAAATCGGTATTCGGTCGGTTTTTTCGGTATCGGGTAGTATTTGCTCACCCCTACTATCTATTATGTAGTTTATTTTTCATTGGGGAGATTTCCCATGGTTCAAGGGTCTCACATTATATCCACATTAGATGTGTCCCTACTTCAGATTTATGTAGGGCAAGGATGGTCGACAATAGATCTGCAGGCGTCACAAAAGAGGAACAAGAGGTAAGAGGAATGTTGTTAGTCCTCCACCTTAAAGGGTGATAACGAGTTGGTGCAACTGAGAGAAGTGGTGATATTAAAAAAAGGATCATTTTAAGTTTCTAATTTTGAAGTAACGACTGGTGAGTTTCCTACATTTTTGCCCTTTCTTTTTGTAGGTTACCCACCTACCTACTAGGCCTCTCCTGCCCATGGTATCCTTCGCCTGGGATGAAACCCCATCTTAAAGCTTTATATCTGTTAGAGAAGCAATCTTAAAATTATTTTGATCTTGTGGAACAATTGTTTTGTTTTGCTAAGTTTCTAATCATCTGAATCATCTGAAAATAGCTTAAAATGGCACTGGTGGTGGGATCATGGTAATGAATTATGGTCTGAGTTGTCAAACTGGATCGTCCATCCTTCACTTTTCGCATGATGGATGACCAAAAGATATGGCATTAACTATTAGGTAGAGCACCAAGTATTTCTTTGATTCAAAAATCAAATTTAGGCTGTGAGAATCCTACAAGTCTAAGCTAAATATATCTTTACATTTATCAAGAATTTAACCAGTCATTCATGATTGGTGCATCTTGAATAACAAGATTGTACAATTTATTCAAAACTAGACAGCAAAAATGTAAAAACTGAAAATGCCGTTAGTAGTTTAGGTAATAGTGCTACTACTTATGCTCATACAATGTAATTAACTTATTTCTACAAACCATCCTTCATTTTATGCAATTTTATAAATATAAGATACATCCTAAAAATATTGCGAGTTTATTATTGTTATTATTATGTCTTAATTAATGGCATTTCTTCCCGATAATTGGGTGAAATGATGCTTGTATTGATAAGACTTCAAAACAGCATCCTCGAGGAGTTTAACCGTCTAATTTTATTTCATGATGCGAACTTGATAGCATTTCAAGCATTCTATGCAGTCTGCTCCGTGCAATTCTTGGGTTTTTTATATCACTATTATATTGCAAAAAACATTATGCAGAGTAGTTCATTTAGTTGTGTTGCATTCCAAGCAGTATGTGTTCTTGCGTTGCTGTTGTAATTATTACTAATTATATTAGTTTGAAGATTGGCAGTTGCAAAAAATTAACTTGTTATACTTTCAGGCAAGATTATTTTCCTGAAGTACAAAAAGCATGATGGTGGAGAAGCGGATTCTCAACTTCCCTACAGATGATGCTGCCCAGAATTTCCAGATTGCTGTTGTCTCTGTGTGAAATTTGTTTTTTGTCATAAATATTGGGAAAACCATGAGAAATCCCAACATAATAAGGCATAAAGAACTCAATATTAGCATGCAAGCTTCACTCTGTTAATGTCGATAACCTGATGATGCAGTTATTTCTTGTATTTTAAAACAAAATTCCTAGGGAACTCATGAGTTCTTAATTATCAAAACTCGTCCATGAAAAGTCGTTGGATTAGATGCATCTCATCCCTTGATTTTTTTTCGAGGGGCTAAAGAGAAAAATAAGTGCACTTACAATGTTAATGAAATTCACGTGTCACATCATTTGCAAGATCTTATTTTGAATTCAGTTTCTATAGTCGAACTCATTTTAAAACTAATGAAAGGCGAGACGATCTCAATACAACTGGTTGGCTTTTACAGGTATGATTGTAACTATGCTTCTTGTTATCAACATAAGAGATCGAATCAGATCATTGGAGGATCAATAAGAGGAAATAGTGCGTATTCTCTAATAAAGTCCTTGATATTGTATGAAAGCTTGATTCATACAATTTTACTAAGTTCTTCAAACTTTTATTTTCAACAAAAATAAATGGAATTTCATTATGAATAATAAATTTTGTAAGTTCTCTTCTAGTAAATTCATGAAAGTAAGTAAATGTTCTAATATGACAATAGTTAAATCAAATTATAATTGTGACTGCATATTATCTCTAAGTCTCAGGATGCTTAATTAGGTGTTCAGTACTTGTTTAATAGTAGGACAAAAAAAGAATTTACAAATTTTGCATTCAACTTTCGTAAAAGGTTTTTCGTCTACATTTACAGTATTGTGATCAGTCCTAGACTCCTAATATCTATACTGGTTTGGAAACAACCCAAATTTAATTTAAGAAATGGCAATCTGATTCGGGACAAACATATTTGTCCCCCAAAATTGGACCATTGTAATTATGTTGTTGCACTAGCATTAGCAGAAGCGGGTAGGTCAATACTAGTTTGGAACTTTGGACTTCTACATATTCATCATTATTTACACAATGTAGTTTGGATACACAGAGAAGTTGTAGGATTATCATTATATATACTGTGGATAGTAAGCATCGACTGCTAAAATATCATTGTGTTTTTTTTACCGAAACGCTACCACTGTGGTTTGGATCCATTACAATTGCTAAATATACAAAAATAACCTTAAAATGTAAAAAAAAAAAGAAGGGAAACTAAACATCTACTTAATCAATTTGGGAGGAAGTTATAGTCAACTATATATCTACTATCAATAAATTAAGTAAAAGTGTTCGTGTAGTTGAATTAATCTAATCGCCGATTCGTTGTTTCCAAACATGCAAGTACTTAAAGAGTAGCAAATGAGAGAAAATAGTTCGAATGGATTATTGTGGTGAAAATAGATGAAATGACCCCATATTTATGGTATTCTTTGGCAGTATATTTCTATAAATCCTCTCAAACTAAGGCTGTTGTACCTCGAAAATACCAAATCTATCTATAAGCTCTTTCCATCTACTTCATAGAATAGTGCAGGCATTGGAAGTCACTGCTTGCAAAGCCTTCTCCTGTTCGAACTCGCTTCCTTGCTCTCCAACAAAATGTTTCCTGTTATGCAAATGTGTCAACCAATTCAAAGCAAATGCCTGACGCCTTTAGAGGTTTCGTAGCATCCAACAGTTGCATAAAACCCCCAATTTCTGTTTCCCAAAACTTCAACAAGTCAACCGCAGTTAATAATCCCTTCGGGATAAAATTAGAACAAATTAGAACGATATAGAAAAGATTATGCTGATGCGAAAGGATGACACGCACAAATCAAGAAGTCGTCCAAATTTTTGAGGAAAAAAAAGTCAACCGCGGTTTATTTCAATCTTATTATATAGCATAATTATCATTAACTAGCGGGACTAAAAAATAGTTTGCTCAAACTGCTTGGATTCCAAAAGACCACTTAATGAAACTTTTTAACAGAACCCGCATGCCTATAGTAGCAAGAAAAACCGAGAAAAACTTCCAAACATACTCTAGTTACATACATATTCCTGCAGCAGGAAATTTGAAGCCAGACAAAGAGGAACCGTAACACCAGGATAATGTTCATCTTAACTTGGACCAGGAGAGATGCCTTCAAGAAAACCGAGAATTCTCTCTCCAAGAAACACCTATCAGCCACGTCCTCGTCCACCACCTGTTGATCAATTTATTTCACATAGAAATTGATATTAGTTGGGTATAAAGAGTTCCTGCACTGACAGACTAGGACAACCTATTTACCAACAAGAGAGCCAATAAAGAATGATCCTACAAAATAGTAAGTAAAGATCATGGAAGAATGGGAGATTGATACACACCTCTTCCACCCCCACCTTTACCAGTAGGCCCACCCCTACCACGACCTCCACCCATTTCTTTGCTGCTCCCATCATCCTGGCCCCGTCCGATGCCTTTCCCAGGCCTTCCGCCTCCACCTTCTTCTCTACCTCTTCCTCTTCCTCGGCCCACACCAGGCGGCTTCCTATCTGTATGACGCATTTCAGGAAAAGGGGGTCAGTCAATAATGGATTTTCCTAAACTAATTGATAGAGTTGAAGTAGCACCAAGGTCAACTGTTACCAACAAGAGATGCAAGACTAAAAATGATTTATTAAACACTTCCACTTTAAACATATATGCTAATGATATTGCCATATTTGCTGAGAGATGTTTGTATACGTGAATCAAATTTTAATACTCTGCATAAAAGAGGTATGTATGACCATAGACAATTTTTTTCCAATTGTAGAATACCGTGTGACCATATAGTAATTCTATTGAAACTAAGAGTATTAAGAAATTACCTGTACGGCTCTTGGTAGTTTCCTCTTGAACTTTGTCAATCACCTGGAATCATGAATAAAAATTACCACTAAGAAAGAAGACGAACAAAGAAATATGGCATGCCAGTAACATAACTGGACAAGAAATAAAATTGAGAAAAGGAGTGAAACTATAGACATTCAATATAGTTACTAGCATGTTCTCATTGAAGCAGGTAACAAATTTCTCCAATTTCAAACATAGTACAAAAACAAACTCAGATCACAACACATTCACAACACATACGTGGAATCACAAATAAATCAAGTATTGCACATTTGCTTTTACAACAACTTGATTGGTTCGTCAAGCTTAGAAATAATTAATTTGCAACTAGAACATGATATTAGGTGCTACATAGCAATATTGTTCTATCAGTCATCGACTCATTGTCATTACTTAATGCCCTAGTCTAAAAGAATGAAATGCAAATTCAATTCATACAGTGCATTTTCCAGATTACACAAAAGAAACATTTGAAGAGAAGGCTATATTATCAATCAGATCTGGACATCTAATAAATCCAATTACTTTGGGAATTTTTTGAACATATGATACGTTAAGGATGTTACACTAGAGGGATGAATGATGCGCGGTAGAGACTGACTGGACGTTACTTTGTACAATTGAATGAAACTGAAAGTAATACACTGAAGCTAGGGAAAGAGAAACAAACTTAGCAGAATTAGAGATGAAAAGGAGGAAAAGATCTAAAACTCAAAAGAAGATGAGAATCAATATGAATAGTGAAAAACAAGATAAAAGAACTAGAAGAAAAAGAACTCAAGGCCAAGGAGAACAAGAGTAAGAGAAAAAAAACAAGAATTCAAATATTAAAACTTCTGGGAATCTATTATCCCACGAATGTGGGAAAAAGCTATTTCCTCCAAAATTGCTGGATATTTTTATTTTCCACGGGAATAAAGTTCTGTCTAGTCGGTCTCGGGTCTGAGCCAGTTGAGTCATCATGTTAGGGTCTGAGCCAGGTCAGTCGGTCTCGGGTCCATGGGTTGGGTCCAGTCAGGTCTAGCTAATTCAGATAAACATACTTTTAAAATACTACAATACATGCGTCCAACGAGACTCGATCTCAAGTCTCCTAATTAATAATGAAATGACTTAACCAACTATACTATAGCATGATTTGGTTACAAAAATTTAAAAACAAAGTAATAATTTTAATAAATCATAATCAAGAATGTCAATTTGTTACATAATTTGTATATTCCCAGGTATATCATATGTTACATCAAACATGGGAATATAAAATTTCCATAAATTTGATTTCACGGAATTTGAGTCCTAGGAATATGTGATTCCCGGTTATGTAGCATTTTGCATACCAAACGCCTTAATATATTATATATGTAGTTCATATTAGTATGACAAGCAGAGATGTTTATAGAAGTCTCAAACTCTTGACTGAAATCAGGATTACTTCTATAAGGATTAAAAAGAGTGATGTCTAGCACAGTAGCACTAGTAGAACAAATATTAAAGTGTAAATTACTAATAGAAGGATTATGATCTTTTTATACACGTGAACTAATGATCTTGGAAGAAATTGGACGGCAACAAGTCGTTATGACAAGATTCTAACATTGGGAGGGGAACCAAGAATAAGTGTGTATATTAGGGGGGGTTCATGTCATTTACCCATATGTAGTTGAAACCAGTTTGACAAGCAGATGTTTATAGAAATCTCAAACCCTTACGACTGAGATAAGGATTACTTCGTTTGAGGTGATATCTAACAGAACCAAGGTAGTCAAAGACACAAGGCACACTCGAGGCGCAAAGGGTCCATATCGTCCTAGGCACAAGGCACACTTAAGGCGAGTGCACGAGCGAAACGAGACGCAAAAATAAATAAGAATAAAAATAAAACTAAATAAATTAGTAATGTAAGAAATAAAATCAAATAATATATTAAAACCAACAAAAATATGTTAAAACATAACCAAGTGAACTAGCATAGCAGCAGTAGTAGTCAACAGAATTAACAAGAATTTGTATTCTTCCTACCACACTTTTAGTACATTTTTTTTTTCAAATTCAACTGTAGGTAACTTTGGCAACCGTAGAAAGGGCAACCTCCTACCACTTGTATGAGGTAAAAGGCTATCTCCCTGCCTCAAATTTATTTTTTTAAAAACATAAGGTGCGCCCAGAGAAAGGTGTCTCGCCTAGTGAAGTTCGAGGCACAATTGTTGTGCCTTATTGCGAGGCGCGCCTTTGACTACCATGAACAGAACAGGTAGAACACATGTATAAGGGTGAGCATATAATGGTTGAAAACCGAAGCGAACCGAACCGAAATATAACAATCAGCTCGGTTTTTCGGTTATAGGAGAGTTGAAATTTTGAAATATTCGGTTCGCTGCTTGATCCGGATAACCGGACTGAACAGAAAACTGATTTTGATTCAATAATTTACTAAACTACCCTCAATTTGTATATACTAATATTTTTGTTAACCCTATCTAAGCACTCTTTCCTTTTATTCTCTTTTGGCACTTGTCGCCGCTTCTTTGAGCGCTCTCTCTCTCTCTCTACTCTCAATCTATATATAATAATACTTTTTCACTCTATGTAATTGTAATAATTCATAAATGCAACAATGTCAGATTTTTTTAAGATTTGTTATTTAATTGGCTCATTTGCTAAAATGTGAAGGCCCGACCCATTGACCCAAGAAACCGAACTGACCGAAAACCGAACCGAATTAATTCGGTCCGGTTTTGTTCGGTTTTTATGAAAACGGTTCGGTTTTCGGTTTTGAGAAATACGGTTTACAGTTATTTCGGTTTTTATATATTCGGTTCGGTTTGAACCGAACCATTGCTCACCCCTACACATGTAGTACTAAGTAATGAAAGTAAATTCCTCAAATACATGAATCCAGACAATACATGTGTTCACCATTCATCTACTTTTGAGTGACATAATTCTGAATAGCCATGTTATGTAGTAAATAGTAAAACTTTGTTGAAAATTATGACACAAATGTAGGCCTATCAATGGTAACATAAAACTTTGTTGAAAATTATGACACAAATGTAGGCCTATCAATGGTAACCGATAACTGGTAAAAAACGGGTCTGAATTTTAAAAAGGCAAAACCAGAATACACTTGGGTCTACAGCATACAAAATATAAATATTTTTTGGTCGGATTTTTCTAAAGAATCAAATAACACATTGACCCTGCACGGTTTTAAAATAAAAAGGATGCTACAAATAGAAATTCAAATAAGACTTCAGTATTTTGGGTGAGATTTGGGTTTTACATGAATCTGATCCGGATCAGACCCATCAACGTCCCTACGCAAAGGTTACTGTCAAGAATATTACTTCAAAGCCCAGATTTCTCACTACTAAACTTCTAGGCCTCGTTCGGTTCGCGGAAAGAAAAGAAAAGGAAATCAATTCTTTGCTCTTTCCTTTCATTTGGGAAATTGTAATTCCCACCAATTTTTCTTGTTGGTGTTTGGAAAAGCCAGGGAAATTGAAAGGAAAACTGAATCCTTAAGAGTGGCAAAGTAAATCCTTCGGTGGTGGTGGGGGGCACCATTTTTCCTCCTATTTTCCCTTCATTTGGGAATCATTTTCCTTTCCTCCTCCTTTCCATTGGCATCCAAACACAGGAAATGAATGACTTTCCTTTCCCAAAGTCATGATTCCGCGAACCAAACGTGGCCTTGCAGACACAATGGATACATTAAAGCAAACAAACACATTAAAGAACTAAATTGAAGCATTCAGCAGCAAAGTTATTGACCTCATCCGGAACTCGAAGATACTTGATCGTATTCCCGCGAATGTAACATTCAGGCATCCTCCAAAACCTGTCTCCATCCTGAAACCACCACAAAAAAAATTCCATCACAAATACGAAAGCAACCTACACGAACACAACAAGTTGCAACAATAATTTAAAATAAAAAAATAAAAAAAAGAGCATAAAAATCAAAACTTTATCACCTTAGATGTACAAATAACCTCGCGGAGGTGGATGTTCATCCAGGTGTCGCAGTTCACCAGGTGGCCATTGTAGGTCTCGCCGTTCTTCAGCTCTACCAACTACCAACCGGACGAACAACCAAATTTCAACAGAAGTGACCACAAAATTTGACCTAATTGACAAATTTTAGGAGGGGCCGAGTGATCGTTACCATGGGGTGCCCCTGTGCTGTCTTCAAAAGCGAGAGAGGAAGCTGCGAAGTGGCAAAAAAAAATGTTGGAAATTTTTTGGAAATAATCGCATCAGAAGCAAACTGTGGGAGAAAGTAAAAAAAACAAAAACAAACAAAACAAAGAAACTAGATTGAGACTAGATCGGCAAGAAATTCACCATTTTCTGAGGATCGGGATCCTTCTTCGAGGGAACAGGAAGAGGGAACTTGAAAACCCTACAGAAGCAAACCCTACGTCTCTTCTGCGAGAGAGGGGAATATTTAGGGACTAAATTGGGAAAGTCAAGCTGACAAAAGAGTATAATGGGTGTTTTTTTTAAGGGAATCGATAAAGGCACTTCACAATTTGATCAGGGCTAGCCCATTTGTAAGTTTGTATTATTTACAAGTTTGCCATTGAAAAAATTTATTAGGACTAGCCCATTAGGTAGTATAAAAGTCAATTGTTTTATTTCTCTTCTCTTTCTCTTCTTCCTCTAAAATTTTCTTCTAATCTCAAATTTTCTTCTAAACCCTAGATTGAGATTCCTCTTGTCCCTACAAAAATCTTCCTGTTTTGTAACCCTAGAGTAGTGGAATCCTGAGCGTACATCTCGCATGCTGTCACGCGCGCGCGCGAAGAAAGATTGGAAGTCCGGTTTGTATGTGGACTGCCCAGTTTCCTGGCAGTCCACATATGTATGTGGATTGCCAGGAAACTTGGCAGTCCATCACAGAACTTGCTGTGAGCATGGACTGCCCAGGAACTGGACAGTCCACATACAAACAAGGACTGCCCAATTTTCTGGCAGTCCAACAAACTGAATGGACTGCCAGAAAACTGGGCAGTCCTAAGTCACAACATGTGAAACAAAGGACTGCCCATTTTTCTGGCAGTCCTTACTATATGTAGGACTGTCCAATTTTCTGGCAGTCCCGAATACAGTAAGGACTGCCAGAAAAATGGGCAGTCCTTTGTTTCACATGTTGTGACTTAGGACTGCCCAGTTTTCTGGCAGTCCATTCAGTTTGTAGGACTGCCCAGTTTTCTGGCAGTCCATTCAGTTTGTAGGACTGCCAGAAAATTAGGCAGTTCTGGTCGACGCACAGTTTTCTCGTTCGTGCATACTTGTGTTTAATTTAAATGGATAATTTTCCACTCCGAATGTAGTTTAATTCAAATGGGCTATAGACAATTGAAATAAACAATATAATGGATGCTTGAATTTTTCAATTTAATTTCTAGGATTTTGGAAACAAATAGAGAAAGAATTTGGGTGCCATCGATCTTCTTGAGAAGAAAATTTGGAAGAGAAGAGGAAGAATAAGAGAACATTTCTAGGGTGGAAGAAATATCTAGGAATTTCAAATTATCTTCTTGCTTGGGGATGGAGAAATGGTGGAGGAGAAGAGGAAGAAGAAGAAGAGAGGAGTTAGGGTTTAGGAAGAGAGAGAAAAAAATTTGCAAATGAAAGAAAAATTTTGGGTTTAGGAAAATTTTACTTTGGGACAGCCCAAAATCAAAAAAATGGGCTGTCCTGAGTAAAACACAAAAAAATCTGGGCTAGCCCCAATCCGGGCTAGCCCTGATCAAATTGTGAAGTGCCTTTATCAATTCCCTTTTTTTAATTACAACCCCCAGCCTACACATTTTTAAGGGGGCTTTTGGTATGCGGAATACTATATAGTCGAAAATTCTATATTCCCGGGAATCAAATTACAAGGAATTAAATTTTCTGGAAAATTGTATTCCCACGTTTGGTGACAATATAAATATTCCCGGGAAAAAAATAAAAAATAATAATAACGAAATAAAATGAACACATATAAAAAAATGGGTAAAAACGACAAAAAATCGGTAAAAACGAAAAAAAAAATGGTAAAAACGACAAAATAACAAAAATGACAAAAACGATAAAAAACGACAAAAACGATGAAAAATAACAAAAAATCGGTTAAAATGACAAAAATGACCAAAAGACGACAAAAAATGTAAAAACGACAAAAATAACCAAAACACGACAAAAACGACATAAAATCGGTAAAAACGACAAAAAACAAAAATGCGGCAAAAACGACACAAAACAACAAAAATTTGGTTAAAACGACAAAAAATGACAAAAAATCGGTTAAAAACGAAAAAAATCGGTTAAAAACAATAAAAAAATCGGTTAAAACGACAAAAAATGGGATAAAACGACAAAAAAATCGGTTAAAACGACAAAAAATGACCAAAAAAACGGTTAAAACGACAAAAAAATGGTTAAAAACAAAAAAAAAGGTTAAAACGACAAAAAATAACCAAAAAGCGACAAAAACGAAAATAATCGATAAAAACAACAAAAAAGGACAAAAAAATCGGTTAAAACGACGAAAAAATCGGTTAAAATGACAAAAAAAAAGACAAAAACGACAAAAAATCGCTTAAAACGACAAAAATTGACAAAAAAGCGACAAAAGGACAAAAATTGGGTAAAACGACAACAAATAATCCAAAAGTGACAAAAAAGACAAAAACTGGGTAAAAACGACAAAAAATCGCTTAAAACGACAAAAAATTGGTAAAAACAACAAAAAAGCGATAAAAACGACAACAAATAATCAAAAAGTGACAAAAAAGACAAAAACTGGGTAAAAATGACAAAAATTCGCTTAAAACGACAAAAAATTGGTAAAAACGACAAAAAAGCGATAAAAACGACAACAAATAATCAAAAAGTGATAAAAAAGACAAAAAATGGGTAAAAACGACAAAAAATCGCTTAAAACGACAAAAAATTGGTAAAAACGACAAAAAATCGCTTAAAACGACAAAAAATTGGTAAAAACGACAAAAAAGCGATAAAAAGACAAAAAAAAAAATCAAAAAGTGACAAAAAAGACAAAAAATGGGTAAAAACGACAAAAAATCGCTTAAAATGACAAAAAATTGGTAAAAACGACAAAAAAGACCAAAAACGATAAAAACGACAAAAAATAATCAAAAAGTGACAAAAAAAGACAAAAAAATGGGTAAAAGCGACAAAAAATCGCTTAAATGACAAAAAATTGGTAAAAACGACAAAAAATGACAAAAAAAACGATAAGAACGACCAAAAAAAGAAAAAAATGTTCAAAACTAATCAAAATTGATCAAAAAAGAAGAAGAAAAATTTAGACAATTTTTTTTTTCCGGGCAAAAAAAAAAAATCCACCTATTCTCAAGGGATAGAATTCCCATGTTTTGTGGGTAAACTATTTACCCGGGTATTTATAATTCCCGGGAATAAATTTTTTATAAGCCAAACAAATGTGGTAATAAATTCACATCTTAAATTTTCTCGGGAATAAAAAAAAATACCGCGTACCAAACGCCCCCTAAGATTACACGAACCCTGCAGGTCCTATTTGGTGTGGGTGCAGCTATACGCACCCCACCACCAACTGAACATATTTCATTAAAAAAATTTAAAAAAACTATACTTTTAGTCACTGAATGTTTGTCTGACCAAATTTTTAGTCATTCAAAGATATTTTCCAAAAATTTAGTCATTGAATGTTTTGTCGTCCAAAAAAATAGTCACTCTGTTAAATTGTTGTTTATTTTGTTAACAATTTTGGTTGACATAGCATATTATGTGTGTGAGACCCGTCTCACTGTATCGGTATTTTATACGGATACGTGTTTATTTGAGCCGTATTTCGTATTTATCGGTTTGTGTGATATTTTAAAATTTTCCAAAATATAGGATTTTCATGACTTGGTTTAACTTGGACTTGGTTTTATTTGGTTCGGTTCCACTTTGACTTGGTTTGGTTTAGTTTGGTTCTCATGAGAGAGGTGTATGGTTTAGATTGGGTGGAGAGGAATGAATGGTGGAGATTGCTTGGGCTTGTTATATAAGCCACTTTTCTCTCTCCCTCCTCATTCATTTCATTTCCACCAAACCCTAGCCATTGGAGAGAGGCAAGTACACCTTGCCGAATGTTGGACGATTTTGATTTCGTTTGTTCCATTCTCTTTCTTGCAGCATTCTAACACTTTTTAGTACTGAGCATTTTCAATTTCCATGGCTAGATTCTTATAGATCTAAGTTTATTTCACTTTCGAATTTCTTGGGTTTTGATCTATTTAGTCTTGTTATTTCTAAGTTTTGATGGTTCCATGTTGTAGAGAATTTCGTTCTGTCCTATTTTGACCTATGGAAGTTCGGATTTGGGCTCCGGATGATAGAGTTATGCAGCTTGGAAGGCATGGGTTCATGGTGTTCTTCTTCTCAGAAATTTGGAGAAGAAGAACAGTTCTCTGGCGCATGGCAGTACTTAGCCGCATGAACATTCATGCGGCAAGTCGCCCTCAGCCGCATGAATATCCTTGCATTTCAGCCGCATAAATTCTCTCCTCACTTAGCCGCATGATGACCCGACCGCATGAGTCTATCTGGACTTAGCCGCATAGCTTTATGTGGCAAGTCTTATTCTTGGCCGCATGGACTTTGGGCTGCATGTGATTTTCTAGCCGAATAGCATGATTCAGCCGCATGAGCGCCCTCCTTCATTTCCTGGCCGCATAGGCGCATGACCCGTCTGGCCGCATAAGAGTTCCATCCCCGGGCCGCATGAAGCGCTCCCTTCCGCTGGCCGCATGGGGCCAAGCGATTCCCAGCCGCATGCACCCCATCCTTTCCTGCCGTATATGTCCTTCTTTCCCGAGCCGCATGTGCTCTCCCCGACCTGGCCGCATGGGATTCATTAATCCTGAGCCGCATATACCCTATCCTCTGCGGGCCGCATGGGACCTAATTCCTTCTGGCCGTATGAGACTCAGCCCATTTCAGCCACATGCGCTCCCAGTCATTCCTGGCCGCATGAGATCCTGCCCTACCCGAGCCGCATGAGCTCTGCTTCCTGTCCCACCTGAGCCGCATGGCTCTCTCATAAGTCCTGTATTTTATGTTTTTATTTGTTTTATTACATTCATGCCATGTACGCCTTTTGTCATGAACTTGATAATCACGAATTTATTTAATATGTTTGGAATGATAACTTGACATGATAATTTGACATGATAACCTGGCTTGATAGTGGCCCGCCGTGGTGCACTCCTGACTTGATAACTTGACCTGATAACTTGACCTGCTACACATGACACGACAGTGACCGATAGTGGTGCACTCTTGATAAGTACCCTGACATGCTTGATAGTGGCCCGTCGTGGCGCACTCTTGATAAGTAATAATGATAATGATAGTGGCCCGTCGTGGCCCACTATTGACAAATCAATTCATTGGCCTGGACACCGTGGATGATTGTGCTTGTATAAACTAATAGTCCGATTGTGTCTTGCATCATGTCTAGGGCATGATCCCTGAGTACCACGGTCAGGGATTCATACTGAATCTGGCTAGGTTAATGGCTAGATTAATCAAATAGTTCATGGAGAATTTTCCAGTTACCTGTTGCCCCTTTGGTCCCGGCCTTACATATATATATACATGGGATTTGTTGCTATCCGTCGAGATGAGCGCACTTCCAGCCCGCCGTCGAGTGTGGTACCTTAGGACACATGTATCTTACTACAGTGTGTCTGCTATATCCTGCTATCTTTTCCTTTTCTTGCTGGGATCACTCAGGTAGTAACAAACAGGTAACCGGACTTGGAATTCTCATTGCATCTTGCTAGTAACTAAGGCTTGTGATAACCCTAGTTAGTTAAAGTATCAAGCTATACTTATTGCTTGGCCGTAAATGTTGTATGGAGTTTACTCAGTCTAGTCTCGTCTTGATCTTGTACATGATTGTTACATGTCTTGATTTCTTATATTTACCTTGCCGATAAATGGTGGGAGAAACCAAGTTCTGTTCAGACGAAGGGTTACAACCCCGGTCCTTGTTTGGTTTACGGGTTGTAACCTGGTTATCTGAATAAGTCCCATGGTTATCCTATCGTATATCACCTTCCCAGTCTAAGTCTTGTCTAGATCCAGTTCTTAATTGTTCCAGGGTAATGATTGCAATGATTGTCACTTTAATGTATTATACTCTGTATTATACTCTGTATTGTCCCTTAATGATTGCCACCTCTAGCAATAAATGATCAGAGACCAAGTTCTGTTCAGGTGAAGGGTTACAATCCTGGTCCTTGTTTGGTTTAAGGGTTGTAACCTGGCTTCCGAAACAGCACCTTCGTCCTCTCTTCGTATATTGCCTAGTTCTATTTATTTAACATGTTCTCCAGTTTACTTTAAGTCAAATGATGATTTACTTACTGTCTTTCTATGTTCGGGATAAGTGCATTGGTACTGCACGAATCTCGATCCTCCTTTACTTATTGCTTTCTCTTCCTGTTGATTGCCTATGATTGCTGGTTTTAAGTTCATAGTTCGGCCTCCTTTGTGGTACTTGCTATTTGGGGTCTGACCCCACTGGTTTTGCATGGCTAGGTTCTGATAGAAGAGTCCGAAGGATCTACCGCACCATCTACTCGACGGTGACCAGCCAGAGCACCAGAGTGCCTCAGTGGGATTCTTTTTCATTCTCCCACTAATATGTAAATTCTCCTCTTGTAACGTTTAGCCCCGAGCACGTATTTAGCTCGTGTTTTGGTATTTTCCTTGATATTGTAGCCTACGGGCATAAGCATGATATGTGTATTCTAGACTATAGCTAGTCCTTATCATGTACGACTAATACTCTAGCTAGTCCTCAGTTCTGTGGTACTGGCTTCATGATCAGTCATGTATATATGGTTCGGGACGCCTTACTATTGTATGTATTGTCACCCTCATTTTTTCGTATTTCCCGTATTTCGTATTTATACTCGTATCTGGATTTTTGGGCATGTTTTTATTTTTTTCAACTTGTGGAATTTCGGTATTCTCGTATTTTGGGTTTTGATATGGCTCGGTTTTAATTGGTTTGGGTTGGTTTGGTTTGGTTTAATGTGTATTGGAACACCTTAGCCTATGCTCCACCCTCAACACACCACATCCCACCCTCATTAAAAACTCTACCAACATTCTCTCTCTTCATTACTTCCTCCATTAATTTCTTCTTCTTCTTCCTCCACCCAACTCTCTACACCCATAGGCAAGTGCAACTTGCTTCCACAAGAGATCCCATTTTATTGTTCCATTAGCTTCTCATCATGTTTCTAAGACACATTAGAACTTGTCATTTTCCATTTTGAGGCTTTAAATCTTGTAGATCTAGAAATTAGTTATTTTTCGGATTTGGTGGTTTTGATCTATCAAACTTCTTTGTTTTCAAGTTTTGATGGTTCCATGTGGTGGAAAATTTTCTTCTACCCAATTTTGACCTTTGAAAAGTTGGATTTGGACTTGTTTTGACCAAGTTATGAACTTTTGAAGCTTTGGGTTTAACCATGAAGTTCTTGCTGGTTTGGAGAAGACAGTGAGCAGTGTGCCGAGCTTTTTAGCTTACGCCACTGAGCTGCGCGCGCTCTTTAGCGCAGCGTACGCAGACTTGGGTACACTTCCTGTTGGAAGCGTGTCTCTTGCATACGCAGACTTGGGCACGCTTCCTGTTGGAAGCGTGTCTCTTGCGTACGCAGACTTGGGTACGCTTCCTGTTGGAAGCGTGTCTCTTGCGTACGCAGACTTGGGTACACTTCCTGTTGGAAGCGTATGTCTTGCGTATGCAGACTTGAGCGTGCCCTGGCCTGAGCGTACGCAGACTTGAGCGTGACCTGGCCTGAGCGTACGCAGACTTGAGCGTGCCCTGGCCTGAGCGTACGCTGTCTTGAGCGTACGCATGCCCCTTGCGTACGCTGTCCTGAGCGTACGCTACCCCTTGCTCCCCCCCTTGGGTGCCTTATGTCCCCATATTCCCCTTTTATGAATTTGCAGCCATTTTATATCCTTATGCCTTTGATGTAAACTTGACATGAACCCGATATGATCATGACAGTATTTATGAATGTTAATCGGAACAAGGCTTACTGATGGAATTGCATGATTAGTGACCCGCCGTAGTGCACTCTCGACAAGTAATTTGACATGATAATTCTTGATGGTGGTCCGTCGTGACGCACCTTTGCCTTGATAAGTAATCTTGATAAGTAACATGACATGATGGCGACCCGCCGTGGTGCACCCTTGACAAGTAATCTTGACATGATAACCTTGATACGCTGTTGCGACGGCTAACCTGACATGCTAAGTGAATTCTTGACACCGTGGGTGATTGTATTGAATATGCCTGTATAAGCAACCAGTCTTGTCTCGCATCATGTATAGGACATGTATTCCTGGTTACCACGGTCAGGGATTCATACCAAATCTGACTAGGTTAATGATTAGATTGATCAAGTAGAGCATATAGAGAGGTATTCCGGCTACAAGCAATCCCGTTATCTGGGCGCCTTCCTTGATGGACTTGTAGCCTGCCGACGAGTAGGGCACATTTCCATCTCACTGTTATGTGGGGCACTACATGAAACAATTACTATGCACACTGTCATGTGTTGCATCCAAGTCACCTTACAAGGCATGATAACTCTAAGCTTGAACCTTGCGTCTGGATAACCTGGATAGTCTACAGGGCTTGTGGCCGTAGGCGTACCTCATTGCATCTTGCTAGTAACTAAGCTTGTGATAACCCTAGTTAGTTAAGTATCAAGCCGTACTCTTTGCTTGGCCGTGAATGATGGATGGAGTCATATCTTGTCTAGTCTTGCCCAGATCCGGTACATGGATATCTCCGGACATGCTTGTTTATGCTTTACTTTATCGATAATTGGTTCGAGGCTAAGTTCTGTTCAGGTGAAGGGTTACAACCCCGGTCCTTGTTTGGTTTACGGGTTGTAACTTGGTTACCGGAATAGTCCTTTAGTTATCTTATCGTTTATCATCATGTTTTCTTTAACTCATGTCCTATGTTATTTTATCTATGATTTATGTGCTGACATGCTGGTTTTAGTTCTTAAGTGAAGCCTCCTTTGTGGCGCTTGCTCTTCTGGGGTCTGACCCAGCTGGTTTTGTATGGCCAGATTTCGGAGCAGCTACCGAGGATCTCCCAACCTTCCTGCCAGATGGTGAACACTAGAAGAAATTCCGGCAACGAGTGGATTTTATTTTGCTCTCCCACTCCCTTGTAAAAATATTCTTTTGAGGCGTTTAGCCGCCGAGCAAGTGTTGGCTCGTTTGCAACTTTAATTACTGTCTGCCTACGGGCTGCAGCATGATTGACAAATCCTAGGGTTGATCATGTATGACTTAAACTCTTGATAGTCTTCTTATTTTGTATGACTAGCTTCATGATCATCTGAATATGTAATGTATGGGACGCCTTACTTTGTATGTCTGATGATCTACCATCTTGTTATATCTACTTGTTGCTTGAGATTAAGATACTAGGCTTGTTATTGACTTTAAGAGACTGATGGCTTGTAGTAAACCCTGATGCATCTAGACAGCCGTGACCGTATTGCGATGTGAGATTCACTTCAATGTACGTAGCTGGTTGTGTCTGTCCCCCGCTCTCCAGTATTCTGGTTCTGGGGCGTGACACGGTTTAAGTGGTGGCCCATGCAGGTCTTGTAGATCAAGATGTGTGAGGGTTTTACCGGATAGATGTCTCAATCAGCACTCGCCTTTGATCTGTACTCGTGCCTTCTGATCTTTCAGAATCCTTGACCTGATCACATGTTTATATCTTCGATCTATCATGGTCTTTTCTTATTGTTCCCTATGTCGTTTCCTTCAGCGGCATTATTCCTGGTCCTACCGATCAGCAAGGCGGAGCACCTCCAGTGGACCAGCAGCAACCTGGAGACCAAGCCCAGCACTCTGGAGTGGCCTCCCGAGTCATGCATTCCGGGGACCCCGAGCCCCCAGCTCATCCAGTCCAGCCTGCAGAGCCTGACGATGGCACCTTGGTGGGTCCCATCAGGACATTGCTTGCATCTCAAGATCGTCGGGGCGATGCCCTGCACCAGGCAGTACAGGATGTCATGGGCCGTGTTGGTTATCAAGGGAACAGTGCGGCTAGCAGTTTCAAGCGCCTCGACCCTCCCTTCTTTGATGGGAGTGAAGACGCTATTGCAGCCGATGTGTGGCTCCAGGACATTGAGATTATCTTAAATGCAGCCAAGACTCCAGAAGGAGAGAAGGTAGCTGTGGTACGTCTACAGTTATTGGACCTAGCCCGCACCTGGTGGGCGATGATAGCAGTTGGTTTGGCAACGCCTGTTCCGTGGGCGGTATTCAGTGACAAGTTTCAGATCAAGTACTTCGATGCTGTGGCTCGGCATGACCTACAGACGAAGTTCACCAATCTCAGGCAGATGAGCAGGACGGTCGATGGATATGCGGCCGAGTTTTCAAGACTGAGTTGGTTTGCTCCCACTTTGGTGGCAACCGAGTTTGATCGAGCGCAGCGGTTCCAGCAGGGACTCCACCTAGAGATCATTCTAGCAGTGGAGCAGTTTGAGCATCAGACCTTTGATGCTGTTTTGCGGGCAGCTAAGAGGCATGAGTATACCTCGCAGAGAATTGTAGACAGAACTGGAGGACGGAAGCGGTCCCATGGTCAGATGATCCAGTCTTCAGCTCCAGCCCCGGCAGCTAGGGCCTTAACCATTGGGGCTCCGAGGAGGGCAGCATCAGTTACGTCGGTTCAGCATTCGACTCCGACGTATCCTCAGCAGCAGAAGCGGAGGCAGTCTTCCACAATGGGCTGCACTCATTGTGGGAAACCAGGGCATGTAGTGTCAGAATGTCGCCGAGCATAAGGATTGTGTTTGGCATGTGGGGCACCGGATCACATGATCGGGTCCTGCCCACAGAGAGCCGGTTCATCCTCATCGGCCCAGACTAGTCCCTCAGTGAGGGGACCAGCACCAGTACAGCAGCAGCAGTATCAGCCTCCGAGACCATTGCCGCCTCAGACTCAGGCATTCCAGCAGCAGCGACCGCAGCAGTATGCCCAGGTCCAAGCTCAGGTTCAGAACCGCCAGAGAGGTTTCCAGCAGAGGGGACCAGCACCCAGAGGGCATGGTCAAGCGATGGCTTTGACTGTAGAGGAGGAGTTGGCATCAGGTGAGGTGGTGGCAGGTACCATTCTCGTCAACTCTTTTCCTGCATCAGTATTATTTGATTCAGGTGCATCGCATTCATTTATGTCTGCACGATTCGCGACACGGATAGGACTGGAGCCCGAGTCATTATCAGTAAGGCTTAATATACTTACTGGTAACGGACTTGTGGGTATAGATAGGGTGTTTTCCTCGTGTCGAATCGTAGTTAGCGATAGAGAGTTTCCCGCTAGGTTGATAGAGTTTCCGATGGCCGATTATGATGTGGTCCTAGGAATGGATTGGTTGAGGGACCAGTACGCTAGTATA
The DNA here is from genome assembly GCA_029216955.1 of Iris pallida. NCBI lineage: Eukaryota > Viridiplantae > Streptophyta > Magnoliopsida > Asparagales > Iridaceae > Iris > Iris pallida. The sequence continues at coordinate 10,999,730 of JANAVB010042420.1, forward strand.
GATTGCCATGTCGGCAAGATTATTTTTAGTGTTCCCGGTGAGCCAGAGTTTTCATTTTCTCGAGGCGGAGTAGAACCTTCTTCCCCAGCATTGCGGATGGCCGTAGCAGCAGCAGTTCAGTTTCCCCAGAGTTGTAGAAGAGTTTCCTGACGTATTTCCCGAAGAGCTTCCAAGCATGCCCCCAGAGAGAGAGATAGAATTCACTATCGATTTGATTCCAGGGACGGCACCAGTGTCAGAGAGAGTCTATAGGATGGCACCATCAGAGTTGGAGGTCCTGTACAAGATGATTGAAGAACTTAGAACCAAGGGATTCATTCGTGCTAGCGGATCACCTTGGGGAGCTCCGATGCTTCTTGTGAAGAAGAAGGATGGTATGTCAAGATTATGTGTTGATTATCGTACCTTGAACTCTGTAACCATTAAGAACAGATATCCTTTACCAAGGATAGATGATTTATTTGATCAGCTCAGGGGAGCGACAGTATTCTCGAAGATTGACTTGCGGTCAGGGTACCATCAGATCAGAGTCAGAGAGCAGGACATCCCGAAGACAGCATTCAGGTCTAGGTATGGACATTGGGAGTTCCTTGTTATGCCATTTGGAGCGACCAATGCGCCGGCTGTATTCATGGACCTCATGAATCGTATCTTCATGCCCTATTTGGACCAGTTCGTGATAGTGTTCATAGACGACATCTTAGTCTATAGCAAGAACGAGACAGAGCATGAGCAGCATCTTCGTGTAGTTCTTCAGATTCTCAGGGAGCACCAGTTGTACGCGAAGTTCAGTAAGTGCGAGTTTAGGTTGGATCGTATCTCGTACTTGGGTCATATCATCACCAGAGGTGGAGTGGAAGTTGATCCCCAGAAGATAGTGGCTATAGAGACATGGCCAGTACCTAGCACCGTTGCAGAAGTTCGGAGTTTCCTCCGATTGGCCGGCTATTACCGACACTTTGTGTCAGACTTTGCTCGAATTTTAGCACCACTGACGCAGTTGACCCGTAAGGATGTGCAGTTTGCTTGGACAGCAGAGTGTCAGAGTTCATTTGAGAAGCTGAAGCAGAGATTGATGGCGGCCCCCATTCTCACTCTTTCCGACGGGACGGGAGGATTTTTAGTTTATTGCGACGCATCCGGCAAAGGATTAGGATGTGTCTTGATGCAGCATGGTAAGGTAGTCGCTTATGCGTCACGTCAACTTCGTAACCATGAGAGGAATTATCCAACCCATGACCTGGAGTTAGCAGCCGTAGTTTTTGCATTAAAACTTTGGAGACATTATTTGTATGGAGATCGGATGGAGATTTTTACCGACCACAAGAGTCTGAAGTATGTGTTTACCCAGAAGGATCTTAATATGCGTCAGAGGAGGTGGCTAGAGCTACTTGTGGATTATGACATCAGCTTGCAGTATCATCCTGGGAAGGCCAACGTGGTAGCAGATGCATTGAGCATGAGAGCAGGAGTTTATTTTCTAACGGCACAGCCAGAGTTGTTAGCAGATCTTCAGAAAATGGGTATTGAAGTTGTTCTTCCTTCCAGTATGGCATTGATGGCCAGTATGCAAGTTCAGTCCAGCCTAGTTGAGAGGATCAAGTTAGCTCAATCCACGGACTCTAAGCTTCAGCGGCTTAGGACAGAATGTGTGGCAGGACAGAGACCAGAGTTATGCATTCATAAAGATGGTACACTCCGACATGGGAGGCGTCTTTGTGTATCCAGTGGTGATATCAGACAGGAGATCATGGCAGAAGCCCACAGTTCTCAGTATTCCATTCACCCCGGCGGTACGAAGATGTATCGTGATATTCGGCAGCATTTTTGGTGGAATGGCATGAAGAGGAAGATAGCCCGGTTTGTCTCTCGTTGTTTAGTTTGTCAACAAGTTAAGGCCGAACATCAGAGACCAGCGGGACTTCTTCAACCTTTACCGATCCCGGAATGGAAATGGGAGCACATTACCATAGATTTTGTAACTGGATTACCTAGACCCCCAGCTGGAAGGGATGCCATCTGGGTTATAGTTGATCGTCTCACGAAGGTAGCTCATTTTCTTCCTTTCAGAATCGGTCAGTCGACAGATCAGCTTGCAGAGATGTACCTCAGGCAGATAGTCAGATTACATGGAGTGCCAGTCAGTATTGTGTCTGACAGAGATTCAAGATTCACCTAGCACTTTTGGTGGAGTCTTCAAGAGAGTTTGGGGACTCGTCTCAAGTTCAGTTCAGCCTACCATCCGCAGACATATGGTCAGTCAGAACGCACGATCCAGACTCTTGAAGACATGTTGCGGTCATGTACATTCGACTTCGGTGGTTCGTAGGAAGATCACCTGCATCTCGTAGAGTTCTCGTATAATAACAGTTTTCAGGCTAGTATCCAGATGGCACCTTTCGAGGCCTTGTACGACAGGAAGTGCAGATCTCCTTTAGCTTGGGACGATATCGGTGAGAGGCAAATGCTTGGACCAGAGATGGTGACGCGGACTATTGAGGTGGTCAGACGAGTCAGAGATCATCTTCGAGTTGCCCAAGATCACCGCGTCATTGGGCCGATTCTCATCGGCGTCCCCTTGAATTTTCTGTCGGCGACCACGTATTCCTTAGGATCTTGCCTACCCGTGGCGTCATTCGATTCGACGTACGGGGAAAGCTCAGTCCTAGGTATATAGGGCCGTTTGATATTCTAGAGCGAGTAGGTAATGTTTTCTATCATCTCGCTCTTCCGCCGTCGTTACGTGAGGTACATAATGTCTTTCATATATCCCAATTACGACGGTATATCCCGGATCCGAGTCATGTCCTTGATCATTCGGAATTGGTTGTTGGCACCAACCTTTCGTATGAGGAGAGACCCATATCCATATTGGACCGGAGGGAGAAGATACTCAAGAACAAGACTATCAAGTTAGTCCGTGTTGCTTGGGGTCATCACTCTTTGGGTGAGTCAACATGGGAGCGTGAGGATGATATCCGATTGCGATATCCCGACCTGTTTGACTCGTAAGGTATAATGTCTTCTTATGCCATATGCTTAAGTTCCTTGCTTGCATGAATGATTGCTTGATTGACTACTAGTTCTGTATTGTCTGCAATTGATATAGCTTGCTCGACATCTCTAGCCTCTTGATTAAATTCCGAGGACGGAATTCTTTTAAGGTGGGTAGAGTTGTCACCCTTATTTTTCCGTATTTCTCGTATTTCGTATTTATACTCGTATCTGGATTTTTGGACATGTTTTTATTTTTCTCAACTTGTAGAATTTCGGTATTCTCGTATTTTGGGTTTTGATATGGCTCGATTTTAATTGGTTTGGGTTGGGTTGGTTTGGTTTGGTTTAATGTGTATTGGAACACCTTAGCCTATGCTCCACCCTCAACACACCACATCCCATCCTCATTAAAAACTCTACCAACATTCTCTCTCTTCATTACTTCCTCCATTAATTTCTTCTTCTTCTTCCTCCACCCAACTCTCCACACCCATAGGCAAGTACAACTTGCTTCCACAAGAGAGCCCATTTTATTGTTCCATTAGCTTCTCCTCATATTTCTAAGACACATTAGAACTTGTCATTTTCCATTTTGAGGCTTTAAATCTTGTAGATCTAGAAATTAGTTATTTTTTGGATTTGGTGGTTTTGATCTATCAAACTTCTTTGTTTTCAAGTTTTGATGGTTCCATGTGGTGGGAAATTTTATTCTACCCAATTTTGACCTTTGAAAAGTTGGATTTGGACTTATTTTGACCAAGTTATGAACTTTTGAAGCTTTGGGTTTAACCAAGAAGTTCTTGCTGGTTTGGAGAAGACAGTGAGCAGTGTGCCGAGCTTTTTAGCTTACGCCACTGAGCTGCGCGCGCTCTTTAGCGCAGCGTACGCAGACTTGGGTACGCTTCCTGTTGGAAGCGTGTCTCTTGCGTACGCAGACTTGGGTACGCTTTCTGTTGGAAGCGTGTCTCTTGCGTACGCAGACTTGGGTACGCTTCCTGTTGGAAGCGTATGTCTTGCGTACGCAGACTTGAGCGTGCCCTGGCCTGAGCGTACGCAGACTTGAGCGTGCCCTGGCCTGAGCGTACGCAGACTTGAGCGTGCCCTGGCCTGAGCGTAAGCAGACTTGAGCGTGCCCTGGCCTGAGCGTACGCTGTCTTGAGCGTACGCATGCCCCTTGCGTACGCTGTCCTGAGCGTACGCTACCTCTTGCTCTCCCCCTTGGGTGCCTTATGTCCCCATATTCCCCTTTTATGAATTTGTAGCCATTTTATATCCTTACGCCTTTGATGTAAACTTGACATGAACCCGATATGATCATAACAATATTTATGAATGTTAATCGGAACAAGGCTTACTGATGGATTTGCATGATTAGTGACCCGCCGTGGTGCACTCTCGACAAGTAATTTGACATGATAATTCTTGATGGTGGTCCGTCGTGACGCACCCTTGCCTTGATAAGTAATCTTGATAAGTAACATGACATGATGGCGACCCGCCGTGGTGCACCCTTGACAAGTAATCTTGACATGATAACCTTGATACGTTGTTGCGACGGCTAACCTGACATGCTAAGTGAATTCTTGACACCGTGGGTGATTGTATTGAATATGCCTATATAAGCAACCAGTCTTGTCTCGCATCATGTCTAGGACATGTATCCCTGGTTACCACGATCAGGGATTCATACCAAATCTGACTAGGTTAATGACTAGATTGATCAAGTAGAGCATATAGAGAGGTATTTCGACTACAAGCAATCCCGTTATCTGGGCGCCTTCCTTGATGGACTTGTAGCCTGCCGACGAGTAGGGCACATTTTCAGCTCACTGTTATGTGGGGCACTACATGAAACAATTACTATGCACACTGTCATGTGTTGCATCCAAGTCACCTTACAAGGCATGATAACTCTAAGCTTGAACCTTGCGTCTGGATAACCTGGATAGTCTGCAGGGCTTGTGGCCGTAGGCGTACCTCATTGCATCTTGCTAGTAACTAAGCTTGTGATAACCCTAGTTAGTTAAGTATCAAGCCGTACTCTTTGCTTGGCCGTGAATGATGGATGGAGTCCTATCTTGTCTAGTCTTGCCCAGATCCGGTACATGGATATCTCCGGACATGCTTGTTTATGCTTTACTTTATCGATAATTGGTTCGAGGCTAAGTTCTGTTCAGGTGAAGGGTTACAATCCCGGTCCTTGTTTAGTTTACGGGTTGTAACTTGGTTACCAGAATAGTCCTTTAGTTATCTTATCGTTTATCATCATGTTTTCTTTAACTCATGTCTTATGTTATTTCATCTATGATTTATGTGCTGACATGCTGGTTTTAGTTCTTAAGTGAAGCCTCCTTTGTGGCGCTTGCTCTTCTGGGGTCTGACCCAGCTGGTTTTGTATGGCCAGATTTCGGAGCAGCTACCGAGGATCTCCCAACCTTCCTGCCAGATGGTGAACACTAGAAGGAATCCCGGCAACGAGTGGATTTTATTTTGCTCTCCCACTCCCTTGTAAAAATATTCTTTTGAGGCGTTTAGCCGTCGAGCAAGTGTTAGCTCGTTTGCAACTTTAATTACTGTCTGCCTATGGGCTGTAGCATGATTGACAAATCCTAGGGTTGATCATGTATGACTTAAACTCTTGCTCGTCTTCGTATTTTGTATGACTAGCTTCATGATCATCTGAATATGTAATGTATGGGACGCCTTACTTTGTATGTCTGATGATCTACCATCTTGTTATATCTACTTGTTGCTTGAGATTGAGACACTAGGCTTGTTATTGACCTTAAGAGACTGATGGCTTGTAGTAAACCCTCATGCATCTAGACAGCCGTGACCGTATTGCGATGTGAGATTCACTTTAATGTACGTAGCTGGCTGTGTCTGTCCCCCGCTCTCCAGTATTCTGGTTCTGGGGCGTGACATGTATGATGATCGTACTCCTTGCTCTTGTATAATTGCCTGTGATTGAGATACCTAAGATTGTTAGGCCATAGGATTGACTGATGGCATGTAGAGTAACCCCCGTCTTGACAGCTTATACGTGATCTCAGAGTATTAACGTACTTTGGGATTGCGTAGCTGGTTATGTCCGCCTCCATCCAGTATTCTGGTTTTGGGGCGTGACAATGTGTCATGTCAGTCGTTAAGTATGACGTGACACATTAATGTGGGCTATTTTTGGATTTTATTTTTAAAAAAATTCGTTTGGGTATTAAGTTTTTTTAAAAAATAAAAAAAATAAAATACCATGTCATAAACATTGAAACATGACACATAACTTAATACCCAAACGAAATTTTTTGCAAGATAAAACCCAAAAATAGCCCACGTGGATGTGCCACGTCATACTTAACGACTGACATGACATATAACATGCCATGTCAACAAAAATTATTAATAAAACAAACAACAATTTAACAGAGTGGTCATTTTTTTGGAAGACCAAACATTCAGTGACTAATTTTTTGGAAAATATCTTTCAGTGACTAAAACTTTGGTCAGACAAACATTCAGTGACCAAAGTATAGTTTTCCCAAAAAAATCGAATTCCTATTCTACCCTCCCTTTCCCCCGACCCTGACCCTGACCCCTCCTCCTCCTCCTCCTCCTCCGACACTCCGACCCCAACCTCCGACCCAGGAGGAGGAGGAGGAGGGGTCGGGAGGAGCGGGTCGGAAGGCGAAGGAGGAGGAGGAGGAGGAGGCGGGTCAGGAGGAGGAGGAGGAGGAGGAGGGGGAGGAGGAGGAGGAGGAGGCGACGGGTCGGGAGGCGAAGGAGGGGGATGAGGAGGCGGCGGGTCGGGAGGAGGCGGAGGAGGGGGGGTCGGGAACGTCTCCACGAGGGGGAGGGGGAGGGGGAGGATAGAATAGGATTTTTTTTTTAATGGGGTATCCTCAGTAGGTGATGGGGTATGTATAGCCGCACCCATTTGGTGTCCATACTACTTTCCATGAACTACAAAGTGCTAGACATTGGTCCTTATTGAATTAAGGAGTACCCTTGACGAATCTTTCTAATTTTAGTCATAGCCTCTAAATATAAAACTCTAAAATTATATATATATATATATATATATATATATATATATATATATATATTTTTTTTTTTTTTTTTTTTTTTTTTTTTTGAGGTGTCCTTTCTCCAAGTTTGACCGTGACTCATAGCCAACCAGCCGTCCAAGGGGAAATTCGAACTCGAGACCTGTGCTCGGGCGGCCCCCCGCACTACCACTAGGCTAGTGACTTAGGGTCAACTCTAAAATTGTTGTAAAATGAGATACTTAGGATTAGAATGAATATCTCAAATCTCTCTTAATTAGCGGGCAGCCACCAACGGATATAGCTGTCAAAATGGGCTAAGTCCGTTAGGCCGGTCCGTCCCGCCCGCCAAAAAGGTGGGTTGGGCCGAGCATTTAGGAGCCCGCCAAACAGGCGGGCCTAGGTGGGCTGGCCCGCTAGTAGCCAGCCCCGCGGTGGGCTAGCCCGTGGGCCAAGTGGGTTGGCCCGCCATCTATTTTTTTTATAAATAGATATATGATATATGTATTATAAATGATAAAAATTCTCATTTAATGCAAGTAATGACGTATAAAATATAAAATTTGGTCATTTATTTACATGAATGAAGGTGTTTTAAAGAAATATCTACTATTATAATGTTTCTTGTATTTTACTTGTAATTTGATGCATATGAGAGTGATTAGAAAATATTATATATATGATTTTTTTTCCTTTTAAAAAACTAAACAATAATTTAAAATTTAAAAAAAAATTAAGCGGGCCGGCCCGCCTAGCCCGCGGCCCGCCGGTGGGTTGGACTGGGTTGAAATTTTTTCAGCCCGTCAAAATGGTGGATTACGGGCCGGCCCGTTCCGCCGGCCCGTCTTGACAGCTCTACCAACGGATGCTTATATCTTCACAAATACTTCCTCATGGATGCTTGCTCCAATCATTGTCTTATAAAAAATATTCTAAAAAAATCCATCTTTGAAAAAAAATTCTAATTGAAAGAAAAGAGTACAATTTCTTCTTCATGAATATAATTTTTTAAGAATCTATGCGACTTATCCTATCCCCTCAAAAAGTATATTGATAGGAAAACCAAGAGGAAAAAAATATTATTGTTGGAAAAGAGTACAAAAAGACATTCTTGAGTATATCTCAATTTGCATTTGCGCGATGCTCCCTCTCAAAATTACCATACAAATTATTATATTCATGTCTTACATCAAATCAAATAAAATATAATATCACCCTTTTTAATCTATACATTCATATGCCTATTTGATGGAGTCTTCTCATGCCAATCTGGCACACCAACTTCTGGAGTTTTGACTTTAGATTTTGTGAAGAGATCTGCGAGGTTTTCTGAAAACTTTATTAGCTTGACGTTAATCGTTTTTCTTCCTGAAACTATGAATAAGCATTTCAGTGAAATATGTTGTAACATATCTCCTTTGATGAAGCCTTCTTGAATTTTTATTATACAAGCTGCATTGTTCTCGTTTTGCTAATTTAATGATTCCTTTCCATTTTTAATTTGAATCCCCCAACTTGCTAATTTAATGATCCAAAGTTTTATGTACATAATTTCTAGCTATATAACTCGAAACTTGAGCGAAGTTTCATACCGGTGTATATTATGTTTTTATTGAAATACGTCACAAGGGGGTATGTACTGCCATAATGCATATTTCAACTTTGTTTCAACCTGCATAGTTCGACTTTGAATATGTTCTTAACATAGATTATAGATATGTTTGAAAGTAGGAAATTCTTATTTAGTGTCATATGAAATAATGAAATGGAAGTCCAGTTTTCAAACGGACTTTTTTTTTGTAATAAGTGACAAATTTAGTTAACATGTGTTAGACTGGACAAAAAACATATTTTGTCTTATAATTACAATTTTAACATTGATATTTTGAGAATTTGGAAAATATTTGAGTACATGAAATATCGAGGTCTAATTTCTAGATATTCAAGCTGTTTGCAAAATATCATTTAATTATAACTTCAGATATGACTAAAACTGTAACTATAAGTCAAGCTAGACTAGGTCATGCACATATATATTTTATGGTTTTGAGTTTGTGAAGCCATATGAAAGGTGTATATAATAATACAAAAAACTTTTTTTTTTTATTGTCTAACGTCTGGAGTCAAGATTTTTTTTTTTAATGTCTGACGCCAAATCCTCCTATTTGCAAATTTCTCTAACATATCTTGTTCTGCACAAGTAGAGTAAAATTTATCAGCCTGGATGAAATATTCTGAAATTCCTATCCATGCACTGGTAGTGATCCGCTCCAATATTTGCAGTAATTTCATTGAGAAGAGTCCAAAAGTTAACAGTACACTGTTGACAGAAAGAACAGACCTGACAGTGTAGAGTGAACACATCTGAGTAGGCCACATGCTGACCTGCATTTGTTGTTTTTATGATCGATTACACCAGGATGTTCGACTACACGGTATATCAAGCTTCTTCGGGACCTTCAAGGAACTGATGTTCTGCAAAGAACTGCATTCTTGGTCAAGCTCTGTGCGGCACACAAACTTCCAACTCGAAGATCCGTGACAGTCTTTTCTAAACGTTTAGCTAGTTTGTTAGGGCAAAAACGAGAACATCGTGGAGCAAAAGAGAGAGATTGGATGATTGAAAAGTTCGCCAGAACCAGAGGAAAGTTCTTTAGATAATGGCTTTCATCAAGTCTTGTGTCCGGTCCTCTTGGTCTGGCACAAGCGCACAACGGAGTTTTCTTAGCATCCCTGAACATAGCTTGTCTGACTGAAGCAGGTGTTAACCAATTAGAAGCGACACAAACGATGACACGACCGAAGAAAATTTACGACACATTGCGATGAAGGCAAAACTGAAGCACAGCACAATTGTCAAAATGCAGTTGACAACAACAACATTTCTCAGAAGGTTCTCTCCTTGTAACACAGGCTATGGTGTTCTTTATTACAGCTGATCCATGTAGATGATGGATTTTCTAAACTTCCCCAAAACCTTGGAACGTAACAAACACAAATCTCTCCTCCCAACAACTAAATGAAGTTGGAACTACACTACTGCGAAACAATCTTCGCTACTGCCTGTGCTGAAATGGGAGGCAGGTTCGAAGAGCAGAAACTCTGCCACCCCTCCTCCTCCTTAGTCGTCGTCGCTCCACTGTGCTCCTCCTCCCCCTCCGTGTCGACCTCTTCTACGAATCCACTGTGAACCGAGCCTACGATGCTCCTAGCCGCTTCACGAGCCTCTGGCAGCCTGTCGTTCAGCATCCCAGCTGCAATTTGTAGGAGAGTTGCCAGACCAAACTCCCTCTTAATTCCATTACTCTGAAAGAAAACAAGTATTGTAAATTATGTTTCATGAACAAAGTGACTCCATTATCATTCTCAATATGAACTTTACAATTACCAGCTTGGCGAGGCATTTGGAGATGGCAACTGCCGCTTTGGCCCTTACTCTGGGATTGGAGTGGCCAACATAGGAATGGAGCTTCTTCAGTAAGGGTAGCGGGGACACGGAACCCGCTGCTAGCTTTTCCAGAGCCTTCTCTGCTTCTTCGCACACAAACCTCTTGTCTTGCGATGCTTTTAGTAGCAACTGAAGCAACTGTAACCAATATGAAGCTAAACCATCAGCATAACACAATCAGCAGCTTCACTCAGTGTGAAGCTAACTAACATATACAGAACCCGTTCTGATACTTATAGCGCGTGTCTGATACATATTTGACAGACATCAGTTTTGGAATGCCCGTGCTTCGTAGACGCAACATTTGCTTTAAAAAAACGTTTGTGTTTGTTACTTTCCATGTTTGCTTGGTTCACAAACCTGTTCATAAGCACATCACAAGTTCTTTTTCTATCGCTAACGAACGCATTAAATACTGATTTAATTTCACTGAGAATAAAAATTCAAAGGGGGAAAAACGAAGAGCGTTACCAAATGGTCGAACGCAGTGGCCTCGTCCGAGGTGGTGGAGAGCAGGGTATGGCCAAGATAGCAGAAGATGTCGGCAGAAGCCATAATGGCCGTCTTGCACAATGCACTTCGTGGGTTCTTCATCGCTTTCACGATGACCAACATCACATTTTCCCTGCCCATCACAAGTACCAATAAATCAGATGAGAGATCGTATGATTAGTCTAAGGTCGGTAGGATAGCAGCTTGCAGGGCCGTTTCTGACATACTAAGGGTCCTGCATAAATACTAACAAATGCCTTCATTTAATCACTAAAAATGGTGGTAAAGTGCATAACCCTCCTTAGATTTTTCTCGTTAGCAAAATAAGACTCGTTAGAAAACTAATGCAATTAACCCCTCCTTAGATTTCATGCGTGAGCAAAAAAGTCCCTACCGTCTATTAGCAGTTAGAAATGGCTGTTAATGATATTTTTAAAAATATATAAAATACCTAAAATACTCCCCTCCCCTTCCCTACCAGTCCCCTCCACTTTCCTATCCCACACCGGTCAGCCACCCGAAACCCCCCCCCCCCCCCCCCCCCCCCCCCCCTCTTCCTTCCTTCGCCGGCCAGCCCCCCGACCACCCCCCCTCCTCCTCCCTCCGCCGGCTAGCCCCCTCGACCCGCCCCCACCACCGAAGAGTGGGGGAGGGATAAAATCGTCTTTTTAGACGATTTTTAACGGCGGGGGCTGAATTGAGCCGGAAAAAAAAAAGCAGGGTTCTTTAGTTGCATTTTCTCACATCTAAGGAGGGTTTATATGCACTTTACCCCTAAAAATAGGATTTTTTTTCTGACATTCTAAGGACCATTATTTTGGGGCTTTCCTGTTTTGGGGGGTCCTGTGTGATGCACGGCTTGTACATGGTAAGAAACGGCCCTGGTAGCTTGTCCTCGGTCATGTAATTTCAAGACATCCTTCTTCATGTGCATAAAACATAAGTTTATAATCAACTTTTAGGAATCGAAACAATTTGAGCTCCATGTGTTCCTTCTTCTTCTTGTTTTGTCTTCTGTGCCAAAGCAACAAACGGAGCAAACGGTTTTGGAGTGTCCCCGTCGTGTCCAACACTTATTCGACACAATGCAAGCAACACCGGCAAGAAACCAAGGGAGAAAAAAAAGAAAGCTTACAAGATGGGAAGGAGAAGAGAGGCGTGGTGAAGTGCTAGCCGCCGAACGTCGTTCAGTGCATCGCACACTTTGGTCCAGTCCTTCGAGTCAAATTCCGCCATCAAACCCTGCTTTTGATCCAATAAGAAGGATTTTTTAGACTGATTTGTTAGACCTATAGAGACTTATTCGAGATCCGAAGTCTAAAAATCACAAAGAAGAACCCAAAATCTTTTCGGAAATCCTCACCTTAACCTTACTTTCAGGGTCCGACAAAGCCTGGAGGTCCTCCGAAGCTACGTACTCCACCGACTGCTCCGGAGCCTTCGGCGGAGCCGACTCCGTGTGATCCTCATTGTTCTGGACCTTCGCCGCCGCCGCCACCGGAGACGGGACCTTAACCGCAGCAGGCTTCTTTGGCCTCTCCAGCTCGATCGGGTGAGCTTCGACCGGAGCTGCGCACCCCGCCGGAGGGTCCGCGGCCTTCGTCGGAGCCGCCGGCGCCGCGTTCTCGTCGTTCGGGCCGGGCTTGAAGGGGCTCAGGACCTTCGCCAACGGAGAAGAGAACTTGACCGACGGCTTCTTCGGCCTCTCGGACTTGATCGGGAGCGCGTTGTCGAGAGACCTAAGAGCCATTTTTTTTTTTCCTTTCGAGTTTGGGTTTGAAAGTGAAGTAAATGATGATTTTTTTTAGAGAGAATGTAAGAAGAAGAAGGCTAGTCTTAATGATTCTACTGGGTGGTGGTTCAAAATTTGAAAAAAAAATGGGGATGGCCGCTTTTTCTGTAACGGCTAGTTTTTTTTTTTTTTTTTTTGAAGGCGGCCGCTTTTTGAACGTTTAAAATGTGAGAAAGTCCCGGTAACGGAAACATCAGCTCTTTTGATATATATATATATTTTTTTTCACTGTCCACGCCCTTCCCTCTTCTGGATGGTAACGGGTTGGGTGTTTCAAACTTAGACCCGAAACCAATTAGAAGAAATTAGATAAAAACCCATCTAGGGTTTCACCCTTTTAAACCACCCAACCAACAATACTTTCTTGCAATTTTACAGCATATTAAGACAAACAAAGAACCCTTTGGAGCGTTTGGATAGAGGTTAGAGCATCTCCAACCCTAGTGTGAGTTCAGAAAAAAATGGTTGCCACATAGGAACAACAAGCTTTCATTTCAAAAATTCTTCTCCAATGCAAATGTAGAATAAATCATGAAGTTGACATGACAATGACATGGCACAGACAATGTGAAGTTGGTTGTCTAGATCTAGACAATGCACTTCACAATAACTTTGTCTGCACATCATCAATTATGAATAGAAGTATTTATAAAAAAAAAGGCTTAATTGCACTTTGATACCCTCAACTATTTCCGTTTTTCAACTTAATACCCTAAAAAATTTTACTCAACAACTCCATACCCTCAACTATTTTGGTTTTTCAACTTAATACATAAAACCCAAAATATTTCCAAACTACCCCTGGCTCCCTCTTTCTCTCTCCCCATGCCCCCCTCCCTCTCCGGCGATGCACCCCCCCTCCCCCCTCCCCCTCCCGGCTCCGGCCACCCACCCTTTCCCGCCTCCACCGGAGAGGAAGGGCTGCTGTTGGGGGCTGAAGGGGGGGCACCGGAAGGGGGGCGGGGGTTGCTGCGGGCGGGGCGGAGGGGTGGGGCGGAGGTGGCTGGCCAGAGGGGGGGCGGGGGCTGGGGGGGAAGGGGTTGTGGCCGAAAGGGGGAGCAGGGTGGGGGGGAGGAGTTGGGGCCGAAGGGGGGAGCGGGGATGGGGGAGGGTTTGGGGGATAGTTTTGAATTTTAGGCAGGGGCGTTATTGTCCAAATAAAATTCAGGGTATCAACTTGAAAAAAAATAGTTGAGGTAGTAAGTTGAAAAACGGGAATAGTTGAGGGTATCAAAGTGCAATTAAGCCTAAAAAAAATGAAGACGTGGAGGAGTTGTCTTGGAATTCGGAAAAAAAATACTTTTTATTGTCTTCTCAATACTTTTGCATTTGAGAACACTTTTTTATCTCATTGTCTTGTATGAATATCATCTTGCCACATAGCAAAGACATTGTCTTGTACCTCATGCCACATAGGAATCATAATACAAAACAAGACACTAGGGTTGGAGTTGCTCTTAGAAGTACAAAAACACTTGGAGAGTACGAAAAAAAAATCGGAAAAGCCTTGTATCTACATGTGATTGGGCTGGCTAAAACCGATGATTTTAGCCCCATGTGCAAACGTAGGAAAAAAAAATTTGTCCAATGGAAAACCAACACGTGGCATTGGTTCACACGCGATTTTTTGGACGGTTCATGTAGACGCACCGTTAAAAGTATGTTAAAAGAAAAGGTCAATAACCGATGGAGGCGACCATGCGATCGAAGCTAACACCACGTGTCGCCATCCTACCGGGGCATGGGCCCACAAAATCGGTCCCACCTGCGTTCATCGTTTAAAAATTCTAACCAATTGGGGGCCGACACGTGACGTCGGTTCACGCTTAGAGCATCTCCAACCCTATTGTCTTGTTTTGTGTTGTGAATCCTATGTGGCACGAGACATAAGACAATGTCTTTCCTATGTGTCAAGATGACATTCACACAAGACAATGAGATAAAATATGTTATCCAATGCAAAAGTTACAATAAAATTACTTTTTTTCAACTTCCAAGACAACTTTTTTACTTCTTCTTTTTTATATATATATATTTTTATTCATAATTGATGATGTGGACATAAAATCATTGTGAAGTGCATTGTCTAGATCTAGACAAGCAACTTCACATTCTCCTTGTCATGTCATTGTCATGTCAACTTCACAATTTATTTTACATTTGCATTCGAGAAGTAATTTTGAAAAAAATGTTTGTCATTCCTATGTGGCAACCATTTTTTTCAAACTCAGAATAGGGTTGGAGATGCTCTTAGGCCCTCCTTTCGGTCTGTGTTGAAATATTGATGTTAAAAGGGATAATTTAACAAATACCCCCATTCCAAATGTTAAAACTAGCATATACCCCCACTATTTATTTTATTTAGCAAATACCCCCACTCCTATGTAAAAGAGTGGGGGTATATCTTAAATTTTTATTATTTTATATCAAAAATGGAGGTATTTGTTAGATAAATAAAATAGTGGGGGTATATGCTAATTTCAACATTTAGAATGGGGGCATTTGCTAAATTATCCCATGTTAAAATTGGTAACTTGTGACTGAAAATAAGTTCTTGTTCGATGCATCTCTACCACACTTTTTCTGCAGCAAAAAAAAAGGAGGAAGTACGGGATTGAAAATAAAATTCTGTTGCTTCTTCATTCATTTCGTGCTCTTACAAGTGTGAATATTCTCTGGGAACTCCTCTCTCCTCCCATCACCGTCTCCTCCCGCCATCAACCATTGTCCACTCTATATTTGGTGTTATGATGTTTTGCTGCATTTTTTTTTTTTCCTTCGCATTTGCTCATGTTTTGAGATTTGAGATTCTCTGATTTTTTTTTATTTTTTGGAGACTTTGTTAGCTATCTTGGCAAATTTTCGAAGAAGAAGGGTTGTAAATTAGAGTCCTGGATGACATTAATTTGGATACTTTTCTTGTATGCAGTCGATGATAACTTGAATATATTGTTTATTTTAATTCAAACCATCCTTTTTAGGTCATGTATAGGGTGAGGTTCGGTTTATTCAATTTCAACCGAATCAAAATAAACCAAAATTTTACGAATCCAAAATCGATATTAGCCAAAACCAAAACCGAACTGAACCAAATAACGATTCAGTTTATTCGGCTTGTTCGGTTGGACTATTGCTATTGTATGATGGATAGGGTCCAAAGTTAAAAACGTAGTTAGATGATATTAAAAATTACAATTTTTATACACACATTTGTCGTATTTGTTCCAAAGTTATACTAGTTATTAAATTACCAAAATTTGGTTTCAAAAACATAAATAGAATTATTGATTTCAAAATACACATTTTAATTACAACACATGCATAGAATTGGAAATATTTATATAATTGCACAACTATTATTCGATTTTCGGTTTTAGACTGAAATCGAAATCCAAAACCAAAACCGAATAAAAAATTTTAGTATTTCAAAACTGAAATCGAACCAATTTTTTTCAAACCGAACCGAATAAAAGATTCGGTTCTGTTTGATTCAATTTTCGGTCCAAAACTGAATAATGCCAACCCATGTGATATGAATTTGTTGCTAATGGAAGTAAATAGCCACTAGTAGAGAGCCTACCAATTAGTATGCAACAATAAATGAGTAAAAAATAGTGAGGAAGGCCAGTAAAGAAGCCACAAATTAAACTTGTGACGCTTAGCTAGCACAATTCTTCGCTAATTTCAATTTGGTTTAGGCTATTGGTTATAACTAATTCTGGTTCGATTTCAGTGTTAAATTTTTAGAAGTTTAATTTGTTCGATTTTTACTATTTCCATTTATTTTTTTTGCTCAACCCTACAAGAAAGGCCTATCTCTGAAAAGAGTTTTTCTGCTTAACAATTTGATTTCATTTAGATGGAATGAGAGGAAATATGTTCAAGAGTAGGAGAGCCCACTTTAATAGGTATCGAATATGAAACTAAACTAAAGACTAACAAAACTAAAGAAGAAATAGACCCCTCCATGAACCAGTTCAACTGCAGAAACCCAAATAGGAACTCAAAAATAGAAACTTGCAATAGGATTACGACACATGGACTCAAAACTTTCTATTTAAGCCGTAGACATTTTGGAAATTTGCAATCAAAAGATCAGATGCATGTAATTTGTAACTGATAAGTTTTGAAAAAAGAGGAACTCATAAGTTCCTCTAGGATTTTTGCTCAGCGGAGAATGTAAGATACAAAAGAGTGCTTACTTTGCTATTTACAAGAAAACCTAATAGATGCCAATGTTTAAGCAGGTACAGGCAGCACATCATAAATCATTTATTCACAGCTGCCGCAGTACCTTCACAATGTCTGAGACCAAAATTGTATTTCTTCAGTGGAGAAACTAATCTGCCTTTCTGGAACAGGAAGATCTTCTATTTACAGTCCTACAAGCCAACACCTTCCAGGCTAATGCTCACCTGACCGCATCTGGAACTATGATAAAGAACTATGCCGCATGCCGTAAGCTAAACACACTTCCTGCAACAAACTGTTTCCAAGCCTTAACCGGGCCGGCCTCTTGAATGTGACGGCGGCTTTCAGCCAACATCCTGCCGTCCATAAACAAGCCTCTCGCAGCGAAACCCATGAACTCGGATGGATTCATACAACCACGAACTCGGGACACGATGCCTTCTTCGTAAGAGAAGCCCATCCGTATAGTTTGAACAACAGAAGTTTGATGCCAAGGCTCTTCGACGGTTTCCCTGTGTGGTGGGGCAGGAACTACCTGTCTGGCAAATGTGGAGTCTTCCTCTGATGACATGACATTTGCCATACCGAATGCCTCCCAGTCTACCTGCTGCCAAATCCCATGAGCCTTTTCAGTATTAGGCATCTGATAATCTTGGATTGCAGTCGACTGTTCCAAAGCTAATTTTTCAGCTTGAACTTTTAGCTCTTGCAGCCGACGATCAATCCGTGAAGATACTGCGTCATATAGCATTCCTCTGGAGTCATCCTCGGTATCATCCTTGGAGACGAGCAAATCTTCCAGGTGGACCGGATCCCCTACGAGAACTGTTACCTGCAGGAAGGTACATGTAACCAACAAATTGATGCATGAGTTGCAAGTGATCCATTAAATACACTTGGATTAGAGGAGAAAGGTCATCCTATATTAATCTGTGTTAGGACATATAAAGAGCACTTCAGTCATGGCTAAGCAATCAGGCGGTTACCATTTTGCCAATCTTCGGAAAATGAGATCCTACTGGCATGATGTCTTGCATCCCTGTGTGGATGAAAGGGATGACTACAGGGGCATTGTCTGCATCCATCACCAACCTGTAAGAAAACACAGTACAATTGCAAAGGTGTTGATTAATGCACAAACTCCAGGAATAATATAGATAAGAGAAAGCAGAAAGATCACTCATTGGAGATGATTATAGGGACACAATGGTGATTGCAAGCCATACACTGTTGAACATAAACAAGACACATGCGAACCTCCAAAGCTATTGTTATATTGTAACAAATGCAACAAACTTAGTGGTGAGATGCCTTTTCCATTAGTGACAGGCAAAAAAGTTAAGGTGGATTGAGAATAGCAGCTTAAGCCGTAAATACAAACAACTCTTGGATACAAAAGCATTAAAATATTATTCAACCTCAACAGGTTACAAAATGGGCCAATAGCTTTTTGAAGTCTACTCAGTTTGGGTAAGAAATGTATTTACCCGTCTAACTGCATTTCTTGTATTGCCAAAACTCATTTTTGTTAAACTCATAAGCTAATGAAAACAAACGTCAACTGATGTACAAATAAACATGGATACTATACCAATTGGCTGGTGCCATAATCTCAAGGAAAGCTATTGTTATATTGTAACAAATGCAACAAACTTAGTGGTGAGATGCCTTTTCCATTAGTGACAGGCAAAAAAGTTAAGGTGGATTGAGAATAGCAGCTTAAGCCGTAAATACAAACAACTCTTGGATACAAAAGCATTAAAATATTATTCAACCTCAACAGGTTACAAAATGGGCCAATAGCTTTTTGAAGTCTACTCAGTTTGGGTAAGAAATGTATTTACCCGTCTAACTGCATTTCTTGTATTGCCAAAACTCATTTTTGTTAAACTCATAAGCTAATGAAAACAAACGTCAACTGATGTACAAATAAACATGGATACTATACCAATTGGCTGGTGCCATAATCTCAAGGAAAAGGTGACGGAAGTAGTAGTTTTCTATACTGGTTATGCCAAGACCAAGTTGGTGAAATTGCTTACAAGTAGACTGGTGGTTGCACATACGTAAACGGATGTAGAAACAATACATCACTACATCCGGATAAACCTTGTATGAGGATCCTCACATCCTTTAAGTCTAAAGCTTTACTATATTTTTGGAGACTAAACTCGATACAATATATTCCTGGAAGCACACTTTTTGGACTATTCAAATGTTTCAGTGTTGATTTAAAGCTTCAATACATTTTTGGAGACTAAACACAATAGATGAGTCCATAGTTGTGAAAAGCGCGCTCGAGGCGCACCTCAGGTGTGAGGCTCATGCGACTCGTCGCTTAAAACCTCAATATAGGTGCACCGAGGTTCCCTTCATGACGCTCACACCTTAGAGCATCTCTTGACAAGATTCAAGCCCATTTGGGGCGCGCATCATACATATTCTACTTTACATGTTATTGTACCCTAACTTTCATTGACCATTGGAATCTAAGTACTTAAATTCCATTTTCCATTTAGTTTGCTTCTTAGTACTGCTATTAGAGTATTACTATATTATTGCCTATTGTCCACCGTGAACAAAGCCTAAAAGATGGATTAATTATATTATTGTCTAAAATAAATAACGAATTATCAATAGTTTAGTGCACATTTTCATACAAGTAATATTTATTACACATATATATAAATAAATTTTACAATAAGTGTGTGCTTCGCCTTCATGAGGCTCACGCTTTCGCCTAGCGCTTCGACCTTGAAAATCCTTTGTGCCGCGATGCGCCTTGCGCCTTTAATAACCATAAGTAGAGAACATTCCTATTATCCCAAGTTCCATACTTTCTAAGAGCCACATGGCAACGTATCCCTGCATACACTATAAGTAGAGAACCTGTAATTGTCTACCTCAGGTCTAACAATTTCAATCCTGGATACTGTATTTTAATTTTTTTTTTTTCAATCCTCGATACTGTATTTTATTTTATTTTCAATCCTGGATACTTTATTTTAAAAAAATTTACTAGGACCATCTCCAGATCATCGTCTCCAAGGTACTATGATGAAGTCTAACTCCAATCTTTCATCCTAATTCAAACATTCCTACGTTCAAACCCCATAAGGAAATAATTCTTCATCTGATCCTCATAAGCGCATGTTCAAAGTTCAAACCCTATCATATCGGAAACCCCTTTTCAAGTCAACCTTCCAGTCTCAATCTCATTCCTTTTGATTCCTAGCTCATTCTTATCAACTGCACTAAATCCCTACTCTTCCTACCGATATCCCTATTTAATAGCAGATAATATATTGTCAATCTTAATGACTTCTGATACCCTATGAAGGTTAAACCTTTTCCTTAGCATTATTATTATTCAAGAACCAACTATCACTAGCAAGATGAAGTAGCTGGGCGTGCAATAAGGTTTAGTCAGTTTAAGCTATTCCAATTATACGTTCAAACCAAATTGACAGTTATCACCTAGCTATGTTGCATGAATACGGACACAGGTATGGATATGGATATGGTTATGGATATGGATATGGGTAAGGATAAGGACATGATACGGATATGGGATATTTCAAATAGGTACACATGCATGAATACAGACACCACTACGGACACCATTCTTCCATGTCCGTGCAACATAGTCACCTGGACAGACATGGTCCATTTGACAAGTGGGATGTTCTTGGGTTGATCCTGTTTAAGATAGTTTCAAGCCAGACTTATGGTAAAGTTTACCAACCAGAGCTGCACTACAATTCAACTTTTACTGAACTTTAGAGAAAATTCGATCAAAACATATGAGATTTTAACCAACTCATGGACTTCAGACTGATCAAGTCCACAACTAAACACCTTCAGGCGTGTATTCTTACTTGAGTTTCTGACCATTGTAGCCTAACTTTTTGAAAAGTAATTTCTAAGGCAATGTTTGGTTGGAGCAATTACGATAGGATCATAGGAATCAAGGAAGTAGGTCAGAATCCTGTTAATTCACGCAAAACGTCAGTTTGGCCCATCCATGAATTATAGAATCCGAAAAAAAAAAGACTCTTCATAATTCCTTGTCTAGTGTGCTTTTCGACTAATTCCTAGCTTCGGAGGAATTGAGGAACTGGGTCATAATTCCTATTGCAACGAAAAGTTGCTCTTCATTCCTCGGTGTCAAATTGGTGTTTGGTTGAGGAAGCAAAAAATTTAAGTCTAATTATTTAATTTAGGAATTAATGAATTAAATTTAACTCCTTTACCCCAATTCGTTGAAGTTGGTGCAAGCTTCAAGTCGACTCCAGATATAATCAAAAAAGAAAATCGATTTTCACTGAGATGGTTTGAACTCACTCTAAATGCCTTATAATTTAACCAGTCTTTAGGTCAGCATGTATCTTCAAATTATTCAGAATTATTTTTGGACAATTACGCAGAGGAATCGTAGTCAAGAACATGGCTTTTAACTAGTCTGGGACTCTACCACAAAATGATGTCATGCATGACCAATTGGATATTGATTTTTAACCTACTCATGGAGTTTAATTGAATCAGCCTGTAAAGGATCATCTCTTCTGAACAACATCAACTATTGTCCTT
This sequence comes from Iris pallida, assembly GCA_029216955.1. Lineage (NCBI taxonomy): Eukaryota > Viridiplantae > Streptophyta > Magnoliopsida > Asparagales > Iridaceae > Iris > Iris pallida. Next base: position 11,021,280 of record JANAVB010042420.1, read on the forward strand.
TCTAACTACATCAATCCATGTTCCTCTTGCTATATCCCTAGTCTTTGCAGCATCTGTGTCAATGCAGCCCTTTCTTATTTAAAACCTTTAATTTATTGTAGCTCACCCATATCATAATTCTCATTTCAGAAAATGCTCATTAGTTCCAACATGTTCTTAGTCGCCCAACAGTTCAAACAAAAATAGTGCTAGTTTAATATCCTAATATAAGTCTATTTCAGTTTCAAAGTATTATACAATCATATAGTACCCCTAAATCAATCACTACAACAGCAGTTCTGTGAACAACATCATCGTTAATCATGAAATCTGACAATTAATCCTAAGTTACTAAAAGTCATCAATTGATGCCTACAGCCATCACTGTGAAAAGTCATGTTGCACCCCATCCTAAATGCTGCGAACAACAATCATGTTTGCCGTCTGACCGTTTGTCCTAACTCCTAAGTAACTAAAGCAATCACCAATTATGCGGGTGTCACCAATAGAACGCTCTTTTTAATTAAAACAATCACCAAAAATCTTGGCCATCAATCATTCTCCTTAATATTTTAACTGAACTACAAGTATAAGGAAAACATGAAGGGTAGTCACAATATGTGCTTGAGAATAAAAGACTCGAGAAGAAGTGAAACAGAGAATATTATTCTAATCAGCTAAATAAAATGACTATTTCCTAACAGTTCAATAGAAATTGAAACATTCACACAGCTAAGAGTACAACTGAGAGTTCTTTTGGTGAACCATTTCCAGTGAACTGTCATAGTCAAGAAACCAAAACGCTGGTCCATTTAACATTGCATATCTAAGATAAAAAGATAGCGGCCAAGTATTCCATGAGATAAAATTCAACACTACTCAAAAGTTGATTTATTTTTTAACTTTTCCTTTTTATCTTTTAACTTGAATTTAAACAATCCATCAACAGATTGCATTCCTTTGTCATTTATTCCTTTACTAGTGTAGTGGGAATTACAAAATGATGGTCGAGGATTCAAAAGTCAATTTACACAAGAAGGCTTTGATGCTTTATTGAGAGCATGCATGAGACAAATAAACCTCTACATTATTCATAAGCAAACTTAAGTAAGAAACAAATGAAAGAAAACCTCAGATCGCATAAAACATCAGTCATTTGTACGGAAAATAATTGCAATTTCTACAAAAGTACAAAGAAGTCTTAGTTGCCCATTCGCTTAAATGGTATATTAGGATATTACATTTGACCAGATCAACGGTCTACACCAGGATAGCCATTAAATGAAAATGAACATGATGTCATACATTAAACAAAACTTTCTAGTACCTATTATGGATGCAAGGATAAGAAGGTTGATTGGCATTCCACACATGGTTCTTTTCACTCACCTTCCAATCCCTCTCTTGGAGGAACCCATGGTTCTTCCACCATCGCGAGAACGACTTCCTTCAGGAAAGATATGAACCCAACCACCACTGTTTAGTTTAGATAGAGCCATATCCATTCCCTGGGAAGAAAAATTTGCATTAAATTCATAAAAACATCAGGCCAGTACATAAGGGGGAGAAAACTCATCCGGTAGTATTATATAGCTTTTATATTGTAGTCGCTTAGAAGAACATACGATTAAAAGTTGTTGATCTCTCTGTTAATTAGATGATACTACAGAACATACAGTAATAAATACTAGGGACACAAACTAGTTACACCACAATTCAAAGGGAAAGAAACAACTTGCACAGACACACACGGACACACCCAACAACAACAACAACAACAACACGCGCACGACGGACGGACGGACATAGAGAGAGAGAGAGAGAGAGAGAGAAAGAGAGAGAGAGAGAGAGAGAGAGAGAGAGTAAACAGCTAGAAAAGGTAATTTGGCATACACGACATTAGGTGAAAGTAATATTTTCTATTTCACTAGATTACATACCAACCTTTAGGGTGTGTTTGGTAGGAGAGAAAAGTGGAAGGAAAATAGAGGAGGGAAAAGTGAAGGGAAAAATTTAGGCTCCGTTTGGATATGCTTTTTGAAATTTTGTTCTGAAAGTAGTTTTCTGAAAGAAAGTTATAAAGTTGTTTTGTGAGTAGAAAGATTCTGAATTTGTGTTTGGTTAGTTTCATCTGAAAAATTGTTTTAAAACAAAAAAAAGTCCAAAATTGTGTTTGGTTAAAAAAATTTAGAAACTAATTTATTAATTGTGTCCATTCGTGTCCAACTGTGTCGTCCCAACATCGAGACAAACGTCGTCGACTTTGTCCACGACTTTCGTCGTCGTCGTTCCCGTCCAAGGTCCTCCATGACTTCGTCCCGGGGCCATCATGAAGTCGTCATCGTCGAAGGTCATCGTCGTTCACGTCCCGTCCAAGGTCGTCGTCGTTCCCGTCGAAGGTCGTCGTCGTCCGTTTGAGCCGACGGTGGTCGAGGAGGAGCTCGACCGTCATCAACTTCGTCCAGGGGCTCCAAGGCCAAGGAGGAGCTCGACCATCGGCGGCTGAAGAGGAGCTCGACCATCGACTGCCAGCGGAGGTCGAAGGGAGGGGAGGCTCGAAGGGAGCTCGACCATCGACTGCCGCCGGAGCGGCCAAGGAGGAGTTCGACCATCGACTACCGCCGGAGCGGACAAGGAGGAGCTCGACCATCGACTGCTGCCGGAGCTCGAAGGGAGGGGAGGCTTTCTTCTCCGGGAGGGGAGGCTTTCGACTGCCGCCGGAGCTCGAAGGGAGGGGAGGCTTTCTTCTCCGGATCTCGACCATCAACTCGCCATTTTTTTTCCTGAAAAGAAATGAAAACGAGAAGAGAGAGAGAGCTAGCTAGCTAGCTGGATTCGTTGGAACTTGGGGGGTTGGTAGGGGTGGGGTCCACATTTTCTTAAAATCACTTTCAGAAAACACATTTTCCCTGAGTCCTGAAAGCTGGTTTTAAAAGTGAAGTTTAAAAAAAAATTCTGAATGTAATATTTAGAGAAGTGTTGGCCAAACGTCATTTTTGGGAGTAGTTGATTTATAACTCAGAAAACTGAGTTATAAATCATAAGCAAACAGGTCCTTATTTTCTCTTGTTTGGTATGGAAGGAAAATAGGAAGGAAAGAAAAGTGAAGGGACTACTTTTCCCTCATCCCCTAAGAAATTCAATCCCCCCAAAAGTGGAAGGAAAAGTGGAGACTTGTATTAATTAACAATTATACCCCCATATGAATGTATTATTTAAAAATTATTTATGATGTCAAATGGTAAATAAGTGTTTTTAGTTGAGGATAGTATTGGTAAACCCTATATTTTTTTACTTTCTTTTCTTCCACTTTTTCTTCTATACCAAACAAAGGAAATTGCTTCTCTTCTCTTTTCCATCCTTGCTACCAAACAGAAAGGAAGGAAATGATATTTCCTTCCCATATGAAAGGAAAATATAACATACTTTTTTTTTCCTTCCTTCCACTTTTCCATCCTTTCTACCAAACAAAGCCTTAAATCCACTTACTGGTGAGTATATACAGCCTACATGTTGTGGTCCAGACAAAAGGCCTACCCTTCAGCTCCAATAAACGTACATCGGTATCTCTAGCCCATATTGCAATATTCCCTTTAATGGTAAAGTGTGATTCTGTCATGCTAATACCATTTCTATTCTGAATACCCTTCCACTAGATGTAGTAATTCTTTTTAGTAGATTGACCAATAACCTTATAAAAAAAAATCATTCTCATATCAAATGCAGTGAGCTGGTATCAGGATGGTAGGGTGGTTTAGCTAGTAAAAAGTATTGTTCTAACTATAGGTTGATGTTTCCTATATTTATTAGGAAATACCCACTTCTATACATCATACCATAAGCCTCCTCAACCCTCACAGACAGTACCGTTTTACACAATTCATATTCCAGCTCAAAAACAGGGGCTAAATATATCTCGTTCAAACGATCTACAAGGACAACGGTCGATAGCTGCAATAAATTGCAGTACTTACATCTCCATTATAATAAATTGGTTTTAAAAAGACATGAACTTATAGAGAATAACATGATACCTTCTGGTATATGCCATCACCACGGGAAACAGGCAAAACTTTGAGACATTGGAAAAATGCAGAGAGCACCGGATTTCTGAAACAGCGATCAGTTGCACAAAGGGTCCACCTCAAATTCCGAGCATCCAACATGACACTTGGAGGAAGCAGAGAAGCAATCACAAATGGGTCATCTACGGCAGCTACATGGTTGCTTACCTGCAATGCGATATAAGATCATTTTTCATCAAACTTCAGTTACTTGAGACCAATGAATCACAAAATTGTATGTAATGCATTCTGTCAATACAGCTGCGCGTCCATATGCATTTAACAAAAGGACACCTTTAGATTATATCAATTCCTTATTCTTTTGCAAGATAAGAACCCATACAAGTATGCAAACAAGAATGGAATCGGGAATCATGATCGGGTAGGAGAGACTCTACAGACAAGTTTGCTGCCCACAAGAGCACTTGGAGCTGCAATTCTTTGGTTAACTGCAATGGTCAAGGAGGTATTATTTGATTCAAGATCAAAAACATGGTATCAGTGTTTGGTAATGGACCCTCTAAGAGTATCGCTATCATACATTTTCAACAACTTCTGCAAACACGGAGCACGTTTCGAGTATTGAATTTAGGTAGAGGTGCTTAGTGGGCCAGGCAGCCCGAAACCTGCTCCGGGCCCGGTCGAACCGTGATTGGGTCGGCCCGGTCAACGAGCCAGTCCGGCCCGGCCCCAACAGCGGGTCGGACTGGGTATTACCCCTCCCAACCCAGGCCCGTATAGCTTACTGGGTTCGGGCTAGGCCCCCCCCCCCACCCGGTCGACACAGTCCGACCCGGCCCGGTTGTGGGCTCGGTTTACCCCGGTCCAAACCCAGTGTGTGTGTGTGTGTATATATATATATATATATATTGGGTTTGTAGTATCGACCGATTCGGACGATACCGATATGTGTCCCGATTCGATATCGACCGATATTGACATTGCGGGTCACTTTTCCAGTCAATTAAGCAAAAAAAGAATAAAACTTATCTATTGCAGGTAAACCAATCCGCAAGGGTGACTACTATTTCATTCAACTTTAATATTACTAAGAAATAACACATAAAAGACTTAAGGTTATGCCTAAATATATTTAAAAAATTAAAAATAATTATTTATTAAAAATTATTTGTTTTCCGAATACCAAAAAAATCCGATACTCCAATCCGAAATTTTCGATACCACCAGTATTGATACTCATAGGAAGTGTCTGATTCCGATACTGCAAACCTTTATATATATATATATATATATATATATATATATATATGGAGAACAACGAGCTTTGGGTTCAAATGGTCAGCTAGTGAAATTAAAACTCCTCTGTAGCAAGAGGTTCTTGGTTCCAACCAGGTTAAACTCAATATATATATATATATATATATATATATATATATATATATATATAAAGATGACACAAAGAACTTAATATATTTATTTCAAGATGATAACCGTTGCTTGTGATTTACAATAAGTTAACAACTCGTAAATAATAAATAATCACCAAAAGAACATTATAAGAAAATTTGTATTTAAAAATAATAAAATAGAGCACATTGAAATGAAAAATTTTCAAAGTAACATGATTCGAAATTTTATTTAACCATAGTGTGGTTAAAATTTTATTTAGCAAAATAGCACATTTTAGCATCACATCACCAATTCTTTTGGTTTATTTTATATTCTTATAATGAACCAATACTACCGAACAAGTCTATTTTCTTTTCAATATGCATCATTTTTGTTATTAAAAATCTTCGTGCCTCTGACATTGCTTCACAAATTATCTCGTGTCTCTAGCGCCCCTTGATAATTTGGTTCTCTAAATTGCTTATCATCTCTCATTTAATACTAATATTTGAAAATCATTGACTTAGCATAACACTTCTTTAGATCGATGACATATACATTTGTTGGAAAAGACTATTCTATTTTAATCGTGACACTTCATGTTCTGTCGGGAATACTTTTTGTCTCCGCCATTCGTTATCCTCTTATCTTTAGTCACTAAATATAACTCTAATTTGTTATATAGATGATACACCAAACAAAGAAACAATATTATTCTTTGGCCAAAAGAAATTTGAAGTCCCATAATTAACTCCAAAAAATTTATCCTTTCAAAATTATAAGATCTAAACTTAATTCTTTTTATATTATTGCTAAAAGTTTTCACAATCAAACCTCAACTAGGCCTACATTTTTTCAAGCTAGGAACTAGAACTCAACATCTCGATGATTTCAATCAATCTATAAACCAAATTTGAATCTATAAACCAAATTGAACATATTGTCTCGATCACATTAGTACTTTATTAGGCTTGATCATAATGCTACCTTTTCTTTTCTTGTTATAACTTCCAACCAAAAAAGAAACATGGAATTGAAAATAGAAGTTAAGAACGTTAGAATACAAAATAAAGAAAAATTTTGAAGTAATATTCTGCATATGAAAAAAAAAGAGTGTTTGAAAGAAAAGACCAGCAATTTTGAAACCAACTCTAAATATGATCCGCACATGGCTCGGGAAAAACAACAACTTGATTTACAAACCAACCAAACCATTTTTGTTTGCTATTTTATTATGATAAACCCATTGTAACTACATTTCAAAATTCTGATGGGACCAATGAAGTGCGTTATTGTGATAATTAAAATTTGATGTCTGCTATTTTATTAAATCAAATATTATTATTTTCCAATTCCTATTGAAAATTTATGAAATTACATGTATATCCTCTTCAAAGTGGAACACATGTACGAAATGGAAGGCCTAACATGGACAAGTTGGGTAAGGCACACTACAACTTCAAGCAGTAGTGAGCCATTGACCAGGCCAACATTTTGGTTTGCCTAACATGGACAACTTGTAATTTGATTTGGATGCCTAAACTTGTTACATGTTGCTCAAATAGTTGAATGGACAACTTCTAGGGTGACAAGCCTACAACTTGTTACATGTATGTAGGGACAACATTTTGGTTTGCCTAACATGGACAAGTTGGGCCGGGTCTCATGACCACTAGCTGAATTTTATTTTATTTTTTAACTAACAGGCCAACCTGGGCCCGGGACGCGCCCAGCCTAGCCTGAGATATGGGTCGGGCTGAGTGTAGGTATAGAGAAAACCCGATCCGGCCCAGTTATCCTAAACGAGCTGGCTCGACCCATGCCCGATCAGGCCCGGAGCGGCCCACATAATACACACCCTATATATATATATATATATATATATATATATATATATATATATATATATATATATATCTTCATCTTACACCTAGTTCCTAACTTAAATTTAACTCGGCTTTCATCCTGAATCACATAACTCATACCTATTTATGTTAAGAGGTTTTCTACTGCCTCTGACAAGGAGGAACAAACTAACAAGTACAGACTTTGAGTCCTCGTGCAATTAGCTAATAGGTAGAAAGAATGTGACAGCACTGTTAAAACTATGCAGCCAAACTCCTATACTAATTTTCATATAGATGCAAGTTCCTCGCTATCATAAACTTTCATAAAAAAGAAACCTGATAATCTCTAACGAATTACTTACTACAGTCTGCATTTCCTTCTATATAAATGCAAACGCACCATATTTTGCTAAAGGGGAAACACAGGCTGAAACAACTGTATGCAAGATCCTATGGCCATAGCTTGCCCTAAAAGAGTAAAAAGAAAGTAAATATGAGGCATGTGCCGAAACCTAGGAAGCACAGAAACCTGAAACTATGTGCCTTGTCCATTTTGCATCATGGCAGACACATACCGGACACATACACTCAAAAATACACTAGAGCATGACAATCAATGCCGGGTATATATCCATAATTGCCAGAGGCAAAAAGCACACTTGCGAGCCAAGGTCTTTCACGGCCTAAGCACAAAGCGAAAGTGAGGCATGCACCTGAGAAAAGCAAGATGCATGTATAAAAATACGAAGAATAGAGGTCCTTGTTGTCGAAACTGCTCCATGTTGCAAGTTTGAGGTTACACTTTGTGACGATACATGGACCCTTCAACCCTGGACAAGGAGGGACAATGATGCTTTGATGTCGTCGTATAAGTGTCACATTTATTAACAGTAAAACCAAGGCGCAACCTCCGTTACTGTTGAGCTTCTCACCAAGGCATGCACGTTGGCACGCTTTTAACAAATTAGGTTGCCATCTTATTCGTGTGCGTGCAACAAAGAATTCGGAACAAAAAGAACACAATCTTTTCTCCAATAATTGCATCCTAAAATAAGTGCAAATCTAGTTTGTCGATTCGCTCGAACTGCGTACCGTTATGAGAGGCTTCCCTTGCGGTCTCTCCAGCAGCGCCCGGTGCAATTTCTCTGCGCCGTAGATCTACACCAAACCCAACAAAAATTAACAACCTTTCTTTGCCATCACACCACCAAAATTTCTAAAGAAAGGAGTCTCGGCTTTATTTATCTCCAGCTACCTGAACATGGTTAAACCCATGCATGAACACATGGCACACATTCCCGATGACAGGGACAGCCACGGCCTGGAGCATCCGAACGACAACGGAGTCCTCGACGCCGTCAACATTCTTATCAACTGCCAATTCCACTTCCATCAGGGTCGTTTCCGCAAATTACCAAAAAAAAATTAAAAATTAGGGATTCGATGAAGGAAAGGTTTGTGTTACTTCTTTTTCGGTAGAATCGATAGGAAGCGCGAGGCCGAGAGGAGGGGGAGGAGGCGAGCGGGTCGGGCCAGAGGCGGCGGATCCACCGGGTTAATGGGTAGTCCGGATGGGAGATCCGGTGGCGGAGGCGGTGGCGGTCGACCGCGACGCGGAAGCGATCGCGGATGCGGATCTGGAGGGCCCGGGCGCGGTCCTTCCATAGGGTCCGGCTCCGGTCGATAAGCTCTCCCGCCATGGATTGATTTGGGAAGTGGAAAATTAGGGTTTGAAGAGGGGGTGATGGCTTTGAGCGGAGAGGAGGGAGGTTTTGTGGTTTTTTTACGGAGAGGTCCTTATTGTTTATCGGTATTTGCGTAGTTGTTATTTTGAGCTGTGACGGCTGTGTAATAATACTGTACTAGGTGAGGGGTGTTTGGGAATTTTGTATGGACCCCGCCCCGCATATATATCCTTTTCTTTTCTTTTCTTTTCTTTTCTTCCATTCTGGATCAGGTTGGGTGATGATGCAGTACTGATATACTCTTGTTGGTTGATGCGACACACGTCACAAACTAGTTATATATACTTACTAGTAATTAGTAAATGCACGCATTTTATACGTATAATAAGTATAGTATTCAATTATAGTTAAACATTTTTTTAATTTATGTGGATAAGATGAGAGGTATTCTTATTATTTGATTGAGTTCCATTTCCCATGTTGAATATATATAAAAATTTAAAAAAAATTCAAAACTTTTTTACATAATTTATTTTTTTAAATGAAATGGACCATGATATAATTACGTCTTAGACGGCTCACTTTTGAGCCGTTTTGAAGCCTCATTATATAGTAGAAGATATATAGCTACGTGACTTATACGTATTTCATAATACTTGGGAAGAAAAAAAAACGAAAAACAGCTTCCTTAATTATTTTTCTTCTATTATATGTAATTACATAACTACCTATATTGAATTTAATTAAATTTAATGAATAATGTATATTACTATATAATAAGAAAGTATGTTTCACCGTGAAAGTTTTATTTCAAAAAGAGTAAATGACAAAAAAATCCTCCATAGATTGGTCATTTTCGTAAAAAAAGATCTCATGCTCTTAAATTTTTCACTAAAAAATTCCAAATGACAATTTTACCCCTCCCCCCTCCTTCCTCGACCATTGGTGGAGGGGCTGGGTGGCCGGCGATGCCACGGGGAGGACCGCGGGGCCGGGGCGAGGACGGGGGAGGGCCGCGGGGGGCCGGCTAGTGCGGGGTCGGCGAGGTCGGGGGGGGAGGCTCGCGGAGGACGGGCGGGGCTGGGGGCTCACCGCCGGGGGGAGGACCAGCGGGGGGAGGGCAGGGGGGTCGGGTGGGGGGAGAGCCGACGGGGGTCGGACGGGGGGGGGGGGGGGTTGGGCGGGGGGAGGGCAAGGGGGCGAGGTCGGGGGGGAGGCTCGCGGGGGACGGGCGGGGCTGGGGGCTCGCCGGCGGGGGGAGGGCAGAGGGGGTCAGACGGGGTGAGGGCACGGGGGGCAGGGCCGGCGGGGGGAGGGCAGGGGGGAGGGCGGGACTGGGGGGTCGTCGCCGCCACCGGGGGAAGAGAGGGGGGCGGGGGCATTTTTGGGATTACAAATTTTAATTTTGGCTGAAGGAGCTTTATTGAGCGGATTTGTAATCTAAGGAGGGACGAATTGCTAAAAATGACTAATATGTCTTCATTTGCAAAAGTCGGATATCTAACGAGGATTTTTTTTTGTCATTTACCCATTCAAAAATGCTTTGATCTATGTTTACTATTAAAATTATTCATCTATACTGCTATATAATAAGAAAAGTATGCTTTACAGTAGAATTTTTTATTCCAAAATGTCTTCATCTATGTCTACTAATTAAAATTATTCATTAAATTTAATTTATCTATCTATTATATAATAAGAAAAGTTGAAAGGCCACCGTAAAACTTTCAAGATTCCTAAAATACCCTTAACTTACTTTATTTGATTAATTTGAAAATTAATTAATGGTGTAGTCATAATTATAATATAATTATCATTATTAATAAAAATAATATATATAATTATCATTAATGTCAACTACCATCATTAATACTATCATAGTAAATACATGATATCCACATGTCTCTTTCCACTATTAATATATTTTACTTTATAAAACTATAATGATATAAATACTAATTATTTATAAATATCTCATTTTTATCAACAACAAAAAAGAATTGTTTGGGTGCCAGGTTTAGACCCGCTCGACCCGGCTTCACTAAGTTTGGACTAAAACAGAGCATGGATTGTTGGGCCGGTCCTAAGGATAGAAATAAAAATTAATTAAGAGCGGTTGTGGGCCGGGAAGTGGAAAAAGAAATTAGATAATTGAAATTTGCACTGGGTCGGAGAATAAAAGAAGGCTAATTCTAAGGGCACCCTAACATTTGCTAGGGACTAACCCTTACTAGGGGATAGCCCAGTATAGTGAAACTTTTACTGGGGACAACCCAAATTTTACTTGGGGCTAGCCCACACCCAAAGACTTAGGATTTCTAGAGGCAGACGTCGGCGGGGGCAATGGGGCGCTGGAGAGTGGACGTCGGCGTTGGCGCGAGGGGCGATCGACGCGAGGCTGCGGATGCTGGCGTGCTGCTGCTGTTTCTGGTCGGCCAAGGGGGGAACGAGGCGGCGGCGGTGGAGGCAGAGGAGGAGGACGAGGACGAGGCAGAGAAGGATGAGGCGAAGGAGGAGTTGGAGGAGGAGGACGAGACAGAAGAGGAGGACGAGGCGGAGGAGGAGTTAGAGGAGGCAGAGGCGATGACGGAGGAGGAGGAGGAGGAGGAGACAGAGAAGGACGAGACGGAGAAGGAGTTGGAGGAGGAGGACGAGGCGGAGGAGGAGTTGAAGGAGGCAGAGGCGACGGAGGAGGAGGAGGACGAGACAGAGGAGGACGAGGCGGAGGAGGCGGCGACGGCGGCGGAGGAAGCAGAGGAGGGGGAGGAGGAGAAGGAGGGGGAGAATGAGGAAGAGAAACCATAACCCAACAACATTTGGGCTAGCCCTAAGCAAAAGTTTGGATGGCAAACTTGTAATTATTTTTGGAAGAAGTTGGGCTAGCCCCATGCAAAAGTTGAGGTCCTCTTAGAATTAGCCTAAAAGAATTTGGTATAAGAAAATGTGGCTGGGAAAAATGACTGGCCACCACTTCCCAGCACCTCCCCTCCGCTTCCGCAGACGGCGTCGGCTGAGTCAGAGGTACTTAATTGCTTGAATCTCTTTCTTTCTTTTGTTTTCTTTGAGAGTTCTTTAATGATCCCTTTCAAGAAATTAAGTTGATGGCGTTACTTAGTTTCTTCTTCATTTTATGGACACGTCAAGAATCTGGGTTGCGTCTGTAATAATACGACATTTTTTTGTTTGATCAGTTACTCCCTCACTCTTCTTCTTCTTCATATCATCATCGTCGTCGTCGTTTATGCTGGACACGGACATGATGGGACACGGACACGGACGTAGTGCCCATCCCAGCGTTGTTCCGACACGCATTAGACGCCACGTCCTAGGCTACGTTGCAGGAACACGAGCCGACATTGTAAGGACACAGGTGTAATGCCCCGTCCCGCACGGTGCATTATGCTGAGTCGTTGAGTCGAAGAGTTGCGTTGACCCGATTGTGTATCGATGCGAATCGATACAAAGTGTCATTGTCCCAAGAAATGTGTCGAGTTAGATCGATGCAAAGAGTACGTTGACCCGAGGAACGCATCGAGTAAGATCGATGCAAGTGTTAAGTTGGCCCGAGGGAAAGCATTGAGTCGGTTAGAAGATTCTAAGAAATCGAATCGAGCAAGGCAATTGACCGATTCGGACGAGTATTGATTTTAGTTGGTTTCGTATGCAGGCTATACGTTTACACTAAAATATTAGAGGTCGACATTTTGCTTTATTCAGAAAGGTGTCCGTAAAACCAATCGTCGCCTCGCGACGGACTGAGGCGTTGGCACGGTAAGCCAAAATCGATCGTATAATTCAATGAAGCACGAAGTGCTCGAATGGCTAAATCAAGAGAGTTGGCCATGCAATGAAGTTATGAATTCGAGCCGCAGCGGCTTGGCAAAACGACAAGGCGTATCGGCTCAAGGTGGGGGGACATTGACTTCTCTTTCCTACTCCTTCATGCCTAAGTATAATATATCATTGTATGCTGAGTTAACCTATCGAGACCACAGACGTGGCTCGATAGAGAGATAAAACATAGTGCGTGTCGAACACTAGACAGAACAATTAAAATGAAACGTGCATCAAATGTACGAGTCGCTATAGAACATTGAATATCGCAAAGGCGAGCGCCTCGGTGTGCAAGCCATAAGGAACATGGGATAACTGTATCAACAAATGCATCAGTGCATAAGTCATTACGTGCCCCCGCGTACGAATTAGTATGCTAGAACATTGAAAGACTATATCGGTGCGAGTGCCTCAGTACACAAGCTATAGAATATTGAATACCCTATCGAGGCATGCCTCAGTTGCACGAGTCGGAGGAAAGGAACATAAGTCTAACACGTCGAATACTAAGGCGTAGAACATAAAAATACGGCTTCGAGGCGTGCATCGAATGCGCGATGCAAGAAAAGACGAAAAACTACATCAAATGGGGCGTAGCTGCACGAGACTTACAAAAGATGGCGTCGTTGCGAAGAAGAGAACAGTTATGGCATGGATGTGACATAACTGTCGATGCGGCATGGTGCCTTCGAAATATTCGTGGCCTTTGGGGCGTTCGTTGAGAACATTGGGGCGTTGTGCCAATTGAAATAGAGATAGGCAAACTTGTTTGGTTGTATGAAAGATAAGATGTGTTGTATGGTCAAATGGACTTAAAGATATATTGCATGTGCATGGGTGTTTTCTTCCCTCAAACGTGGTTCACCAAGGCGTTGGGACCGTTCGGCCTAGGAGGACTGCGGGATAAAGTTGGTATTGTTGGTGCACTTCATGTAGATGGTTAACGACCTGCTATTGAATGTGATAAGCCAGTTACCAAGTATTTCGGGGGTCCTCTGATTGTTTGGCTTAGCAACCGCACAGAGTGATTATCGTCTTACACATTCGATTTGATAAATATAAGTCCATTCTAGCCCGAAAAGCTAGTGACCTTCATATAGTTAAGGACGATGGGTTAAAAGTGCAAGGTACACATATATCCTGCACAGATAGATCCTGGGTCGAAAGTGCAAGGTACACACATATCGTGCACATATAGATCCTGCATAGAGAGTACTTATAACATGACAGAAAAAGATGGTGGGCATATTCACCTTGCGTAGGTGCAAGGGAGAGTGCGTCGTTGTTGGTAAGAAGTCACGAAATAACACGGGATTGCTATTGGTTGCTTGTTTACTTATGCAAATCGAATAACATGCTTGCCATGATAACATGCTTTACAGTCTTCAAATATGCCATGAACTGATCCTAGGAGAACATAGAAAGATCACTAAATTGTAGGTTTGCATGAATCAATACAATACTAAATGTCAGTTTGTTAAGTGGGTCTTTGATCAGTACAGCGAGGACAAAAGTACTAATCTCCCACTAGTTTGTTAGCATGTTCAAAGAATGGTCTGATGTCACGACCCGCACCCGGAGTAAGGGCACGAGTGGGTGACAGCGTCCCAGCCTACGTCGCAGAAACGACGTAGAATGCTGTCTAGGTCTACTATCTAACAATAGTTATAATATCAAAACCTGTCGAGAAAGGTCAACTCCGAATGGAGGACAAGCAATGACAATATAATATACTGAATCACAAACTCTAAGAAAGATATATGATACCGAAAGATAAAGACAACAAGATATGAAATATCATCCAGAAGATCCAACACAGAAATAATACAAGTCTAGAGTCAACAATTTCTAATATAAATACTAAAATAATAACAAGTCAAAATGTAATCTGGAGATAAAGTCCAGTACCACACTAAACCAGCTAAGCTACTCTAAAGTCCCATCAGCTGGAGCTAACCCTTGCTGAACTAGGGTCTCCAAGTCTAGGCCAACTACGTCATGAGGACCATAGTAGGTAGGACACTCGTTCTCGCCATAATCTGTAAAATTTTGTTAATATATCCAGTCAAGATGGAATGAGCACAAATCTTAAATAACAGTTCTAGTTAGATGATATTAAAAATGTAGCAGTAAATAGAGAGAATATACAAGGTAAAATAATGTGTACATGAATCATGGTAAGGCATATCAAGACTGTAACTGAATTTAAGAACAAGAAAACAGTATATATCATGTACGAAAATCTGGAACTATATCTATATGAGTTTAGTATTAGTTTCAACATATGATCGGCTTGGGTTGTACAGGAGAAAAAGGGCATGGCTAGTCATACGTGAGGTGTATGGCTAACACTCTCAGGGAACAGGAATCATAGGAGGAAAAATGATCACATATCTACGCTAAGTACCCCCATCCCTGTAACACCCAGTTTTCCAAATAAGGGTAATTTTCAAATTTTGTGATTATAATCATTTAATAATGATATTTAAATCATATTATAATTTTTGGTGATTTTTAATCAATTTAAAACTATTTAAAATATTGAATTGTGATTTTGATGGTTAACTAGTTAAACCCTAGTTTTGTTAAGCCTAGAGACTAACCATAACCAAAGGAGCCTAGTCATGTGATTAGGATGACTAATTACAACTTTTTAGTCTAGGGGTATTTTTGTCATTTTGACAATTTTGTGAAATTGTAATTTGATTAATTAAATATTGTGCTAATATTTTAATTAAGCCTTAACCTAGAAGTTTAACCTAACCTAGATTAGTCTTAAGGGTAGAATTATGGTTAGAACATTCCTACTAAGTGCCAAGGTTAGTAATATCTAGATATTATTGTAGCATGATATTTTTCTTAGGATATTTGTGAAAAAGAAAGTCTTGAACCAATAGGAAGGCTTGGAATTGGGTGGAAGAACCTCAACCACTCATCTAAAACCCTAACCCTAATTATTTTAACAGCCATACAAGCCCCCCCCCCCTCCTATAAGTGTCACACTAAGAAATCCTTGCCTCTTTTTAAAAACCTAGAAGAACCCTACAAACCCTAATAAATTTTCTAATTAATCCAAATTAAGCACAAATTGAGTCAAATCAATTGCATCATCATCCCCAACAGTAGAGGAGACTTGTGGGTGCTTGCTAGCAAGGTTTGAGGACGTTTGAACCATAGCAAATCGAGGAAGACGTCAAGTCGAGGCTTTTTACATTGAGTTTGAACTCTCAATAGGTAAAACCCTACAAACCCTAATAAATTCCTGATTTCTTCTCATAGATGCATTTATATAGGGTCCCCCTAGGTGTAGCCCAAGTTTGGTAGGATCTCGTGTCCATTTCGTGTCCGTATCGGACACGTATCGGTATTTTTTAAGAAGTGTTTGGTAAAATGCCACATAGAAATGGATTTTAGTAATTTGCAAAACTAATTACATGTATTTATAGCTAATTAGGTCTATATTGTATGTCAAATTGACTGAGTCGATTTTAGGCAGGTTTGGACACTGTTTTAGGGCTTGGACACGCAGCACGAGACACTGCACGGGGCTCGTACGGCTCCCCTGCTGTTCGAGTGTCCTAGCGGACACGACACGGATTATTATGACACGAAACTTGGTAGACACGTGGGCCTAGTGACTGACATCACAGCCATAAAATTTTGCGGGTCCTCGTCGACTGTGCGCGAAGGAATCGAGGCTGCACTGATTCTCCACTGTCACTGCACACATGAAAATCCCTCACTGATACGCACTCACACACGCATACTGACACGAATTGGACACAAGACAGACACTTGGACACGAAGACCTATACCTAGGCTACCTCTGGATACGAGCACGTGACACAAGAGGGTGTGTGCCGTGTCATGTGATGCCCGACACCTCTGCACGGGACCTAGCCTACTAGGGGTGAGCGTCGGTATAATCGGTCGGTATTTGGTCGATTTTTTTGGTATTTTTTTAAATCGGTATTTGAAAAATCAATACCAATATCGTACCATTTAGAATCGGTTTTTTTCGGTTTCGGTTAAATCGGTATTCGGTCAGTTTTTGTTCGGTATCGGTATTTTACCAATTAATATTTGATCAATTAACACACTTAAAATTGTAGAACCTCTTAACCTATAATATACATTTTTTTTTACTTTTTTGGAAGCATTAATTTTAAAGTTAAGCCTCTACCAACCAAACAATTAATCAAAATTATTAGAACAATATGTAACAAGTCGTAAACACCTAAAAATGAGCTTAAAATATCAAACACGGTCACTAAGTTTAATCTTTAGTATAAGTTTAAGTAACCAAAATTCACTTCAAAATTCTATGAGAACACAAAAACATAAGCTCAAAAGATCAAAAACTCAATTCTTAGCATTCTTA
Organism: Iris pallida; assembly: GCA_029216955.1. Lineage (NCBI taxonomy): Eukaryota > Viridiplantae > Streptophyta > Magnoliopsida > Asparagales > Iridaceae > Iris > Iris pallida. The sequence continues at coordinate 11,038,420 of JANAVB010042420.1, forward strand.
ACATAAATTCAAGTCCACTAAAATCCATTCCACGTTCTAGGAAACTAACCAAAACAAAGATAAAATTGAAAATGAGTAGTATAAAATTAATCATGAACAACATTAAAAAATGTGCGCGCGCGCGTGTGTGTATATATATGTGTGTGTTTGTGTGTGAATCGGTTCGGTACGGTATTTTCGGTATGGTATTACACTCAAACCATTACCATTATACCGTAATTTAGTCGGTTCGGCAGTTCGGTATCGGTACATAATTTCGGTTCGGTTTTTCGGTATATTTTTAATCGGTATTCGGTCGGTTTTTTCGGTATCGGTCGGTATTTGCTTACCCCTATAGCCTACTGTGTGACTGATACACATTTTAGGAATATTTGGACACTTCGTGTCCAGCTATGTGGACACGAAATGACACCCTTAGACACGTGTACATGTGGGGAACACTTCTATATGCCTTATTGTGGGTTACTATGGTATTGAATTAAATTTTCGAAAAGGATTGGTTCTTTACTGATACTTAGGTTTCAGGAACTGTTATATTGAACTGAGATGTAGATTATACTTTGGTTCTGATTTTAGTTTGGATATAGGTGGTTTTCTCCACACTATCTTGACCGTCCACACATGGACCTGAGTCCAGTCTCTACATCCCTTCAATTGTCCTGCATATGGAGTCCTGATATAAGTCTCGGATATATACAGAGTTATCATTGCATTCACCATACTATCCATACAATATTCCAAATAGTGCATTCACTTAGCCAATTGCATAGCATGTAGTTCATTACCTTATACTTTATTGCATAAGGTTTCACATTGAGAACTATTGGATGATTCACTACATTCAGTCGAATGTCATACACTCACTTTCATCCACTGTCATTAGACAATATCATGCATTCCCAAATGAGCCTGCAAACATTTAAACATGTTCTGCATATTGCATTCATTGTATAAGTTATTCACTGCATGTTTCATTTCACTAACACTATGGCCTTACCACCTTACCATTAACTCACTGTACCTTTAGCTAATGTACTAGATTGTATAATTTCAGTCATGCCTGTATGCAATTGTTCAGTCTCTGTTGGTTAGATGTATCAACATATCTGAACTATTTGTCCAGTCAAATTCATATATTTGATTAGCTTTATATATGTATAAGTCCTTAAATGCATTAGATAATCCAAATTCCTTTAGCTTCTGTCCATAAATGTGATACTTAGTTGTGTTGCTTGGATTTTGAGTAAGGAGCTCCTGCAGGAAGCATAATAGGAAGGGTATTATGGAGTTAAAGGAGTAGCAGGGGTGCCTATACAGTAGCAGTAGAAGGAGCAGTAGCAGAGGCTACTTAATCACTTGTGTATGTGTGTAGGCATGAGTTTGGCCTGTGATCAGTTTGCATTTCAGATTTGGGCCAGTCCCTTGTAATTGTCCATGTTCTATTCTTTCCTTTTTCTCAGTTATCTCCATATATATTGTCTTCTTACCTCTGTTGTTCAGTCCAAGTAGTATTTTTGTACAGTCTTGGGAGAGGTAACTGAATGCATATAACCTATGATTGTCATAGTGGTTGATGGTGTCATAATTGTAAGCACTAAGGATAACTTGTGGCTTGGTATATATATACTATAGGGTATAAGTGTTATGGGTAGGTAAGGTTATGAGATTAGGTTGTGGTTATGTTTAAATATGTATAAGTATTAGCATATGGTTTGGGAATGGGGCACATGTTTTAAATATAGGCCTATGGTAGAAATATGATACTCTAGGATACTGGCTAGTATTGTCTAATATTAGCTATAATGCTAGGGTATGGCAAAATAATGACTAGAAATAGCCCAGTTGACCAATAGTCTAGTATTGACCCACTTTGACTAGATAGTTGACCAAAATCCTAGAATGACCAAGTTGACCAAATAGTTTAGGATTGACTTAGTTAGTCTAAGCTGACCTAGTTGACTGGATGTTGACCATTGTGACCAGAATTGACTGGTCCTAGACAGTTGACTAGTTTGACCTAGTTGATTAGAGTATTGACTTGGTTTGACCCATTGTTGACTAAGTTTGACTTTGACCTAGATTGGCCTAGAAATTATGTAGATTGCATCGTAAACTTCATTTACATTATTTTAAACACATTATAATCTGTACTACTCTATTTAGGATATTGTGACTCCGGTGCAGAAATCTGATATTACACTACTCTTTTCAGAGTATCAGGTGAGTACATTCTCTGATAGTTCTCTCATTTACTTGTCAATTACTGTACTTCAGTTCTAGTTAGTTTTATGTGATTCTCTGTTACAACGCGTATGGATATTTTTAGATTCATGTATACGACACACATACCATCTTGTCTGGCCTCTATTAATGGAATCATTGTTTGTATCATCATGTCTGGCTTCTATTATTGGAATCATTCTTGAATCATTATTGGTATCATCATATTTGGCTGGACTTATCTCGATTCTTGTGTAGGATTTCGGATTCACTTGTGCTTGCTGGAAGGCGAAATACTTGAGTAAGACATGTAGACATACCCCAAATCTGGAATCACCCAAATTGTGGAATCAAACTGGAATGATAGCCATCTCATACCCGGCCGAGTGTATGATGTGACGGATTACCTATATCCGTTTACATGTCGACCTCGGTATTTTAAAAATACACTGTTAGAGTGTAGGCTGGACTCACCTTGGAATCATTGATCACTATGACTAGAATCGTCTCGTACTAGATTCATCTTGTATTAGATTCATCTTGTACTGGACTTACATTGGAGTTTACACTTGTCTACATTTAGTGTCTGGACTTATACCATGTTACTCTAGTTCAGCTAGATTCTATTTACAGTCTTTATTGCCATGATTCTTTTCTTGTTTTACTTACCTTACTTTCCTTGTATCTTAACTATTTCTCTATACCATCACCTGAATATAAACTACCATGTTCATCAATAAAACTGTCTATAACTGCTTTATAGTTCTCTGTCATTTACTTGGGTTTTCTAGATGAATTGTGCTCGTTCCTGTCCTGACTGGACCTGTTGAAAATATTATAGATGATTGCCCTGAGGACATTTGCCCTACTTGCCTAGGAGCAGGAGATGGCTTAGCTACCTTTGGCTCCGACACTCAGGAGTGATCGAAAGACTAGCTAGTAGACTTGGTTTAGTTTTCATGTTTTAGAACTTGAATTATAATAAGTTGAGATATTGTTTTATTTTGAGATTATTATTATTTAGTAGTTGGTTTGTTGTTGTTATTTAGTCTTAGTTATAAACTTCTGTGTTATCATATCGTGCTTAGACTGTGATTGAGATTTCATTATATCTATACTTGTCCTCCGTTCGGAGTTGAGATTTGACAAGTACATTATATAATTGCGTGAGTTGTTGATTAGATAGTAACCTAGGACAGCGTTCTACCGCTGATACTGCGACGTAGGCTGGACGTACCCACTTCTCGTGCCCCTACATTGGGTGCGGGTCGTGACAATCTCCGACTAGTAACGTGGATCCAGTAATGACATGTCATGGCACATGATTCTCCGAGGAGGTAGCGAGCCTTCGCAGGAATCGTGTCTATACAATGCAAAAGAAAAACTTGCACAGGGTATACCAAGGAATACAAGGAATAACATCTCATGACGGGATCCAGACAAATACTAATCTGTGTGAACAATGTGACAAGAGAACAAGGATATCTACTCTAAATACAAGAAACATAGACGATATCATAAAACAGAAATACTATCAGAGAATGTACTCGCCTGAGATCCGATGGAAATATGTCAACTGTGTAATCTGACTCAGAGTGAAATCACAGACCTAAAGATGAGATATCATGAGTTAATTAGGGTTTAACAATGTAGAAAATAATTTCTAGTATGTGTTATGCAATCTAGGTCAAACTCAGTCATACTAAGTCAAACTAGGTTAAGGTAAGTCAAACAAGGTCAAGACAAGTCAATCTAGGTCAAACTAGATTATACAAAGTCAAACTAGGCCTAAAAAGTCAAATTAGGTCAATCTAAGTCAAAAGTTGACTTACAGTTGACTTTTGGTCAACCGGTCAACTATGGTCAACCCTGGTCAACTCCTACGCAGGAGGCTTCACTCTCCCCCGTCTTTCTCTGCAGATCAACACGCTGTCAACCTCGTCAATGAAAACTACGGCATGAGCACTTTTGCTTGCTAACATAAACACTGCTATAGCATATTCCCCGTACCGCTTTGAAGTGATGCTCAACGTCGATATATTGATGAAGTTTGCACATGCCTTTGTCGAGACAGCTTTTGCAAGCATTGTTTTGCCGAGACCAGGAGGGCCGAAGAGCAGTATCCCCTTACAGGGCTTCATCAATTGTCCCTGAGAAAGAGTTCTGACCTTTGCAATGGAAGCATCATCGATTCCCTAAGCGCGTCCTTAACATCGTCTAGAGCCCCAACTTCCTCGAAACTAAATTCGAGCTCGTCAGATGGAATGACATCGGCTAGGAGCTTCTTCTCGTAGTCATTCTCGGTAAGTAATGCCACATCTTTCGGACAACCCATCGAACTGATCATCATGTTAGCTATGTTGATATCTTCTAGTAGTCTGAAACCATGTTTGATGCTTCTATTGAAAAGAACATTAATCGACTCAACATCCGGGCTATGCAGCAGATGATTCAGTATGGCATAACCGACCATCTGAGAGACAAATTCATCAGTAAGCTTTCTATCTTCTATCTGAAAATTTTCAAGACATGATATTCGCAACTCCATCCGCTACGGACAAGGGTAGATCACAAGGGTAGATCGAATCATATTATTGTTTCTCCTAGCCCTGAGTATTTTATTAGAATCAGGGCACAATTTTTTAATGGAAAACTGAATAAAACAGTTGTAAGAACAACGTTCCAATGCAGCGCTTCAAGGAAGGTGCGTAACAGAGATCCTAGGAGGATTCTGGAAAATAAGAATCTAAAAAGATTTTGTATGCGTAGCAAACGATGAAGACACTTCTAAGAAGAAGATGTCGGCCGAATTGCTAAAGGCAACAGCAGCGATGACAGGCGATAGATGAAAGTGGCATGCTGGGGTGTTAAGAACACCAGTGCTCAATGCTAGATTCACCACACGGTCAGCTTCCAGGAACCAGCAAGTTCAAAGGAACTCTGGAACGCTCTGGTATTCGATTCTACAACGGACTTCTGTTCGGAACGACAAGGAAGAAAATGATTGCTTGAGGTGCTACAACGCAACCAGCGCGCCCGTGCACCCGCGCAACCCAGCGCAACCTGGCCGCGCATGTGGCTCGCGCAACGACTAAGTGCAAAGTGCGCCAACAAAATGCCACATTACGCCTCATGAGCCCGAGCCCGAATCCGAGTCCGAGTCACGGGACTTAGGCCCAATGGAAATTAATTTTCCAAGAGCAAAAAGCATGAATGCTTAATTTGGAGCCTTATCTTACCTCGTAGTAAAATTATCCACTTGGTTCCCTCCTTAGGGTCACCACCCCATGTGCATATCACAACACACACATACAAGTATATATGTTGAGATAACTCATAGTGCATTTTCGATGTGGAACTAAACTTCACTAGGCATGTTGAGAGCAAGCTCTCTTCATGTAAAGGAGTAAAAGCACCAACACCTTGGAATAATGCATAGTCTCCTAGGCCCCACATTAGCCCGTCACGTCCAGCAGAGACTGTTATTAACCAAGATTTACTATTTCGGTAAACTAATTGAACTTTGTTTAAGATGAGTGCATTCTATGGTGAATTGAACTTACTATGTTCACTTACGTAGTAGCAGACTTTCTTAATTTTTTAGTTTTGTTAGTTATAATTGAAATTGCTTAAACTAACTCTTTGATTGCTTGATTTATAGTAATTTAATGTTTAATCTGAAACCTTTTTATGTTTATCATTGTTTTAGACTCCCCTTGAATGTCTTGAACATCATATATATGGAACGTCGAAAATTTATGTTGTATAGGCCATCAAGAGTGAATTTTGTAAGCAAGCCTATTTGTCTACCTTATATCCTATGATGTCGATGAGTAGGCCATCGAGAGTGAATTTTGTTAGGTAAGGCTGATTGTAAAAGGGTGATAACTGGATGGAAAAAGTATTCCCTTTACCGAATAGGGCGGAATGTGCGAGGAGAGGGAGGACTTCGGAGGGCATGTGGATATTACGGGTGGTGTACCCGAAAGATAAACATTGACTATTCCAAAAATATAGGTCGAAGAAATAAGAAGTGAAGGGTGTGAATGGGAAAAATCATCGTGTTCTCGAGAGGCTGCGAGTGTGGAGGAAATATTTGTGTTGAGCATGTTATGTCATGCTTGGATATAGACATAAACATAGAACTCCTGTATCAACATATAATGAAAGATATGTGTGAAGTTCCCTGCAACCTAGGAAGCGTATACACTCCATAATGGTTGCCATGTCCGTGTCAGACATGTATGGGTGACACATACAATTTGACACCTAAAAAGTACGCAATTTCGATCGTACATCAATAGAAATTAATGGTTCAGATTTATTTGATGTGGCCACTAACTATAATTATGGATGGTAGTTTTCTTTTCCAACAATCACACAACATTAATTGCACATTCCACTAGTTAATACAACCTATTATTTAATAAAGACTCATATTCTATATAGATATGAACCATTATTGATGTACGGTCGAGATTGCATGTTTTTAGGTGTTAAATTGTATGTGTCATCAGATCCCTTCCATATATATATATATATATATATATATATATATATATATATATATATATATATATATATATATATATACACATGCCTTATAAATATAATATATATAAGAGAATGTTGGCGCTAGGGTTAGGGTTCTTCCGCTCTGGTGAAGGAACCTTGGGCAATGGCACGCAGACAGGAGATCCAATCGACGTCGATCATGGAGAGGATGCGGCGACAGATGAAGCTGTCCAGGAGATGGCGGGAGGCTGGACTACGGTGGAAAGACGACGCAGATATAAGCCTCCGGTGGCGCGGGAAGTAGGGAATCGGACTGAGGAGACTAGCAATAGAAGTGGGCTGCAAAGAAATCGTAATAGGAGTAGACCGGCAATCGCGTCTCACGATCGGAAGGAGAAACGAAGATTAAGAGGGAAGCAGACGCATACCATAGGTAAGGAGAGGGAGACAAGAAGCCAAGTAGCGACGCCTAATCCGAAAAGGATCTTCGGACACAACACAAACAACACGGAGGAGGCGAGATCTAAACCGATCTCTTGGGCGGAGATATGCAAACCAGCGACGGTACAAGAGGAGGTCGAACTACACTACTACAACACATCGAACCAAGTGTTATTTATGGCAAAAAGGTTGTCGAAATCACGAAAGATGATATTCAAGAAACTAAGGAGTACTGGAAAAACACCCTAATCCTATACGTCATGGGAAATCGGCCGTTTTATGGACAGATCCGGGCGTTTGCACACAGAGTATGGAGACCCAAAGGAAATATGGAGTTCTACTTGCGCAAGAATGGCTTCTACTTCGTCAAATTCAATCTAGCGGAGGATCTGGAGCGCATGCTAGAGGGCGGGCCCTGGATTTTTGATGGCAGGTTGGTAGTCCTTAAGCGATGGCATCCAGAACTGAATTTCAAGAAGGGCAGATTAACTAAAGTCCCCCACTACTAAAATAAGACAGATTAGCGATGTCCAGATACGTCGCTAATTTTGAAAAATACGTCGCTAATTGTAATTAGCGATGACTTTAGCGACAGAAAATGAAGGTCGCGAAAAAGCTAGTCGCAGATGACAAATTCGTCGCTCTACGTCGCCGTTTGCGACGTCACTGCCGTGTCGCTGGGTCGTCGCAAAGTTAGCGACGGAGAGCGACGACAACTTTACGTCACAAAATTAGCGACGTAGTACGACTACGTAGCGACGTTTATTTCTATTTATGTGATGACATGGCATGCCTGCCACATCAGCAAAGTAGCGACGTACAGCAACGTAACGACGCTAATTAGCGACGTCTCCATACGTCGCTAATACGTCGCTATCCGTCGCTAATATGTCGCCATCCATCGCAGAATACTGTAAAAAAATTTAAAAAAATATAATGTGTATTTTTGTTATGCTGTGTGTTTGTGTTTACAGTGTGTGTGAAGTGCAATGTTCGAACCATCGACTGTTTCGCTTACTGTTCTATATTTTATCTTGGATAGAAAGAGCAACAGTTCAGGGTGCACTTCTCAGAGCTTCCTCTTCACGTCCTTCACCTTCTCGGGATCCTGTACGTCCCGAGAGAGTGAAGGATGTGAAAATAAAGCTCTCAGAAGTACACCCTGAACAGTTGCTCTTTCTGTCCAAGATAAAATATACAACAGTAATCGAAACTATCGATGGTTTCGAACACTGCATTTCACATACACTGTAAATACAGACACACATTATTACAAAAATACATATTATATTTTTTAAAATTTGGGCAGCACCTCCTTTGTATATCAGATCATCGCTTATAATCCAGCGTAGGTATATTTGTCATCCATGTTGCAGATATCATCATAATTAACAGTCTCCCATCATAACAGTCTACAACTAATAGATGAATAACAGTCTCCCATCATAACAGTCTACAACTAAATATCATACATGTACTCAATAAAAATACCAACAAATTAAATATCACAAACATACATGTCCAACAAACATACATGTCCAACAGAGTCAAATAATAATGAAAATCAGTGTACAGAACGGTCAATGTGCCCATAGGGCCAATACATACAAAGATGATAAAAAAATCTACTGGATCACTGAGGACCCCTGCCGGGCATCTGGGATAGCATGTACTCATACTGCTCCTGTGTGAGTTACACCGTAGGGGCAGTAGGAGGCAGTACAATGTCTGGAGTCGGCATCGTCGATGGACCGGGAGGACGTATCTGCTCCAGCTCTCGTAGTTGCTCACCATGTGCAGCAAGGGTACTCACCATCCTCTGAGTACTCTCCTCAATCGAAGCTGATACCTGAGTGAGTGAGGCAGACATGGTCCTCTGTGATCCCTCCAGCTCGACTTGTCTACGCTCTATACGCTGCGTAGACTCGGTGAGCGTGTACAAGCTGGCAGCTGTAGCCTGCTGCAGATCCATCAGCTCCTGTATACTGCGCTCGACCGCATCAAATCGTTCGGTGATCATCGGAGGGTCGAATCGTCGCTCTGCGGTAAGGTGATCAGAAATCTGCTGTTGTAACTTGCGACGCAGCTCGTCGATCTGACGACGAATATCCTGAGCTCGTGATGACGCCTACAAAGCTGGAGACTGCACACTGATAGAAGGGGCCCGAGATGACTCTGAAGCCAAATACGCATCGTAGGATCCCGTACCGTAGTACGTACCCTTCTATAGATCGCCAATGGCGGTCATCCAGAGGTCGTCCGACGATGGAGCTGTAGGCGGCTGGAAGGAAGTACCAGCCCCTCCCTCTGCTGGCGCACTAGCAGCAGCAGCCTCCTCCTCTTGTAGCCGAACAAACTCGACCTAGAACAATGTTTGCTAACGTGTAAGTGTTTGCTAAAGTCTATATTGATATCTATTTTTATGTTTTCTAAATTATAGTAAATTAATATAAAGAATAGAACGTACATATGCCTGTGTCGTCCTCTCGTCAATGAACTCCCCAGCCCTCCGATGGGTGACCAGGAAGACGGTCACCATGTTCGGGTCCTCACCCTTTTTTACCTGTTAAAATATATTATCTATTATTAGTATTAAACATTCTATCCAACTATATATAAAATGATGTCCGTCATAGGAAACGTACCAAACGACAAAAATGCTTCGTCATCAGAATGGAGCCACCACACCACTTACTGGCGCTTGATCGCGCCACCTTGGCCTTGTCAGACCGCTCATGGTAGCTGGCCTCGACAAATTTAGCCTTCATTGCAGTCCACTGCTCTGGCATGATCCAACCATGGATCGGCTTTCCGGAGCGATCACGAGACTTCTGGTCGTAGATCGCATCACGGATGAGCTTGCCTGCGACGGCAGAAAATTGGGCCTCGATCTTCGCCGCCCGGTGTGGTGGATAGAAATAGATCCTCTACAAGAAGTAAAATAGAAAAGTTATATAATATACACAAATGATTATTAAAATTTAAAAATAAACAAAAATTTTACCTTGAAGTGGGCCAACCAAAAGGCCTTCCTATCTGCGGGAGCATCTGAGTAGTTAATCCAAGGCCCACCATAGTTCTGTCTCAGAAATAACCCCAGCTGTCTCTATACTTCAGGAGGCTGATATTTATACAATAATAAATTTCATGAATATATATGTACATATAATCATTTGAGAAATATATATTAACTAATTAACTTACTTCGTAGGCCCGTCCGTCCAAATCGCCATACGCGTCTCGTCCGAAAAAGCGCATGGAGGGTCGCTCTCACCTCCTGGCTGGGCAGGATCAGTCTGATCGTCGTCCTCCATATGCTCGACGTCGGCTCTCCCCATGGAGCCGTCGGCAGAAGGAATGCTGGACGCGGAAGGAATGCTGGATGTGGGATCAGGAATGCTGGACGACGAGGAAGGAGTCGCCAACCTGCTGGAACTGCCCTGTCCCGATAATGGACCGAGAACAGAAAGGTACACTGGCGTACTTGGAGATGAAGATGAGGGTACAAAATCTGTATCCCCAGCCCGAGGCAAACGGGACTGCCTAACATAATATCATCTGCGTCGTCCGGGTCTAGTCATACCTGATAATAACATATAACAATAAAACAAATATACATGTTTATATGATAGACATCACAAATTTTTCAAAAATCTCATAGTCACAGATAAAAGTGTCACAGATTTATATGATAAAAGTGTCACTAAAGTGTCAAATATGATTATAAAACAAACGTACAGATTTAAAATTCTTCTGAAAATTTATCTATTTCGTTTAGCTCATCATCTTCTTCTTCTTCTTCTTCTTCTTCTTCTTCTTCTTCTTCTTCTTCTTCTTCTTCTTCTTCCTCCTATACATCTTTCCTTTTATCTGCATTTTCCTCTTCAGATAATTCTACTTCTTCTACACAATTAGATGTGTAATGAGGAACTCACATCGTGTCCACTTCTATAATATTTGTTACAAGAGGTAGTTCATCCTCCTGATAAGCGATATCGTCAACCTCAAAGGTATTTCTAGCTTTGGTCTTGCATACTGCCCACCAGTCCGACCTTGTTATTCTCCGTTTAGGATAACTTGTGAAGTACACGAGCTGAGCCTGACTTGATAGGACAAATGGTTCATAGGCTTGATATCGACGCCGATAGTTTATATCCACAAGACTGTGCTTGTCTACTTTCCACCCTTGACCTTCAATCGGATCGAACCAATCACACCTGAATAACATAATCTTAGCAGGCTCTATTCCATAACTATATGTCAGCTCCACAATCTTCCGTAGGACGCCATAGAAATCGTTGCCCGCATCAACATCTTTGTAGTTCGAAGATCTGATACACAAACAACTATTTTTGGTGGAATCGAGATCCACAAAGTTGTCTCTGATCGGGCAAGTTATTGACTTGAACCTAAACCCATTAACACAGTAGCTTGGCCATATTTTTGCAGCATAAATTGGTCCCTTGGCTAGCATTCTAATAGACTCATTCTCAAGTCTTGCGTATGGACGATCGACCTAAATACCACAGAAAAATAAATTAAACTCATTCTCAAGTGCATATACATAAAGCTAATTACAGAGTTCTCAAGTCTTACATATGCACTCAACCATAATGAAAAATAATGCCTCATTTCTTGTTCTAGTTCTTCTTCTATTATGTGTGGCCTACCTGACCTTACATCATCATTAAATATGCTGAAAACAACATCGTTCAATTAATTTAATAGTATAATAATTAACACTATTAAAATAATGTAGACGTATTAATTACTTATCCCTCCAGCTTCTTTACTTCATCATCGTCACAGTTGAGTAATACATACACCTGAGCAGCCCTTAGCTCATCATCATTCAGATATCTCTTCTTCATTTTACCCTATGGCTTTCCTGGGGCATTGAATACCTTCAGTATTGTATCATTACATTCATGATCTCCGTCGTCATTTCTGGAAGCTCTCGTTCTATTAGTTGCAACATGAGGCTTGAAATACATCGAACAAAAGTTTGTGATCTCCTCGAGAACATAGGCTTCACAAATAGAACCCTCGACCCGTGCCTTATTTTTCATCTTTCTTTTTAGGTGATTCAAATGTCGCTCGAATGGGTATATCCATCGATATTCGACGGGTCCACCAACACGTACCTCATAGGATAGATGAATCGGCAAATGCTCCATAGAGTCGAAGAATCCAGGAGGAAACACCCTCTCTAGATTGCACAGTGTTACCGCAATGTCCTTCTCTTGCTTTTCTAGACGATCAATGAGCAATTTTTTAGAACAAAGATCCCTGAAGAATATGCTAAGCTCCGTCAATGGATCCCAAACTGCCTGCGGTAAGAATTCCCGAAATGCAATTGGAATTAACCTCTCCGTGAATACGTGACAATCGTGGCTCTTCATACCCGTCAATTTATTTTTCTTCGGATTGACACATCTTATCAGATTTGACACATATCCGTCTGGAAATTTTAGGCCCTGGATCCACCGACAAAGTCTCACTTTATCCTCCTTGTCCAGTAAGAAAATTGACTTCGGCATGAACTGTTTTCCATTCTCCTCTATCAAATGCAACGCAGGGAGTTTGCATATTTCTTCTAAGTCCAACCTGGACTTGGGATTGTCTCTCGTTTTTCCCTTTACGTCCATCACAGTATTAATTATGTTATCAAACACATTCGTCTCAATATGCATGACATCAAGATTATGTCTGATTAGATTGGTACTCCAATATGGCAGATCCCAGAATATGCTCATCTTTGTCTAGTTATGATCTCTACCAAATCTATCGCACTTGTACCCAGTTGTAGGATCTTCGATAGCACTTGGAAAATCTTTAACCTCCTCCCATATCGTGGCTCCGCACCACCTTGGCGGTGGATCACCCTTCTCTACAACGTCGGCACGAAATGCATTCTTGTTCCTTCTGAACGGATGATCTTTTGGCAGAAATTGCCGATGACAATCAAAGAAGCACGGTTTTCCTCCGTGTTTCAAGCGGAAAGCCTTAGTAACGGTCCATGCAATACGGACATGAGAGATGGCCATGAGTGCTTCATCCAGATAACATTCCATAGGCCGAAAACTCGTTGATGGTCCACATAAGGGTTGCCTTCATCTGAAAATTTTGCTTCCTGGAAACATCGTACGTGTTAGCGCCTACTTTCCATAACTGATTCAACTCATCTATCAAAGGCTGTAAGTACACATCAATATTCCTCTTAGAATTGTTCGAATTAGGAATTATAACGGTTAGAAACATGTACTGAGTCTTCATGCACATCCAAAGCGGTAGGTTATACGGAGTGACAATCACAGGCCAGCACGAATACTCGGATCCCGAAAGACTAAAAAGAGTAAAACCGTCAGAAGATAGCCCCAACCTGACATTACGTGGATCTGAAGCAAAATCAGGATACACTCGATCAAAGTGCTTCCACGCTTCTCCATCGGATGGATGATCCAACACTCCTTCAAACTATTCTCGCATGTGCCAACTCATATTTTCGGCCGTCTCTTTCACCATAAATAATCTTTGCAACTGCGGCGTTAAAGACAAGTAGTACATTGAATCGGTCGGTCTTCTTGCACCGGTAGACCTTCCTGTACTAGTGGTCTTATAGCGATCAGCACCACGAAATCTGCACACATCTGCGTCCTTGTCATCTTTGTAGTACAATATGCACCCATTACGACAAGAATCGATTTTATCGTATCCCATCCAGAGCGATCTCACCATCCTCTTAGACCGATAGAAGTCTTTAGGTAACTTAGCACCCGCCGGCAAGATCTCTGTAATCAACTCCAACACTCGGTTGTAGCATTCTTGTGACATGTTAAAATCTGACTTAATGCTCAACAGTCTTGTAACCACCTCCAACGGTGAATGATCCTTACAACCTGGATACAATAGAGTCCTTACATTCTCCAGCAACTCCATGAACTTTGCAGCATCGACATTCGGTACCTCCTCAGCTGCATCATGAACGAAACTAGGCCCCGCAGCGTCGAAAATCATGTTCACGCACCCGTTGTCGTATGCATGATTATCTAAAACAAAATTAGGTCCCGCATACATATACGGCTCAACATAAGGCTCCGGCTCTGATGCTAAAGACACAAGTTCTCCGTATGCGGTCCATTGATAGTAATTAGGCGTAAAACCCCTCGAGTACAAATGATATGTCACTTCCACTTCTGGATAATATTTCACGTTATGACATTTCACACACGGACACTTAATTTTGGTGTCGTCCATGTACTGAGGGAACGCTTTAGCAAACTGCAGGAACTGCTCTACTCCCGCTATGTATTCATTCCGCACACCACACATATCATCAGGACGACGATTGTACATCCATGAACGATTCTGCAAGTAGTAATTCATATCCATTTGGAAATAATAATGCAAAGATGGACACACATTATCCAATAGGCACAAATTCGTATATTATGTCTTATTATGGGACACACATGAGTAGCGGACAGTTACTAATAACCATGCTATATCGCACATAAGTTCTTATGCATCCAATGTGTACACATACGCTATCGATTCTTACTGAACATTAACCAAGCTAAAACTATCCAAAATCCAAATCTTATACATATCTTACTAGTACACACTGATTTAGGATGACTCTTGCCTGCCTACTGGCTCTTGTACACACTCATCTCACTCTTCATAACTGCTTCCTTTAGAAAATAGGGACAGACACTATTTCTTGTACACAACTATACACCCACACCAATTTAAGCTCTTTCTTCATACACACAGATAATTAACATACACACACACATATACCTTACTCCCCCTAACCTTACCACTAGTCCTTGCCTAAGAGCAGTGAGCATTGGCCTTCTCTTGCCTGCAGGACTTCCCTGGTATCCCCCAACCTGTTGCATTGCATAAAAGGCATGGTAGACCCTACTACTGCTGCTCTCTTCTATATTCTTATTACACTAGCACCATTCTCACATTCTAAACAAAGTACACTAACCAAATCCCATCATCCATTGCCTATCATGAACCATCCATTCCCATTCACTATACTCCACTATATACAATATATATATATATATATATATATATATATATATATATATATATATATATATATATATATATATATATATATATATATATATATATATATATATATATATATATATATATATACTTAGAACTTATGTATCTATCCAATTTTACATGCACATCTTGCACCATGACACCCTTACTGATACCATCACTGTAGCTAACTGATACTAACACTATACTCTCTAATTTTTCTCATCCACTCCCAAGCCAAATGGCCAAGTGGTCGTAGCCAACCCTTCTTCTTATTACTAATTCCCTGCTCCTACTACTACAGGTTCTTCACTGACACTCTCATATGTTCACTCACTCGCACAAGCATCCTTTCTATCACTCAAGCCCAGAATTACCAACTTCCTATAACCTTATTCCCAAATTTCCTCTTTATCTCTCCAATACTCACACACGCATGAAAGGAGAAAGATCTGTCAAAGAGACAGTATATGGTTATTAAGTAGATCAAAAATGACATCAATGCAAGAAGTGGCTTCATACCAAGTACCCATGGTCTGCATAAAGTCTGGATAGTACAAGGTCAGGCCCCCAGGTACATTATCCCTCACCAAAACTATCTAAATCTCATACTGAACTGTATGGAGTAATCAGTACATGCTATTGGTAGTTAAGACACTTAAATAAACTCAAGCCCCCAAATCCCATCACTAAACCTAATCCCCAAGAGGACTGATACTAGGCAGCGCTAAATCAAGATGGATAAACCCATTACATATATAGGTTAATACCTATTCCTAAGTCAAGGCAAGACAATTTTAGGATAAACCCATTACATATATAGGTTAATACCCATTACATATATAGGATAAACCCATTACATATATAGGTTAATACCCATTACATATATAGGTTAATATCTTAAATAAACTCAAGCCCCCAAATCTCATCACTAAACCTAATCGTGTGTGTGTGTGTGTGTGTGTGTGTGTGTGTGTCCGTGTGTCCCCGTGTGTGTGTGTGTGTGTGTGTGTGCGTGTGTGTGTCTCTGTGTGTGGGGGGGGGGAGAGAAGGAGGAGGAGGAGTTAGGTTAGGGTTTACTGGAGAGGAGTAGCTCGAATTGGGGGGAGGAGCTCGACGGGGGAGGGGGGTAGGGGTCGCCGGGGGGGGGAAGGGAGTCGCCGGGGGGGAGGGAGTCGCCGGGGGGGAGGGATGCGCCGAGAGCTCGATTACAAAATTTTCGAGTTTTCGAGTGAGGGAAAAAAAG
Organism: Iris pallida; assembly: GCA_029216955.1. Taxonomy (NCBI): domain Eukaryota; kingdom Viridiplantae; phylum Streptophyta; class Magnoliopsida; order Asparagales; family Iridaceae; genus Iris; species Iris pallida. The sequence continues at coordinate 11,054,909 of JANAVB010042420.1, forward strand.
GAAACAGGACTGTGCCCTAAGTAAAAAAGTTAGCGACGTCGACCGTCGCAACCATTTTAATATAGGCGACATATTTTAATAATATGTCGCTGAACGTCGCTATTCTGCGACGTAATGTATCTAGTGTCACTGAACGTCGTTATTCAACGACTTTTTGCGATGTCAATAGAAGGGAGTCGCTATATTATATATTTAGCGACGGTATTTTATTCCATCGCTAAACAACGTCGCTAATATAGCATATTTTAGTAGTGCCCATCTGGATACGAATGCCTTGGCTCTCTCCGTATTTATGGAGCATACCCTCAATAATGAAGTTGGCGAGCATGGTGGACAACCCATTAGATACGGATATTCCTACTGCCAGGAGGATGAGACTCTCTTATACGAGAGTTTTTGTGGAAATTAACGAAGGAGATATTTTACCGAGGAAGATTGATATCATATTACCTAATGGTGAATGGAACGTTCATGATATTGATTATAAATGGGTTCCGCCTTCATGTACGACATACAATTGCTTTGGGCATACTAGGGTTCAATGCAAGGAGGGGACAGAAGTAGGGGGAGAACAGAGCGGTCAGGATATTCCAATAGAGCAAGAGCAAGAGATACTGGAACCACAAAGTGAAGTCCGGATGCAGATACATATGCATGAAGACTCAAATGGCAGGACACAGAGGGAGATAAGGAGAGCAACACAACATGGTTTAGACCCGATAGAGCCTAACTCTGTTCTCGACAAGAGACATGTACCAGAGGCTAACACTTCCCAACCTCAATCAGGATGTCTCGCATTGGTTCTGGCATGGCCATCTAGGCTTCACAATAGTAGTAACTCTCAACAAGAAGACACTACCCAATGGGCAGGGATGGAGGAAGATACGGAACAGGAAACTTCGCCGAGAGAAAATCGGAAGGCGATCAGGATTGGGGTATCAGACCCAACTAATGACAGAGAGGAAGCAACAAATAGGGAGGAGGACATAAGCAAGACGAAGGAGTTGACCATAGCAAATCCGGAGTGGCACCGGTTATTACGATAGGAGGCAAGTAGTTCCGGTATATCAATAGATGCGAGAGGAAATTTATTTCAGGCTAATACTCTTCCTAATTGTCCAAGGGAGGGTAGGAGTAAGTTGAAGGACAACCCAAACCAGTAATTATCCATGTCTATATTAATATGGAACGTCCGAGGGTGTAATTTGATAGGATGATGGAGAGAGATTACAAAGCTTATGAGGAATAACAAAAGCTCTATAGTATCAATACTAGAAAGCAAAATCAAATCGATCAAAAGGTTGGATAGCCGAACTCCTTCACAGTGGCAAGCGGTTCACAACACTACTATTAGCGGTGTAGCTCGGATCTGGATGATGTGGGACACCCGCATATGGACAGGGCAGTTGAAGTTCCTATCGAAATAATTAATCATAGTGGACTTATTGAACAAAGGGGGCCTACGCGTTGTTGTTGGAGCAGTGTACGGTCATAACGACCGTCGGAGACGATTCCAACTTTGGAAGGACTTGGTTATGGTTGCAGAAAGTATATCTGATAATGCACCGTTGATTAGAGGTGGAGATTTCAATGCCATGATGGCAGAGTCAAAAAAAAATAGGGGGACGCCAAGTCCCGGCGCCCATCCTTACAGACTTCCGGGATTGTCTTCTCGCATCTGACTTAACCTGCATGTCTCGTGCGGGTCACATCTGGACATGGAGTAACAACTCGACAATAAATCGGGTCATGTGCCAACTAGATAGGGCTATCTGCAACAGCAGGTGGTTGGAGTTATTCCCCAATGTCAAGGCGGATGGTTTGACGTATAGGACTAGTGACCATTCGCTTCTGCTTATACGACTTCAAGCATCGACTCCTAGCCGTAGGCGACCGTTCCATTTTAATAATGCATGGCCTCACATAACAGGATATAAGGAAGTGATTGAACAAGGTCTTAGCGCCACATTCACCGGTAATGCATAATTCTGTATTATTCAGAGATTAAAGCATATCAAGAGAACTCTTAAAAGCTGGAACAAGAACCGTTCACCTTCGAGACTTGAAGCTATGGAGAAAGAATTATAGCAGATACAAGAGCAAATCCAATCTCGTCCTATGGACGTTCAACTCGTTAGCAGAGGTTTGACGCTTCATGAGGAGGTTCGAAAGGGCAGATTTGAAGAGGAACTTGGACTTCAACAGTAGACGAAATGTTCTTGGCTCCGAGATGGAGATCGTTGCTCTAAATTCTTTCATTCAACCGTAAAAGCTCGACAGCATAGGAACACTATAGGTCCTTTGTTGGACGTGCAAGGAGTCCCGATTACGGATGACCGAGCTATTGAAGTGGAAGCAGTCAGTCTTTATACAACCAATCTGACTATGTGAAGGAATTCCCTGCTATTACATGTAAACGTATAGTATCAGAAGAAGGAAACCGGTTACTAAAAAGAGCTGTCTCGATGGAGGAAATGGAGGCGATCATAAAAGAAGCAGATCCAAATAAATCTCTAGGCCCTGACGGGTTCAATGCCGCCTTTTACAAGCAACATTGGGATGTACTGAAGAACCAAGTGTTAGGAGTTGTACATGATTTCCTCCTCAATGGGCGATTAGTGAAGAAACTAAACCATACATTTCTAACGCTAATTCCAAAAAAGGAGGGAGCGGCGGAACTAGCAGACTTCAGGCCAATCTCTTGCTGTAATTTCCTTTATAAAATAATTACTCATGTTATGTGTAACAGAATACAGGAGCTTATGCAGGGTCTGATCTCGGAAAATCAATCAGCCTTTATAAAAGGGAGATCCATTGCAGAAAACTGCTTGCTAGCACATGAGTTAGTTCGCGACTTCAACAAAAGGGAAGGAAGGAGAGGATGCATAAAACTTGACTTGCGGAAAGCGTACGACATGGTCAACAGGAAGTTTGTGTGCCAAATGATGCGTAGTATGGGTTTCGAAGAGTGGTGGGTGGATCGTATCAGAGAATACATTACAACTCCTACGTTTTCTATTCTCATTAAAGGGCAGCCATGCGAATACTTTGCAAGCACGAGAGGTATAAGGCAGGAAGATCCACTCTCTCCGTACCTATTCACTATCGTAATGGAATACTATACTTGCCAGATTGAGCGTGCAGTTTATACAAAACAAATTGCACCAATACTCAAGCAAATACAACCGACAATATCACATCTAATTTACACGGATGATCTCCTAGTGTTTATTGAGCCAACAGAGAGATCTATCAGCGCGCTGAATAATATTTTCGAGGAGTTTGTCGCGGTGTCAGGATTGAAGCTCAACAAAGAGAAGAGTTAAATCTATCTGAATAGAGAGTGCCCTGAGAAAGAAAAATGGTCTCAAATGCTGCAAACAGAGGAGGGGTAGTTGTCGGTAAGGTATCTTGGCTTGCCTCTCTCAATTAACTATGTGCGAGAGGCAGAGTGCCAAGGTTTGCTACAGTACATACAAGCAAAACTGGAGGGTTGGCAAGCGCAAGTGTTATCATTCGGTGGGAGGATAGAGCTCATCCGTTCAGTTATATATGTCGTGGCTAACTACTGGATGCAAGCCATATATATTCCAGACAAGACCTTACAGAAAATTGAGAACCTGTGTGCTAATTTTGTATAGAGAGGCGGGATACACACAATAAGCTAGAAAGAGCTGGCACAACCAAGGGAGGAAGGAGGAATAGGGCTACGATCCCTACGAACGCTGCGGGAGGTTGCTTTTCATAAGATGGCTTGGAGGTTCCTTGAAGGAAAATCATTATGGGCGTGATGGACTAGAAACAGGTACTTAAAAGACAGTAATTTTTGGGTGCATGCCATTGATAACAATTATTCAATAACATTCAAAAATATTCTTCGACTCCGCACCTCACTGAAGAATAAGATACGACGCATTATTCATGATGGTCGATCGACCAATCTATGGTTTGAACCTTGGCTAAACCATCAAAGTCTGGTAGATTATTTGGGTTGGCCTGTATATGAACTCTGCGGAGTGGACGAGCAACTTTCAGCTTTAATAGAAGGAGGAAACTGGAACATCAGTAATAGAACTATTTGCCAAAGCCTTGCTTCGAAAATTTTGACTATTGAGATATGCAAAGAGGGCGGAGAGGATAGATGGGAGTGGGAAGGAGGTCCTGGGGACGGTTTTGTAACCAATGAGGTGTATGAGTCACTGAGAACTCGGCACCCTATTGTTGCATGGTCGGAAGTAGTTTGGGTTAAGAAAGTGGCCATGAAAATGAAATTATGCCTATATAAAACAGTGCGGGATCGTCTTCTCACGAAAAGGAGAATGGTTCGCATTGGGATTTCAGTCCAGAATCAACTATGTGTGCTATGTAGCAGAGGTAACGAGTCGAGGAATCACTTATTTTTTGAATGTTCTATCTCTGGTGAGATATGGAGGCAATGTCTGCAGCGAGCTGGAGTTCAGGGTATTAACGCTGAAGACTTAACGGGTATCGTCGACGACATTAAGAATTTGAAGTTCCACGGGAATAGCGTTTGTCAGGGCTGGAAAATGGCTTCTCGCAGCAGTATGGCCCACTTGGAGAGAGAGGAATAGACGGATCTTTGATGGACATATAATGTCTATCAAAGGAATCCTTAATAATATTGCAGCAGATATAGATGTCATGGGAGAGTAGAAGCCCATACATTGAGGATGCATTGTATTATGATACTTGTAATAGCTCTTAGTTTTATTAATTGAAGTACCCTTTCCTCAAAAAAAAAATATACACATGCCTTATACGTATTTCATAATACTTGAAAAAACTAATAACTTCCTTATTTTTTTCTATTATACATAATTACATAACTACCCATGTTAAATTTAATGAACAATCTATACTACTATATAATAAGAAAGTCGGCTTCACCGTGAAAGTTTTATTTCAAAAATGCTCTTATCTATATTTTACTAATTGAAATTATTCATCTATACTACTATATAATAAGAAAAGTAGGCTGAGCCGTGGAGGTTTTTATTCCAAAAATGTCTTCATCTATGTTTACTAATTAAAATTATTCATTAAATTTAATCTATACTACTATATAATGAGAAAAGTATGCTTCACCGTGGAAGTTTTTATTCCAAAAATATCCTCATCTATGTTTAATAATTAAAATTATTCATTAAATTTAATATGGATAATTATGTAATTAGTTGTAGAAGAAGAAGAAAATAAGGAGGTTATTATTTGCTCTTCCCAAAGGCACGCACATATATACTAGTTTTAATTAATAAACATAGATAATGGTATTTTTGGAACAAAAACTTTCACGGTAAAGCCTACTTTTCTCATTATATAGTAATATAGATATTAAATTTAATGAACATTTTTAATTAATAAACATAGATGAGGGCCTTTTTGGAACAAGAACTTCCATGATGAAGCCTATTTTTTTCATTATATAGTAGGATAGATTATAGAGTAATATGGATTATTATTTTAAAAGATTTTGCAGTCTCAACAGTGTACTGAATATAAAAGATAATAATAATTTTTTCTCTAATTATATGATCATATACTTTAATAATATAAATACTAGTTTTATATATAATCACACATATATTGTCACATTATCTGATCAACAAAATATAATCAGTTTTGATGTACATTGTCCTACAGAATATAGTCAACATATTTTGTATCTCACCTAAATTAAGACCCACATTTAACTTTTGATTATAATAATTTCTTTAAAATCTATAGCGGGTATCTTATGTTCGAGTTTAACTTAATTAACAAACACAAAATATAACTAACTTCCCTACTTTCTCAAATTATAAAAGGAACTTGGCGTATTCTTTCTTTATTATATGAATTTTTTTGACTTTCGCCCCACGTATTAATATTAATTTGTAATTGTATCACACTTTTTTTGTATTTATTAGACTTAAATTTCACTCTTTGTTACCGAAAATATTCGTTTTGTCACGAAAAATATTCCTTTCGTCACGAAAAATGTTTTCCAATAGAGAAAATTTTAGAGAGACGGACCTTGAGGGAATTGGGGAGGAGAGAAGTTTAGAAAATTTTAGGGTATAGAGACAATTCGCCAACACATCCCAAACCATCGAATCGATCGTCCTCGCTGGGACGTGATGCCGCACGAGTATGGAGTTGCACTCGTATAAGACAAGATGATTCTATCTTAAAATGGTTATCTCAATTGTAAAGCAATATCAAGTATGGTTAGATAAGCTTATAATATCATACAATAACATAGATGCAGAGTTTTGGTACGAAACATTAAATACAAAAACATGAGTGTTTTTAAATAGATTATTCGTATTGGTGATAAAACTCAGTCATTTTGAGAATTGGATAACAATTTATGCCTTATGCCCTATATTTGTTATTAACACTTCAAATCTTGCTGAATGTTGCAATAACTTCATTAAAAATTTACATGATAAACCAACAATAACATTATTTGATGGTATTAAGCCAAGATTATAACATTGATGATAAATAAAAAAAGAGAGCTAAGAATTTGAAGAAAAAAAAACCATTATCCAAAAATGTTAAAAATTATGGCATCAAAACAGAACTATACCATTTTTAAATATTGTGTATTGTTATTGTTAAAAATAATAAAATTGCTTTCTTTTTTGTCTTGGTTCTCTTTATTAAGATAGCATCCATCGTAGGGACATAGCAAAGGAAGTGAAATACAATTCTTTTGTTAAGGAATGAAGATAAGGATAATAAGGATCAAAGTCACCCACTGATTAGAGAATTTTCGAAAGAAAGATGAACTTCTTATGCAATTGTCAAGCCTCGCATATGTGTCCTCCTAAAATTGCACCAACAAAGGTTCAACACATTTCTTTATATCTTCTTCTCTCTTTCTTTTATATTTCAACATGAATGTATAAATCAACGAAAGCAAGCAAATGGAAAGCATCCAACGAAAAGCCAACAATGAAATCCATCAATCAAAATGACAACGAAAATATCCAAAACAAGCAACAAAGAAAATGATGTGGAAGTTACTTTTATATATAGTTATTTCTCTAAACACGATTTATTGTATTTTGGACTCAATTCTAACAAAATCCTGTTAGAAATTTATTTTTGTACCCTGTCGATTCATGAGATGAAGAACATAATAAAAATTGCAAAAGCGTACATAAATCCATTGCTAGGCTTGATGGATCTTGAAGCGGTCGTCCTTTTGTGGGGTTCGATCTTCCAACTTGCTACGACCCTTAATGACAAAGAAGAATCCGAATCCTTTGTCCCTCTCTTTCTGTTGTTGGGGATGCAGAAGAGAAAAAAAGAAGAAGAAAACCTCTCTTTTCGTGGCCGCATAAGTTGGGGACCATAACCCTAATGAATACATATATTTATATGCTTTGATATTTCTAATTTGCCCCTCATCAAATTAGATTCATCTCTGGTATCTACACATTATTTTCATAACAATTATACCCTTAAGCCAATTTTTTAAATAGACCACTTTAATTTTGCTTAATTATTTAGATAGCCCAACACAATTAATTTTACATGTGTGACCCATATTATTGAATAATTCCAACAATCTTCCACTGGGACACATATTTAATCTTATAATTGTGTTAACCTTAGGGAGCTCATAAATTGCTATCTTAATCCTTAGGGTATATCCGGACAATCTCGTCCATTAACCATATCAACATAGGATCAAAGCGGCATTCGTCACATATAGCGTAACTAAAACATCAATGATCACATATACCAATATAGCTAAACGACATAGATCAATCATGGATGCGTAGCATGGAAATTATACGCAATATGATCAATACACGTTTATTTCCAACTGGTCCTCCTTAACTTTAGTGAGATCAATACTTTAACATAATGAAAACAAAATAAACTGAATTTTCATATATTTGATCAGATAAATATCCAAAACACTTTAACACATAAATGTGTCCAAAACCAAATAGCACCCAAATACATAAAATACAAACTCCCACTGTATTGCCATATTCTTAATTAAGATAACACTCATATGAGCAGTATGCTCATGAAAGATCTTGGGTGATAATACTTTTGTGAACGGATCCGCTAACATGGAGTTTGTCCTAATGTGCTATATGGACACTATAACCATTTTGAATTCTTTTCTTCACAATTAGAAACTTTATGTCAATATCCTTTGACTTATACAAGTTTATGTTGTTATTGGAATACAGTATTGCTGATTTACTGTCACACTATAATTTTATGTTGTCTTTCAACACCGTACTGTAGGCGCAGCCTTGTGACAAAATTTTGCAACCATATTCCGTGAGTAGATGTCCCACAACATGTTATAAACCTTGCTGCCATGATGGAAGAAATTATGAGTGCATGTTTGACACTTATCCAAAATATATCTCCATTAGTCAGCATAACTTGATGTGGATCTCCTGCTATGTTGGCATCCATCAAAATCGGAGTCGGAATACCTTATGATCTCCAGAATTATTCCATCTCCTACAAAGAGCATATAATTTTTGTTCTCTATTAATTACTTAAGTAGTTTGGCTGCTATCCAATGATCCATCCATATTTGCTTAAATATCGGCCTAACATCCTAATATGTACGTAATATCCTGACACGTACATTCTTGAGCATACATTAGACTCCCTACAACTGACCATGAAGGAAAAATCTATTGTATTTTTTTAATTTTAAGGCTAACCTTAGGATACTTGATTGAGACCGAATTTGTCTCCTTTAACGAGAGGTGTCACCTAGTTTGCATTGAATACTTTAATCAATATACAAAACCAGAAAATTATTCCTACTTTAATCAATAGATTTTGTCAATTTATAAACCATATTCTTTGGGTCTTTCGACACAAAGTTTTCTGGTTGCACCATATAAACTGTTTCATCAATGTTACCATTGAGAAATATCGTTTTGACATCCATTTAATGTAATTCAAGATCAAAATGTGCAACATGTGCTATGATTGTTTTAAAGGAGTTTTTCAAAGATACCGAAGAGAAAAACTCTTTAAAATCAATCCCAAAATTTTGAGTAAAGTCACTAGCTACAAGACGTACTTTATACCTCTCCACATGATCCTTCGAATCCTTCTTGGTTCTAAATTTTTATTTGCAACCAATGAACTTCATAACTTTTGGTAATGGGACAAGTTCTTAAACTTTATTGTCTTGCATGGACTTATACTTCTTATTTATTGTATCAATCCACTTTGAGAACTGGAACTTTACATGGCTTGACAGAAGTTGATTAGATCATCTTCCAGTATCCGCTTTCTTCCTCACGTTCCTAGAGAAACACGACAATGTTATCCGAAATTATATTTCTCCTTTCTCTGGTGGACCATCTTAATATACCGGTTCTTGAGGTTGTTGAGTTTGTTCCTTAGGAATAATTACCTTATCTTGAATTGGGTGCCGCTACGTTGTCGTTGTTAAGGTATCTCAACAACGACTTATAGAGGTAATTTGATATTGTCTTATTGAGGCTCCGAATTCACTTCTTGATCATGACAGGTATAGAATCCTGCACATCGTCAAAAGTGATAGTAGGAATCGTAATTGATTCCTTCTCAAAGACAATGATCCTGACTTTATTTCTCCCCCAAACTCAACATCCTCAAAAACTATATTACTTCTCGTCTCAAAATTTTCTTTTGTGTGGGATCGTATAATTATTAACCCCTTGATTTGTCAGCATAGTCAATAAAGTAGCTGCTTACTATTGAACTTTGGTATGTATTTCCTTTACATATTAATATAGACATTAAAGTCAATAAAATCCAAATCTCATCAGACACAAGTCGTTCAACTCTATTTCTAGAGATGTGACCTAATCGCTTATGTCATAATGAGGCTAAAAATATTTATAGTTAATTTTGTGTTTAGTACCACATGACTCCACTTGCAAGGTTTTATTTAAACTGTAATAGTTTCAACTGAATATAGGCGATCATAAATCTTAAGGGAATCGTTACCAATAATATTTGGATTTAAAGATAGACTAAACTTATTTTTTTCAAATGAACAATGATAACCATATTTGTTCATTAAGGAAATTGAAACTGAATTTCGTCTACAAGACGGTACAATAAAAGTGTCTATCAAATAATAATTGGTTCCTAAAAATAACCTTAAATGTCCTATTGCTTTCACTTCTACAGATTTGCCGTCACCCTCATAGATGTATCTTTCACCATCATTTGGCTTCGGTAGCTCAGACAACCTTGTCTATAAACACTAATGTGGGTAGTAGCACCAGAATCTAACCACCACGTGTTTTTAGGTACTAAATCTAAATTAACCTCAGAACAGATCAAATTTAGAAATGTACTTTTCCGTATACTCCATGTGTGGTACTTTGTACATTTCTTCTTTATGTGTCCTGGCTTGTCACAAAAGAAATAACCCTTAGTTTTTATATTGTTGTTTCTTTTGAGCTGGACCCTTAGCAGCTTCTGTATTTATTTTCTTTTTCACCCTTAAAGTTTATCCCATTAAACATGAAAATTAAAATATTATTGGCAGATATTTTAACAACATTAACTGTAAAGAGAACAAAACAACAAAAAACAAACATGCTCTAACAAATAACCAAAGCGTAAAATATAGTCAAACAAATTCAATAATGGTGAACCCCATCTCAAGATACCTAGTACATCATTAATATCAAGTCTTTGGACAGTGATATTAACTACAATTGGTATTCTTGGTGTAATGATCAAACGTTGACAATAAGTCATGTCAAATAATAAGTATATCTTTGGATCGGGTTATTATTCACATGTAAACCTTATAATTGTCACACATTTATCACCACAAGTATGTGTACAATTCGGCCAAGTATTAACCTTCCGTTGGGCATGCTAATACCTGCATGAATGTACACACACAAACATCCAACATCCCTCATAGACTATCTACACAAGAGAGGTCACTTTGGCGACATCTTGTTTTAATGGGTCTATTTAGAATATTAGACGACTATTGTTAGTCACAAAAGGCACCAAAAAATTTGAATGTTGACTAAATTTGACAAAACTGAATCATGTCCAAAACTTTATGTACATACATATTTAGAATATTACAACTCAAATAAGATAATCATAAGCATGTGAATCTCTTTACATGATTCAAACAAATATTCTTAATTTGACTAAACTGAGCATTGTCAACATAATAAAATTCACGTAATATTTTACTGAATATATGGACCAATAGATTGCTTCAAATAACCCATAAAGATTATATTAAAATAATCTGCTGAAGATATACACGTCAATAGATTACATCAAATAATCTCCTAATAAGTCAGGACATAAGATAAAACCGTAAGAAAAGAAGCCCGCTACTTTTCAACAAAGAACTGACAACTTAATTTATTGCCAAAATATTAGCACAACTTTAAGAAACCTGACTATCCATAAAATACAAAATCAACAGCACCGAGTGTTCAAATTTTGTCTAGGTGCAGATCCTTAATGACGAAGGATACCCAGTATAGAAAACAAAAACAAAAAAAACCAACAAATGCAATATCTGAATATTGCTCGTGATCCTTAACCCAAACAATATATAGCTTTAAATAACGAAGAAGCAATATATAATGTCTGGTTCTATCTCAATAAAATCTCTTTCTTGCTCTACTACAATCAAATGAACTACTATTTGTCGGTCCAATTAAAAGAACTTTCATATCATATTCTGTTCCAATAAAATTGTTAATTGTTTTTGTGCTCAACCAATCCATTAGAAGATGCTAATCTTTCACCTATGCAAGAGAGTCACAACTACTAATTCAAAAGAAGTCAAAAGAGGTCCCAGGAGGAGAGTACAAATTCAAGATTTGATTAAAAAAATTTATAAATCATATGCATTACCAAATGCCTTTGTAGCTCCCCTTCCCGAAATTTTTTGAATTTTTTTTATTTAATTTAAATAATAATTTTAAAATTTTATAAATATTTATTTAGTTAATTATTACGATAGATGACTTTAGCCATGATGGAGTTTTGAAGTACAAGACGACTAGGAATCATGGCACGGATAGTGCAGTGGCGTGCCTTGACCAGTGTATTAGCCATGCCAAGGAAGGCCGAGCCATAGAGATGTCATAAGGCCAAGTTGTAGCATGACCATTATAAATAAGTTTTATTAATTATTATTAGATTTATTGATTTTGCAGGAACCCGGTTGAACCAAGTTAGTCCGAACTGGGCCGAACCAAATCCAAGCCCAGGTAGGCATGTAGTGGGACCAAGTACGGTCTTGTAGACATGTTTGGTAAGTGCAAGTATTTTTTGTATATATTTTGGAATTGGCAATTATTTTCTAAGAATATTTATTATACGTAAATTATAGGTATTATTAATATTAAATAGCACATTAGAATATTTATACGATTTTCTGGGGCCCAGTAATAGGAGTTTATGATATGCCTATCCAGGAGCCACTATTGAATTATTTAACAACTAGTAGAATTATTATAATTATTATTATATTATTGGGTTATTGAGAATAAACTATTTATTATAATTAGTTATTATTAATTTATTCTTTATCAAAGAATAAATATTTGCGTGTATGTGTATTTATATAAATATATATATGTATATGGGTCTATGTGTATTTATATGTATATATATATATATATATATATATATATATATATATATATATACATATATATATATATATATATATATATATAAAAAAAAAAAAAAAAAAAAAAAAAAAAATATATATATATATATATATATATATATATATATATATATATATATATATATATATATATATATATATATATATATATGAGTGTATATATATTTATGTATATGTATATACATAGATATTGTATACGTGTGTATATATATATAAATATTATATGTGTGTATTGTGCGTGTGTATTAAATATATTATACATATGTATATGTGGGTATATATATATATATGTATATACAAGTACAAATATATTTATGTGTATTTATGTATTTATCTGTAAATATATATATATATATATATATATTTATGTATATATATATATATATATATATATATATATATATATATATATATATATATATATATATGTATTAGAAAAGGGAAAATGAAAAACAAAACAAACTAAGCCCCAGGCCATCCCAGCCCGAGACCTTAATTCTCCCCACAAAAATTCCCTAGCAGCAAAACCCGAAGCCCAAACCGTAGCATTAGATTTCCAGTTGGAAAAAACCTGTTGCACGAACACATACCTATATATAGCGAGAGGAGAAATCGGGAAACCCTAAACCCACGTACATCTCGCAGCCTTCCTCCAGGCGTGGCGCGCGCCCTGGACTGCCACGCGCGACCGCGCGGGCCGCGGGAGGCCGACCACGGCCGGTGCGCGCGACAGAACATGTAAACAGTGAGCGCACAACAGCAGCTCTTCGAACCCGACTTCGAGGTATGTTTTCTTTGCGATTGTCTAATAAAATTCGATTCCGTAAAGTCCTTTGAGAAGCCAATATAACCATCTAGGAGCCCTGCTATCTGGTTCATACTGAACTGGATGGATTCAAGAAGAAATCGAATCACAAAACCACGAAAAACCAGTCCAAAGAACAGAACAAACTCGACCCAGACACGCGGATTGGAAGGCAACTATCTGCTAATCGATAGCCAATTATCGAATTCTATTTGAACAGACCTAACGACAACCTATAGAAGATTGAAACCCTATTATTGGTTTAATTTCTAGTCGTGTATCCAGTAAAAGAAACCCTAGGAAAGATCGAAAAAATCCATAAAAACAGTTTTTGAAAACTTGAAATCTTTCGATACGACGTGCGTTCCACCAATCTGGGCGACGTGGTCACGAACCAAAGGCATCGAAAGCTGCATAACGGCTTCGTGGTCGTGTGGGCTTTGACGGAATTCAAATTGGTCGCGTGTGCGCGACGAATTTGATGTGTATCCGTCGAAATTTATCGTATCGTGCACTTTGTAAATTTCTCAATTACTTTGTGCACGCTCGTCAGATCGAGATAAAACTTATACCAATAGGACCGTATCATTTTTTTGGTCCTGTATGCCAAGTTTGGTCCGATTCTAAGACAGTTGATAAAATTACCGTTTTGTGGGCCCCACGGTCCGACTCAACGGGTGATTTTGTG
>JANAVB010042420.1:11074083-11079083 GCA_029216955.1 Iris pallida
AATTGACCGTATCATACACTTTGCAAATTTTTTAATTACTTTGTACACGCTCGTCAGATCGAGACAAAACTTGTGCCAATAGGACCGTATCATTTTTCTGGTCCTGTATGCCAAGTTTGGTCCGATTCTGAGACAGTTGATAAAATTGTCGTTTTGTGGGCCCCACGGTCCGACTCAACTGTTGATTTTGTGCACGGCCTGCCAGAATCCAACTTTGGACATACGGTTAGGTTCTTATCGGAAAATCGGATCCGTAGACATGTAGTTTGATGACTTTAGAGACCTTTGACTCTGGCACACTTTTCGGTGCAAAGCGTATCCAACGGCGGACATCATTTTTGCCTGAAATTACCGTTTTGCCCCTGTGTTCAGAATTGGACTTAAGGACAGTCAATCCTAGCTAATTTGACTATTCTGAGAATGTTGGTAACGTTTATTTCAGCTTTCGGAGACAGTCGTTATGACTTGGATTTTCTAACTTGTTGATTGGCAATACATTGTTGGTTCTTCGTGCAACCCCCAGACAAGATACCTTGCCTTTCTCTACAGTTTATTTACATGCATATTTATATTATTATAAAGTTTTACTAGTTGATTATTTATATGTGATTTGTATATCATGCCTGCTAGTTTATATATAGCCTTGTTTATAATTAGCTTTGTAGTTCATATTGGATTGGTTTTCTCGTGTATCGTGATTGAGTCGTGTCGTGTCATCTCTTGTACTTGGACTGAGTCGCATCGTGTCATAGGATGAATAAGTTATATCGGAACTACTGTACCTTGAAATTCTTGAAGCTAACATGCGAGTCCACATTAGGGGCGAGGGTTAGTAGTTAAGCTAACTTGCGAGCCCACACCAGGGGCGAGAGTTAGTAAGCTAATCTGTGAATCCACACCAGGAATGAGGGTTAGTAGTGTATGGTTCACACCTGCGAGTCCACACTAGGGATGAGGGTGATGCTAGCCTGCGAGTCCACACCAGGGACGAGGGTTAGTAGTATATGGTTCACACCTGCGAGTCCACACTAGGGACGAGGGTGATACTAGCTTGCGAGTCCACACTAGGGGCGAGGGCTAGTACTTGTTCAAACCTGCGAGTCCACACTAGGGACGAGGGTTTGAGTATTCGATTGGTTATCCATTGACATCGTGATATCATGTTCTCTTGTTTTCTCCAGCAGTTCGTTTAGGCGTAGTGGTTCTTCCAGTCGTGTATAGTCGTGTTTTCGTACTGATTGGTCTTTTCCCATTATTTTTTGTATTTTCTTTATTGCATGATAAACTGCTAGATATGCATGTTTTTATGTATCTTGCTATGTCCCCTGAGGACCTGATGATCTCTTCAGGTTAGTTATTGTGTGGAGTTAGTTAGCAGCTCTGATGGCAGACGTGATGATATGCTTGCGGGATTCAGGTATCGTTATTGTGTTTATTATCCTCTCGTGCTTTTCTTCATTATCATGAGATATCCTGTTTCTTGATTCAGTTTAGACTCTTGTTATTTTTCTTTAGAGTCTTATCGGACATGCATGCTAGTGGGCTGCAAAACACGACACATACTTGTTCATTCTTGTTTATATGACTCATGTTGATTGAGATATAGTTTAGACTAGATATGATACCATGATCATGACAGCTTATACGTACTCGAGTCGGGCTGGAGTCCGCTCGATACGTAGCTGGCTTGCTCGCGCTCTCGCGTCCGAAAAGCGGGTGCGGGTCGTGACAGCCTTTACTATTCTTATTGGAACCCTACCAAAGTGAACGAACCTGTTAGCCATCCTTCAGTTGAGACCCGAGTAATAGCCGCCAAAGGGCACACTCAGTTTCTGGGTTTTCTCCAAACCAGTCATATTTGTTCCAAACAGAGTAGCCATGACCCTTAATATTCTAATTTTATGTATATAACGAGCAAAGTGCAAAGATCGATCTTAATCCATACAAAAAAATCAATTCATCCTGATTATATTCTTAACTTTCTATAACCCACATTGATCTTGATGGAAAAATCAAAACCCTAAATTAAGTTAGATCTAACGATCTATGATTTCTGAACACCAACAAAAATTGAATCTGAAACTTCAAACTCATGAAACAAACAAGGGGGCTCTGATACCATTTGTTAGAAATTTATTGTTGTACCATGTCGATTCATGAGATGAAGAACATAATAAAAATTGCGAAAGCGTACCTGAATCCATTGCTAGGCTTGATGGATCTTGAAGCGGTCATTCTTTTGTGGGGTTCGATCTTCCAACTTGCTACGACCCTTAATGACAAAGAAGAATCCGAATCCTTTGTCCCTCTCTTTCTGTTGATGGGGATGCAGAAGAGAAAAAAAAACCTCTCTTTTCGTGGCCGTATAAGTTGGGGACCATAACCCTAATGAATACATATTTTATATGCTTTGATATTTCTAATTTAGCCCCTCATCAAATTAGATTCTCCCTGATATCTACACATTATTTCTATGACAATTATACCCTTAAGCTAATTTTTCAAATAGACCACTTTCATTTGGCTTAATTATTTAGATAGCCCAACACAATTAATTTTACATGTGTGGCCCATATTAGTGAATAATTCTAATAAATCCAATCCATTGATTTGAGAGGGTCACAATTCATTTGTCCTAATCAATGGATACTGGAAGGATTTTACTATAATGATTCAATTATAACTGGTTATTCAAGCCACAAACCAATGTGATGCCTCCGGCTAGGAGTGGGGCACTACAGGGGTTTGGAGGCGAAGCCCCTGAAAGCTAATCAAACTTTCGGATACCTGGGGCTAAATGGCATTAGTTCGACATTAGAGAATGTTTCGAGGAAGGCTAAATGCCCTCGTGTTGAAACGACACACAAACTATCACGCCCTGATTCTGCATAACCGATCGTCCTCACTAGGACGTGATATCGCGCGAGCCTAGGTTGCACTCGCGCAAGACGATTTTCATAACGAACGATTACAGAGGCTAAGCGACGAGATCGTCGTACAAAATTCCCAAAGCAGAAGCATTGAATAACACGATGATATACAAAAATAGAACTCTTTATTACTATTGGAATAAGATTACAAGGACGTGAAGCCAAGATTATAAGTCACTTAAGCTTACTTTCTCTCATAATACAATCGCTCTGCTCTCTCTTATCTCTCAATACAATAAAACATGCCATTAGGATTACAACTTGCGGATGCTTTAGAAGGCGATGTTCATACATTATATCCCGTATAAGTGAAGACTGCAACGCGGTCGCACGCCTCGAAATGCCAAGGAACTCCATGCCTCAGCATGTCCAAGCGAGCTCCGTCCCGAACATGCTGATACATGAACCCGCACATGAAGATTGGTGGGGTATCAATACACAACCGTACTGGTAAGTGATTCCCACGTCCACCAATTCAAAAACTAACACGTTATTTAGTGAGTGCAACTTATTCCTTTTGTGGTCTTTCTAATATTGCCTTAGGATCAGTTTTAGGACATAGACTCCTGGCCTATCTTGTGATATGATGATACAATCGTGCCATGAAGCTCCTTCGTGATTCTACGTCGAGGCCATGCCTCGTAACTCAATGGTCGTACCGTAAACTCAGTCGTACAACAACAATGAGATCGTGTCTCGTAACTTAGTGTGACTTAACTATACCTTGTCATACAACCTTTTCTATTCAACTCAAACAACTATTTCCCGAACTTAAGCAATTTTGTGCCAACTACTCAAAACACAATGCCGCATCTCGTGCCGAGTACGTATCTTTACGTATAGCCAAATCTTAGGCTCCATAATCGTTGTGTTGCAAACCGTGCACACCTATCTTGACTCATCTGTGTCATACTTATACGTCTTGTGACTCAACCGATATCGTGTATGTGGATTTTCGCTCAGCACACCGACTCATCTATATGAAAGGTCATTAGCATGACAAGCCATCTTGGACATAGCTAGGAGAGATAGTGGGTTGATTAATGCAGGTAGCTAGTACCACTGAAAGCCTATCTGTCACGACCCGCACCCTAGAGTTAGGGCACGAGAACGTAACAATGCCCAGCCTACGCAGCAGTATCGACGGTAGAACGCTGTCCTAGGTCTCAATGCATCTAACAGTATAAGACTAAACAGTTTATACTTCCCGAATGGGGGTGACATAGCAGAATGTAAACTCAATCACATCTAAGGTAGAGCATAAAGGAAGATAGATAAACATGAAATCAAAAAGAGATACAACAGATAGAAGTCTAAGTGTCTAAGATACAAACTCAGAATACATCTCAAAATCCAAATACAGTAATCCATAAATACAACTCAAGATGACTGAAAATAAACTATAAGCAAAAACCCTAGCTATCTATGCAACCTCTACTGTCTCCTCTAGGCTAGCAGGCAACCTCCAGGCTATCTGTAAAATTTATCAACAGGTCCAGTCAGGACAGGAGCGAGCACATTACATCTCAACAGTTCATAGCAGGTTAGAAAATATAAAACATGCAGTAAAGTAAGATACAAGTACTAAAAGAAGTGCAGTATGTAAACAGAGAGAGAACTGTAATAGAAATATCTACTATACATAGGGAACTAGCAGTGACTAGTGAGTCAGAGTAAAATATAAACATGTGAATGGCATAGGAGATTCATGACTACAGCTAAGAGAGTGATTCATGACTACAGCTACTTGGATAATATTCACATGTCTATTTCTACTCCCCCATCCCCAATCAATACACAAGGATCTGTTCAAGTTATGTTAAGATTCGTGAAACTTCACATGGCTCATAAAATGAGTGATACGTGAAGGTGATTCATGATGGCTCTGTGAACATGAGAGTACATATGTCACAAGCGATTCGTGAATCAGAGGAAGCATAGAGATACGTGATGATTCGTGAAACGCATAAAATATGCAGTATCCGATGCTCCCGAGGGGGGATAACATCTCATGAAAAGATCCATATAGTACCAATCCGTGTGACCAACGTGACAGTATCAAGTAAAGTA
>JANAVB010042420.1:11084083-11086583 GCA_029216955.1 Iris pallida
TCAAGATTCAAAATTCTATAATCTTCATCAAAATCAATAAATACAAACTCAAATTCAATAATAATACATCAAAATCAAATTCAACAACAGAAAGTAAAGATAAATCAAATCAAGGAAAAAGTTTTCAAATCGGAGTTAAACAAGATTCTCAAGGGTCGTCCCAGGAATCTCTCAAGGGTTCCTATTTGTGATTGAGTACCATCAAAATATATCCTAATCCTACTGCAGGCTGTAGTGGTACTCTAGTTCGAATACCACTACACAAACTCGACCTGCATGGGCCACCACTAAAAACGTGTCACGACCCGCACCCTAGAGTTAGGGCACGAGAACGTAACAACGCCCAGCCTACGCAGCAGTGTCGACGGTAGAACGTTGTCCTAGGTCTCAATGCATCTAACAGTATAAGACTAAACAGTTTATACTCCCCGAATGGGGGTGACATAGCAAATGTAAACTCAATCACATTTATGGTAGAGCATAAAGGAAGATTGATAAAACATGAAATCAAAAAGAGATACAACAGATAGAAGTCTAAGTGTCTAAGATACAAACTCAGAATACATCTCAAAACCCAAATACAGTAATCCATAAATACAACTCAAGATGACTGAAAATAAACTATAAGCAAAAACCCTAGCTATCTATGCAACCTCTACTGTCTTCTCTAGGCTAGCAGGCAACCTCCAGGCTATCTGTAAAATTTATCAACAGGTCCAGTCAGGACAGGAGCGAGCACATTACATCTCAACAGTTCATAGCAGGTTAGAAAATATAAACATGCAGTAAAGTAAGATACAAGTACTGAAAGAAGTGCAGTATGTAAACAGAGAGAGAACTGTAATAGAAATATCTACTATACATAGGGAACTAGCAGTGACTAGTGAGTCAGAGTAAAATATAAACATGTGAATGGCATAGGAGATTCATGACTACAGCTAAGAGAGTGATTCATGACTACAGCTACTGGATAATATTCACATGTCTATTTCTACTCCCCCATCCCCAATCAATACACAAGGATCTGTTCAAGTTATGTTAAGATTCGTGAAACTTCACATGGCTCATAAAATGAGTGATACGTGAAGGTGATTCATGATGGCTCTGTGAACATGAGAGTACATGTGTCACAAGCGATTCGTGAATCAGAGGAAGCATAGAGATACGTGATGATTCGTGAAACGCATAAAACATGCAGTATCCGATGCTCCCGAGGGGGGATAACATCTCATGAAAAGATCCATATAGTACCAATCCGTGTGACCAACGTGACAGTATCAAGTAAAGTAATTTAAAGTAGGAAATAATTCTAAACATGATATGAAATGATCAGAGAATGTACTCGCCTGATATCTGAATGTCCAAGGTAAAGATACTGTGTGAGGAGAGGTGCCTGGCTCCTAATTAGAACAGAACAAGTCACAACAAGTCCAGAGGGTAATATAAAGCACTATAATGCATTATACATGAATCTAGGTCAAACTAGGCCAAAGTCAATCCTTGGTCAACTCTGGTCAACTGCACTAGTCAAACTAGGTCAAACTAGGTCATGTCCTAACCCAGCAAGTCTTACTATGCCTAACCAAGACTATCCTAGCAAGCACACATCAATACATGGCTATACAAGCCAACATACACCCAACTCTATATAGCATGCAATTATTCAATACTCAAATAGACAAGAATTCATATTGGATATACACTAGGTAATCTATTACTTTAAGCTATATATGTCTACACATATATACACATGCATATATTGGTATTCAATATTAGGTCTATATTCATGGCATTTCAAATGGTTATATAAACTTATATATTATAACACAATATGCTAACATATATATAATATACATACATAGCTAAGTTAACTATATTCATAAATACTTATTTAAGAGGCTATGTGTGTGTATGTGAACATGGCAAAGGGGAAGTGAGGGTTAAATGGGCATACATAGTGTATACATATCAAAGAGTGTCAAAGTGTAAGTGAGCAAAGTGTCAAGTGTGATAGTGTCAACATAGTGTAAGGGGTACATGAGGTAATATAGGATTTGTGTTAACATAGAACATTACATCTCATTAACTTGTATTGCATACATTACATCTATTATTACATTACATTCATGCTTGCATTCATTCATCATTCATTTATTCTCTTGTACTACTATATGCACCATCCATTTCATACTATGGAACCTACATATTCATTACAAGCCATTTATACATGCTTATATTAGATAGGATACTTACATCTCATACATCATTTATTTAACCATTTACTCATGCTTGCATTCTCTATTTAATTACATAATGTATATATATTAACATGGGTTAAAATCAAATAGAACATTATATTACACACAAGGGTGCACAAAATGCATATGCCGAATAGTAACTCCTACTAATAATCAATACTGTACCATCTCAGCATGAATTAAAATATAGGATTAAAGTATGTTATAGATCTGTGTGTTAGCTTTCCAAAACTTCAAACGGA
>JANAVB010042420.1:11091583-11093669 GCA_029216955.1 Iris pallida
GTGTCCAGAATTGGACTTAAGAACAGACAATCCTAGATAATTTGACTATTCTGAGAATGTTGGCAATGTTTTTATTCACTTTCGAAGACATCGTGAATGACTGGACTTTATGGCTTATCAGTTGACCATATTTTGTGGATCTGCGTGCAACCTCCAGGCAAGTATACCTTGCCTCCTTCTACAGTTTATTTACATGTATATTTATATTATTATACAGTTTGCTAGTTGATTATTTATATGTGATTTGTATATCATGCATGCTAGTATATATATGGCCTTGTTTATAATTAGCTTGGTAATTCATATTGGATATGTGTATATATAGTTCTTGTTTCATAGTTATCTTGTATTCATATTGGATTGGTTTTTCTCATGTATCATGATTGGGTCGTATCGTGTCATCACCTGTACTTGGACTGAGTTGCATCGTGTCATAGATGAATAAGTCATATCGGAAACAGCTTTACCTCCTAGTCTTGAAATCTTGAAGCTACCTGCGAGTCCACATTAGGGACTAGGGTTAGTTAAGCTAACCTGCGAGTCCACATCAGGGACCGAGGGTTAGTAGTTAAGCTAACCTGCGAGTCCATATTAGGGACGAGGGTTAGTAGTTATCTGTCCACACCTGCGAGTCCACACTAGGACGAGGGTGATGCTAGCCCGCGGGTCCACATTAGGGACGAGGATTAGTAGTTATCTGTCCACACCTACGAGTCTACCTAGGGACGAGGGTGATTCTAGTCTTCGAGTCCGCATTAACGAGGTTAGTAGTATATGGTTCACACCTGCGAGTCACATTAGGGACGAGGGTGATGCTAGCCTGCGAGTCCACACAGGGGCGAGGGTTAGTAGTTGTTCAAACCTGCGCAGTCCACACTAGAGGCGAGGGTTTGAGTATTCGATTGGTTATCCATTGACATCATGATATCGTGTTCTCTTGTTCTTTCCAGCAGTTCGTTTTAGCGTAGTGGTTCTTCCAGTCGTGTATAGTCGTATTTTCGTGCTGATTGGTCTTTCCCGTTTAGTTCATGTATTTTCTTTATTGCATGATAACTGCTAGATAGGCATGTTTTTTATATCTTGCTATGTCCCCTGAGGACCTGATGACTCTTCAGTTTAGCGATTGTATGGGAGTTAGCAAGTGATTCTGGATGACAAATGTGATGATACACTTGCGGGGTTTTCAGGTATCGTTATTGTGTTTATTATCCGCTCGTGCTTTCATACCTTATCATGAGATGTCCTGTTTCTGAGCAGTTTTAGACTCTTGTTATTTTCCGTTAGAGTCTTATCGGACACATATGCTAGTGGGCTGCAGACCACGACCCATACTTGTTCATTCTTGTTTATTACTCCTATTGTGGATTGAGATATAGTTTTGCCTTGCCTTGATTAGGCCTATTGCCATAGCCGTGACAACGTTTACGTATTCGAGTCGTGGCTGGAGTCCGCTTGACGCGTAGCTGGCTTGCTCACGCTCTCGCGTCCGAAAAGCGGGTGCGGGTCGTGACAAGTTTTTGTGGTGGCCCATGCAGGTCAAATCTATGTACTGGTTACGTTACTGTACGGTACGAGCCTTCGCAACTGACTAAACCCTTAGAAATCTCAATCCACACTGCCTTGAAATTCTCCTAGAAATTCTCTACATCCTTGAAACCCATATTTGCTCTCGAATATACTTCCTTGCTTCCGTACCATTGATTCTCGTCCCTTCCTATTTCGGGTGACGAATGATCGTGTTGTCTAGAATTCACCAGAAATTCTTAAGTTATAATATAATATTGCTTGATTTTGAATATTTGTTGTTTTATATATGAGGATTAGATGCCATATGTCCTAGATATTTTTTGGTAGAATATTTAGCCACTTGTTAGAAGATTATAAGAATTTAGTGACCTATGTTTCATGGAGTGTGTGACCAAAGGTGGTATAGAGTCCTCGAAGTTTTCGTAGTTTACGAAATGACTAGAGAAGGCATAAATATTTTGGAGAAATGAATTAGAGGAGATTAAGGTGATAGCTAGACTTTGAATTTAAGGAATAGTCCAGACTTAAAATTTCGAGGACAAAATTATTTTTTTAAGGT
>JANAVB010042420.1:11093682-11169411 GCA_029216955.1 Iris pallida
TAAATTCCCACACCCGAGAAATATATCCAAAGTCAGACTATGTCCTCACCATGCGGCTAATGCGACTATAGAAGACTAGATTCCATAACATAGATGACCTAGCCCATATAATTTTATCTTGCAAAAAAATTAAATCAACAATGAATACCCAAAAATTAAATTTATCAACGAACCTCAAGATTCAAAAATGAACAAAAATCCTTCAAATCTTAAAATACAAGCTCGGATGCTACAGCTAACATCAAGATTCAAAATTCTATAATCTTCATCAAAATCAATAAATACAAACTCAAATTCAATAATAATACATCAAAATCAAATTCAACAACAGAAAGTAAAGATAAATCAAATCAAGGAAAAAGAGTTTTCAAATCGGAGTTAAACAAGATTCTCAAGGGTCGTCCCAGGAATCTCTCAAGGGTTTCCTATTTGTGATTGAGTACCATCAAAATAATCCTAATCCTACTGCAGGCTGTAGTGGTACTCTAGTTCGAATACCACTACACAAACTCGACCTGCATGGGCCACCACTAAAAACGTGTCACGACCCGCACCCTAGAGTTAGGGCACGAGAACGTAACAACGCCCAGCCTACGCAGCAGTGTCCGGTGAGAAGTTGTCCTAGTCTCAATGCATCTAACAGTTAAACTAACAGTTTATACTCCCCGAATGGGGGTGACATAGCAGAATGTAAACTCAATCACATTTATGGTAGAGCATAAAGGAAGATTGATAAAACATGAAATCAAAAAGAGATACAACAGTAGAAGTCTAAGTGTCTAAGATACAAACTCAGAATACATCTCAAAACCCAAATACAGTAATCCATAAATACAACTCAAGATGACTGAAAATAAACTATAAGCAAAACCCTAGCTATCTATGCAACCTCTACTGTCTTCTCTAGGCTAGCAGCAACCTCCAGGCTATCTGTAAAATTTATCAACAGGTCCAGTCAGGACAGGAGCGAGCACATTACATCTCAACAGTTCATAGCAGTTAGAAAATATAAACATGCAGTAAAGTAAGATACAAGTACTGAAAGAAGTGCAGTATGTAACAGAGAGAGAACTGTAATAGAAATATCTACTATACATAGGGAACTAGCAGTGACTAGTGAGTCAGAGTAAAATATAAACATGTGAATGGCATAGGAGATTCATGACTACAGCTAAGAGAGTGTTCATGACTACAGCTACTTGGATAATATTCACATGTCTATTTCTACTCCCCCATCCCCAATCAATACACAAGGATCTGTTCAAGTTATGTTAAGATTCGTGAAACTTCACATGGCTCATAAAATGAGTGATACGTGAAGGTGATTCATGATGGCTCTGTGAACATGAGAGTACATGTGTCACAAGCGATTCGTGAATCAGAGGAAGCATAGAGATACGTGATGATTCGTGAAACGCATAAAACATGCAGTATCCGATGCTCCCGAGGGGGGATAACATCTCATGAAAAGATCCATATGTACCAATCCTTGTGACCAACGTGACAGTATCAAGTAAAGTAATTTAAAGTAGGAAATAATTCTAAACATGATATGAAATGATCAGAGAATGTACTCGCCTGATATCTGAATGTCCAAGGTAAAGATACTGTGTGAGGAAGGTGCCTGGCTCCTAATTAGAACAGAACAAGTCACAACAAGTCCAGAGGGTAATATAAAGCACTATAATGCATTATACATGAATCTAGGTCAAACTAGGCCAAAGTCAATCCTTGGTCAACTCTGGTCAACTGCACTAGTCAAACTAGGTCAAACTAGTCATGTCCTAACCCAGCAAGTCTTACTATGCCTAACCAAGACTATCCTAGCAAGCACACATCAATACTGGCTATACAAGCCACATACACCCAACTCTATATAGCATGCAATTATCAATACTCAATAGACAAGAATTCATATTGGATATACACTAGGTAATCTATACTTTAAGCTATATATGTCTACACATATATACACATGCATATATTGGTATTCAATATTAGGTCTATATTCATCATTTCAAATGGTTATATAAACTTATATATTATAACACATATGCTAACTATATATAATATACATACATAGCTAAGTTAACTATATTCATAAATACTTATTTAAGAGGCTATGTGTGTGTATGTGAACATGGCAAAGGGGAAGTGAGGGTTAAATGGGCATACATAGTGTATACATATCAAAGAGTGTCAAAGTGTAAGTGAGCAAAGTGTCAAGTGTGATAGTGTCAACATAGTGTAAGGGGTACATGAGGTAATATAGGATTTGTGTTAACATAGAACATTACATCTCATTAACTTGTATATTGCATACATTACATCTATTATTACATTACATTCATGCTTGCATTCATCATCATTCATTTATTCTCTTGTACTACTATATGCACCATCCATTTCATACTATGGAACCTACATATTCATTACAAGCCATAGTTATACATGCTTATATTAGATAGGATACTTACATCTCATACATCATTTTTTAACCATTTACTCATGCTTGCATTCTCTATTTAATTACATAATGTTATATATTAACATGGGTTAAAATCAAATAGAACATTATATTACACACAAGGGTGCACAAAAGCATATGCCGAATAGTAACTCCTACTAATAATCAATACTGTACCATCTCAGCATGAATTAAAATATAGGATTAAAGTATGTTATAGATCTGTGTGTTAGCTTTCCAAAACTTCAAACGGATCTCGTTTTCGTTTTCGAAAACTCCCGGAATCGCGAAAACACCGAAAACGCATTTGTCTTTCGTACAGCTGACACTCAATAATTCTCCAAAAGTTACAGAAAGAATTATGCCTATTAATACATGTTTTTGGAAAGCTAACTTCAATACGCTTCTTTTAAAAAAAAACGGAAGATTAAACCGAGCTTTGAGCTAGAAGTTATGACATTTCTAAGTTAGGGCTGAAATTAAAACGTGGATAAAAATCATGACGGATTTAGATAGTTTGAGCCAAAGAATACACAATATATATCCTAATTATCCACACATAATAGCAATAATAATTGAGGAACCACACTCACAAACTTGATTATATAATCATCATGAACCATTTATTACATATATAAATAGATACACTCTCATTACAATATATATATATATATATATATATATATATATAATATATATATATATATATATATATATTAAATCTATATATATAAATCTATATATGTAACATGAACACATCCACAACACAAAGGACACTCCTATGACCTCCAAATGGACACAAAATGGACACAAATGGAGATACAACCATGGGGGTCATTCCTATGGGTTCAAAATAGACCTATATGTATGAAGAAATGAAAAGGAGAAGGGATTTATACCTCCCGGTAGATCGAATCGAAGAAAAACCTTCCCGGAGCGACACCGACACGTAGAGATTCCAAAAGGACATGAACAAGCTCCGAATCCTCCCAAACTTGGGTAGCTTTCTCCTTGGCTAGAATGGAGAAGGAAAGAAGAAGATTTTGGTGGTAAAATGGAAGGATTTGGTGGAGAAATTGCTAGGGATTGCTCTCTAAAATTTGGGAAAGAACAAGAGAGAGAAAAATAGATGGATAATGACAAATGGGAGGCTCAACCCTATTATTATTTTGGCTGGCCATAAAGGTGGTTTTGTCCTATTAGGAAAAGTCCAAAAGCCCCTACTAACCTATTCTATGAGTATTAGGAAAGGGCTAATTGGTTGGGACTAAATTAGTCATTTCTAAAGTCTCTAATCACACTAATCTTATCCATAATTATTAGTCTAACCTCTAACTAAAATATTTCTATCATGTGGACTAAAATTAATATCATGTGGGCCATGCCTAACTAGTGTGTGGGTTCCACTAGAGTCAAACTACCCCCGGGTCCCCGTTTCAAGTCGGATTGAGTTGAAATTCGAACCCGACTCAAATAACCCCAAAACAATATCATAAATAATAAAATAATATCAAAATAATTCAAAGAGGTCAAATGCAAAAATATCCTTAGGCCAAAAAATGACATTAAAATATCATAATCACATGGTTAGGCTCTAGGTCAAACAGTCTCTAGGGTTTCACTAGCAAAACGTCAAAACCACAAGTCATTGATTTAAATAATGTTAAAATGATTTAAAATCACCAAAAATCATATCATGAATTAAATATCATTATTAAAATAATTATAAACACAAAATTTCAAAATTACTCTCATTTGGGAAACTGGGTGCTACACTATCGAATTTTTGGTTGCCTATCCAGCATCAGCTATACCGTTGTTTCATCAATGGCCGGATCGGTCCTGTGGCCTAGGTTATCATCCGAAGAAGCATCGCCCTTATGTACAAGTTGTCTATGACCACATCTACGAGAACATCTAGACTCACGTAAATGCATGGCCTAATTTATGGTACGACTCAAACCCTTTGCATATCGTACTCATAAACCATACTTTCCATACTTCGTTGGAGACTCCCAAACGAGACCACCTCGGCAACAAACGGTTGCGTGAACATTCCTTCTTTGAACCCAGGAAATGGCTACTGCATTGCCTTCCTACTTAACTTGAACAAAACGTGTTTCGTGTCGTGCCACCAATTCAAGGCATACTCCATATGACAAGTCTTTGAAACTGTGGGACGTACATGCTTGTGTTAAGTCGATAGCCCATGACATAACTTTACTTAACTCAATATGTCCGGTCGAAAGACCGAGTGGCACTTTGAAAACCATCGTGGATTGATACATAGTCAATAAGCTAACACTTTCAAGTTCTATACACAATTTGCCGCAGTGGGATTATTTTCTTAGCTATGTGGATTCATCTATTTTATTATCAAGCCTATTCAATGGGATAAAAACTTCTATTATTAATGCGAAGGCCAAGCTGGGCAAGTTCACCGAAGTCACCCACATGAACGAGGAGTTACCTCGACTGAGCGGGACTTCGAACAAGCCGATGCATAGTCAAGTCCAAACGTTGTTGCGTTTCGATTCCTCCGGTTAAACTGAGCGGGACAGGATATTACACAAGCTATGAGCTATCATGAAGATTCAGCAAGCTAGCGGTAGTGGTGAGCATTATTCAATTTTGGGCCGAAAATACGATTCGGTTCGTTTAAAAAAAAATCGGTTCGATTTTGGTTTTGAAAATACTACATTTTCTTATTCGGTTTCGGTCAAAAACAAAGAAAACTGAGTTATTATCTTCCACTATGTAGTGGGGCATCAAAACTGCTCAAAGTGAGCGTAGCCATATGTATATCATCGTCCATTTTTATTTAAAAAATAAATTATGTAAAAAATTGTTGAAATATGTTTAAATTTGTTTATTAATTCAACATGGGGAATTGAACTCAACTGTAGCTACCCTTCTCGGTAAATTTTTTTTAAAATATTTTTTTGTTTTTATTTATTTTGATTTAAATGGTGAATTTAGAATTTTATAAATGTTTATTAGTTAATTATTACGGTAGATGATTTTAGCCATCATTGAGTTTTGAAATACCAACGACTAGGAATCATGGCATGGTTAGTGCAGTGGCGTGTTTTGACTAGTGTATTAGCCCTGGTAGGGAAGGCCGAGCCATAGTGACGTCCTAACTAAAAAAACTAGGCCAAGTTGCGACTTAACCCTACCGAAGATTTTATTTAATATTTAATTATATTATTGAGTTTTCGGGAACCCGGTTGTACCGAACATGTCCAGATTGGACCCAAGTCAAATCCAAGCCCATTTAGTCATATAGTGGGACCAAAACGACCTTGTAGACATGTTTGTAAATGCAATATTTTGTGTATATATTTAGGAATTGGCGATTTATATTTATTAAATTATTTATTATAATGATATGTAAATATTATATGTGAGTATGTAAATATAACTATATATTGTACGTGTGTATGTGTATATAAATATATATTGTATGCGTGTATATGTATCATATATAAATATATATATGAATATATAAGTGTGTATATATATCTATATATAAATATATATGAATATATATATATATGTTTATATTATATATATTATATATATATATATATATATATTATATATATATATATATATATCTATAATATATATAATATATGAATACTATAAGTGTGTGTGTTATGTCTCTATATATAAATATAGAAATATGTGTTGTGTATATGTATAAATATATTTGTATGTATGTACATATATGTATATATATATATATATATATATATATATCTATATATAATATATATATCTATATATATATATATATATCTTATATATCTATTATATATATTTATATATATATATATTATATATATATATATATATATATAGATTTATCTAATATATATATATATATATATTATATATAATATAATAATATTTTATATATATATATATATATATATATATATATATTATATAATATATATAAAATATATATTATATAAAAAATATTATATATATATATATATATCTTATATAAT
The DNA here is from genome assembly GCA_029216955.1 of Iris pallida. Lineage (NCBI taxonomy): Eukaryota > Viridiplantae > Streptophyta > Magnoliopsida > Asparagales > Iridaceae > Iris > Iris pallida. Next base: position 11,100,169 of record JANAVB010042420.1, read on the forward strand.
ATATATAAAGTATTTATAGGTGAATAGTAATTAATGCAAAGGAGCAGGCCAGCCCACAGGCCTTATTTTCGTCCAGCCCACAGTGGCAGCCCAGCAAGCCCGAATGGCCTTACACCAGTGGCCCAGCCATTATTCCCCATCCCTTCCCGCTCGGATTAACCAGGAACCGCATATAAGCGGAGAGTTCGAAGGAAAAAATGCAGCAGCGAAAAACCCTAATCCTCTACGCGACCCTGGCCGCAGCCCCAAGCCCTGGCGACCTACCCACCGTCGTAGCAACCGCGCGGGTCATCGGAGTCGACCACAGTGCCGAAAAATAGAGAAGTACAGCAGCAGCAACACAATCGTCCGAGCCCTTTTTCGAGGTCAAATTCTCTCCACTTTTCGATCGGTTTTCATTCTGTCAAATCCCTTGGAATGCCAATATAACCATCTCGATCCCTATGAATTAGTTCTTATGGAACTTATTCGTGTCGTCGAGAAATCGACACGAACTTACCCGAAATCCTGTCAAAATAGGACATATATGACAGTCCGACACCCGATTTGGAAGGCAACTTCATGTCAAGCGATCGACAGTTTTGAGAACTAATTGACAGATGTTTAGACAAACCTAACCGTGAAGAAAACTCCTTATTAGTTATTTATCATGGATTTAGACAGTAGTAAATTGGGTTGAAAACCAAGAAAAACCTACGAAACTGTTTTCGAAATTTACGAAAAAACCTTCGATACGACGTGCGTCCCACCATTCCGGGCGACCGTGGTCGCAAACCGAAAGCATCGAAAGCTACGTATCGGCTTCGGTGTCGTGTGGGCTTTGACGGAATTCAAATTGGTCGAGTGTGTGCGCGACGAATTTGATGCGTATCTGTCAAAATTTACCGTTAGGTCCTCTGTGCAAGTTTTCCAATTACTTTGTACACGTTCGTCAGATCGAGACAAATTGCACCAACAGGACCGTATCTTTTTCTGGTCCTGTTACCAAGTTTGGCCAATTCTGAGACAATTGAATTGAAACGCCTTTTTGCGGGCCCCACGGTCCCATTCAACGGACGATTTTGTGCACGGCCCGCCGGAATCCAACTTTGGACATAAGTTGGGTTCGTATCGGAAAACGGATTCGTAGACTTGTAGTTTGACGACTTTAAGACCATTGACTCTGGCATACTTTTCGGTGCAAGCTGGTCCAACGGCGGATATCCGTTTTTGCCCGAATTACCGTTTTGCTCCTGTGTCCAGAATTGGATTAAGAACAGACAATCCTAGTAATTTGACTATTCTGAGAATGTTGGCAATGTTTATTTCAGCTTTCGAAGAAGTCGTGATGACTTGGACTTTATGGCTTATCAGTTGACCATATTTGTGGGATCTGCGTGCAACCTCCAGGCAGTATACCTTGCCTCCTTCTACAGTTTATTTACATGTATATTTATATTATTATACAGTTTGCTAGTGATTATTTATAGTGATTTGTATATCATGCATGCTAGTATATATATGGCCTTGTTTATAATTAGCTTGGTAATTCATATGGGATATGTGTATATATATAGTTCTGTTCATAGTTATCTTGTATTCATATTGGATGGTTTTCTCATGTATCATGATTGGGTCGTATCGTGTCATCACCTGTACTTGGACTGAGTTGCATCGTGTCATAGGATGAATAAGTCATATCGAAACAGCTTTACCTCCTAGTCTTGAAATCTTGAAGCTACCTGCGAGTCCACATTAGGGACGAGGGTAGTAGTTAAGCTAACCTGCGAGTCCACATCAGGGACGAGGGTTAGTAGTTAAGCTAACCTGCGAGTCCATATTAGGGACGAGGGTTAGTAGTTATCTGTCCACACCTGCGAGTCCACACTAGGGACGAGGGTGATGCTAGCCCGCGGGTCCACATTAGGACGAGGATTAGTAGTTATCTGTCCACACCTACGCAGTCTACACTAGGGACGAGGTGATGCTAGTCTGCGAGTCCGCATTAGGGACGAGGTTAGTAGTATATGGTTCACACCTGCGAGTCCACATTAGGGAGGGTGATGCTAGCCTGCGAGTCCACACTAGGGGCGAGGGTTAGTAGTTGTTCAAACCTGCGAGTCCACACTAGAGGCGAGGGTTTGAGTATTCGATTGGTTATCCATTGACATCATGATATCGTTCTCTTGTTCTTTTCCAGCAGTTCGTTTAGGCGTAGTGGTTCTTCCAGTCGTGTAAGTCGTATTTTTCGTGCTGATTGGTCTTCCCGTTAGTTCATGTCTTTTCTTTATTGCATGATACAACTGCTAGATAGGCATGTTTTTATATATCTTGCTATGTCCCCTGAGGACCTGATGATCTCTTCAGGTTTAGCGATTGTATGGGAGTTAGCAAGTGATTCTGGATGACAAATGTGATGATACACTTGCGGGTTTCAGGTATCGTTATTGTGTTATTATCCGCTCGTGCTTTCATACCTTATCATGAGATGTCCTTCTTGATTCAGTTTAGACTCTTGTTATTTTCCGTTAGAGTCTTATCGGACACATATGCTAGTGGGCTGCAGACCACGACCCATACTTGTTCATTCTTGTTTATTACTCCTATTGTGGATTGAGATATAGTTTTGCCTTGCCTTGATTAGGCCTATTGCCATAGCCGTGACAACGTTTACGTATTCGAGTCGGGCTGGAGTCCGCTTGACGCGTAGCTGGCTTGCTCAGCTCTCGCGTCCGAAAAGCGGGTGCGGGTCGTGACAAGTTTTTGTGGTGGCCCATGCAGGTCAGAGCATATTGTACTGGTTACGTTACTGTACTGTACGAGCCTGCGCAACTGACTAAACCCTTAGAAATCTCAATCCACACTGCTTGAAATTCTCCTAGAAATTCTCTACATCCTTGAAAAACTCCATATTTGCTCTCGAATATACTCCTTGCTTTCCGTACCATTGATTCTCGTCCTTCCTATTTCGGGTGACGAATGATCGTGTTGTCTAGAATTCACCAGAAATTCTTAAGTTATCTAATATTATTGCTTGATTTGAATATTGTGTTTATATATTAGGATTAAGATGCCATATGTCCTAGATATTTTTTGGTAGAATATTTAGCCACTTGTAGAAGATTATAAGAATTTAGTGACCTATGTTTCAATGGAGTAGTGTGACCAAAGGTGGGTAGAAGTCCTCGAAGTTTTCGTAGTTACGAATGACTAGAGACTATTTTGGAATAGAAATGAAATTGAGAGAGATTAAGGTGATAGCTAGACTTTGAATTTAAGGAATAGTCATGACTTAAAAATTTCGAGGACAAAATTATTTTTTTAAGGTGGGTAGATTGTAACTCCCCTTCCGGTAGATTTTTTTAAATATTTTTTTGTTTTTATTTTATTTGATTTAAATGGTGAATTTAGAATTTTATAAATGTTTATTAGTTACTTATTTCGGTAGATGATTTTAGCCATCATTGAGTTTTGAAGTACCAGACGACTAGGAATCATGGCACGGTTTAGTGCAGTGGCGTGTTTTGACTAGTGTATTAGCCCTGGTAGGAAGGCCGAGCCATAGTGACGTCCTAACTAAGAAAACTAGGCCAAGTTGCGACTTAACCCTACCGAAGATTTTATTTATTATTTAATTATATTATTGATTTCGGAGAACCCGGTTTGTACCGAACCTGTCCAGATTGGACCCAAGTCAAATCCAAGCCCATGTAGTCATATAGGGGACCAAATACGACCTTGTAGACATGTTTGGTAAATGCAAATATTTTGTGTATATATTTAGGAATTGGCATTTATATTTATTAAATTATTATTATAATGATATGTATAAATATTATATATGTGAGTATGTATATATAACTATATATTGTATACGTGTGTATGTGTATATAATATTGTATGCGTGTATATGTATCTATATATGAATATATATAAGTGTGTATATGTATCTATATATAAATATATATCTGAATATATATAGTGTGTATGTATCTATCTAAAATATATATATGAATACATATAAGTGTGTGTATATGTATCTATATATAAATAATATATGAATATATAGAAATAGTGTGTTTGCGTATATGTATAAATATATTTGTATGTATGTCATATATGTATATATATAAGTATTTATAGGTGAATTAGTAATATGCAAAGGAGCAGGCCAGCCCACATGCCTTATTTCCGTCCAGCCCACAGTGGCAGTCCAGCAAGCCCGAATGCCTTACACCAATCGGCCCAGCCCTTATTCCCATCCTTCCCGCTCGGATTAACCAGGAACCGTATATAAGCGGAGAGTTCGAAGGAAAAAAAACGCAGAGCAGCAGCAAAACCCTAATCCTCTACGCGACCCTGGCCACAGCCCCCAAGCCTGGCGACCTACCACCGCCGTGGCAACCGTGCGGGTCGTCGGAGTCGACCATGGCGCCCGAAAAACAAAGAAGTAGAGCAACAATACCAATCGGCCGAGCCCTTTTTCGAGGTCAAATTCTCTCCCACTTTTCGATCATTTTTCATTCTGTCAAATCCCTTGGAATGCCAATATAACAATCTCGGATCCCTATGAATTAGTTCTTATGGAACTTATTCGTGTTCGTCGAGAAATCAACACGAACTTACCGAATCCTGTCAAAACAGGACAAATAGGACAGTCCCGACACCCGATTGGAAGGCACTTCCTGTCTAGCGATCGACAGTTTTGAGAAAACTAATTGAACAGATGTTTAGACAACCTAACCGCGAAGAAACTCACTATTAGTTTTATTTATCATGGATTAGACAGTAGTATAAATTGGATGAAAACCAAGAAAAACCTACGAAACTGTTTCGAAAATTTACGAAAACCTTCGATACGACGTGCGTCCCGCCATTCCGGGCGATGTGTCGCGAACCGAAAGCATCGAAGCTGTGTATCGGCTTCGTGGTCGTGTGGGCTTTGACGGAATTCAAATTGGTCGTGTGTCGCGACGAATTTGATACGTATCCGTCAAAATTTACCGTATCGGCCTCTGTGCAAGTTTTCTAATTGCTTTGTGCACGCTCTTCAGATCGAGACGAACTTACGCCAACAGGACCGTATCGTTTTTCTGGTCTTGTATGCCAAGTTTGGTCCAATTCTGAGATAGTTGAATCGAAATACCGTTTTGGCGGGCCCCACAGTCCCACTCAACGGACAATTTTGTGCACGGCCCGCCGAAATACCAACTTTCGACATATGGTTGGGTTCGTATCGAAAAACCGGATCCGTAGACATGTAGTTTGACGACTTTAGAGACCATTGAGTCTGGCACGCTTTTCGATGCAAAGCGGGTCCAACGACGGACATCGTTTTTGCCCGAAATTACCTTTTTGCTCCTGTGTCCAGAATTGGACTTAAGGATAGGCAATCCTAGATAATTTGACTATTCTGAGAATGTGGCAATGTTTATTTCAGCTTTCGGAGACAGTCGTGATGACTTGGACTTTATGGCTTATCAGTTGATCATATTTTGTGGGATCTGCGTGCAACCTCCAGGCAAGTATACCTTGCCTCCCTTTACAGTTTATTTACATGCATATTTATATTATTATACAGTTTGCTAGTTGATTATTTATATGTAATTTGTATATCATGCCTGCTAGTTTATATATGGCCTTGTTTATAATTAGCTTGGTAATTCATATTGGATATGCGTATATATATAGTTCTTATTCATAGTTAACTTGTAATTCATATTGGATTGATTTTCTCGTGTATCGTGATTGGGTCGTATGGTGTCATCACTTGTACTTGGACTGAGTCTCATCGTATCATAGGATGAATAAGTCATATCGGAACTGCTTTACCTCCTTGTCTTGAAATCTTGAAGCTAACCTGCGAGTCCACATTAGGGACGAGGGTTAGTAGTTAAGCTAACCTGCGAGTCCACATCAGGGGCGAGGGTTAGTAGTTAAGCTAACCTGTGAGTCCACATTAGGGACGAGGTTAGTAGTTATCTGTCCACACATGCGAGTCCACACTAGGGACGAGGGTGATGCTAGCCTGCGAGTCCACATTAGGGACGAGGGTTAGTAGTTATCTGTCCACACCTGCGAGTCCACACTAGGGACGAGGGTGATGCTAGCCTGCAAGTCCGTATTAGGGACGAGGGTTAGTAGTATATGGTTCACACCTGCGAGTCCACACTAGGGACGAGGGTGATGCTAGCCTGCGAGTCCACACTAGGGGCGAGGGTTAGTAGTTGTTCAAACCTGCGAGTCCACACTAGAGGCGAGGGTTTGAGTATTCGATTGGTTATCCATTGACATCATGATATCGTGTTTCTCTTGTTCTTTTCAGCAGTTCGTTTAGACATAGTGGTTCTTCCAGTCATGTATAGTCGTGTTTTCGTGCCGATTGGTCTTTCCCGTTTAGTTCCTGTATTTTCTTTATTGCATGATAAACTGCTAGATAGGCATGTTTTTATGCATCTTGCTATGTCCCCTGAGGACCTGATGATCTCTTCAGGTTTAGCGATTGCATGGGAGTTAGCTAGTGATTCTGGATGACAGATGTGATGATACGCTTGCGGGTTTCAGGTATCGTTATTGTGTTTATTATCCGCTCGTGCTTTCATACCTTATCATGAGATATCCTGTTTCTTGATTCAGTTTTAGACTCTTATTATTTTCCTTTAGAGTCTTATCGGACACATATGCTAGTGGGTTGCAGACCACGACCCATACTTGTTCATTCTTGTTTATTACTCCTATTGTGGATTGAGATATAGTTTTGCCTTGCCTTGATTAGGCCCATTGCCATAGCCGTGACAGCGTTATGTATTCGAGTCGGGCTGGAGTCCGCTTGACGCGTAGCTGGCTTGCTCACACTCTCGCGTCCGAAAAGCGGGTGCGGGTCATGACATCAACCAAAAAAGAAAAATATCTCCCACCTTAACCACATGAGTTAGAAGAGATATTTGACTATAATTTGATAATATTCTTATTAACGTTATTATACGTGCAAATCACGTGCATTTACTTAGTGTGTGTGTGTGTATATATATATATATATATATAAGGAATGGTAATTTTATTGATAAAACTGAGAATCATACAACGGGATCCATATTATGTTGTCGGCTCCGTCATCATTTTTACATCAAATTCTATATTGTGAATAAGTCCAATAAGACATGTACAAGAGTTTTCAATACACTTGTTCCTTTCCATCCATACATGCCAAACCGAAGATGCCAGTCTAGCACGCGCTTCTCTGAACCACACAGGACCGCTTCGGCGTCTTCCTTCTATCCTTCTCATGATATGTAAAACCTCCTGCCCGACCCCTGGCCCGAGGCATAACTTAGTGTTTTGCTCCTTCCAGATCCTCTGAGTGAACGCACATCCGAAGAAGAGATGTCATAGCCTAATTAATTATGTATTTATTTATTTATTTTCTTCCTTAAAATTTTCTTATTTTCTTTAAACAATTCTTCTTTTCTCTTTGGCCCTCATGCAAATTGCACTTTTGCATTTATGATGCCACCTATGTAGCACTCATGCATGAGAGAGGGGTCATGTCACCCCCCTCTCATGACTAAGCCCAAAGGGCATTTCAGTCATTTCCTAATTTATCATCCTTATTTATATAACCAAAGGGAGAGAGAAGTTTCAATTCTCCCCACTTTCATTACCAGGTAACCTTCTCCTCCTCCTCTACATTTTTCTTCCTTCTTCTTCTTCTCCTTGTTCTCCTCCTTAACCTATCCCCCCATGCATTGCTACTGCCGCCGCTGCATTGCTGCTGCTGCCGCTGCGGTTGCTGCCACTGCTGCCGGCCGCTGGCCCCGGCCCCCCCCCCCCCCCGACCACCTCTCCCCTCCCTCATCCTCTTCCTTTCCCAAATGGCTCCCCTTTTTCCTTTCAATTTCAATTTTTAAAATTCGTTTTTAGGTTATTGTGTTAACCCAATCCCAATTTTGTGTATTAGGTTCTGATTTTGGATCTTAGAGAGAATTTATCTCTTAGGGAAAACATCCAATAATCCAAGGCAAGCTCTCCACACCCTTTATTGTTATTTTTATGCTATTATAGTCTAAGTTTAAATTCTGGAATTATTAACATTATGGATAAAAACCTAATTTTTGGATCATGTGAGGGCTTTTGAGCCTAATAATTGGTAGGAGATTATTTATGGACACTTTACACATCAATTTCTTGATTTTGTATATATATATATATATATATATATATATATATATATATATATATATATATATATATATATATATATATATATATATATAGATAGAGAGAGAGAGAGAGAGAGAGAGAGAGAGAGAGAGAGAGAGAGAGAGAGATAAGACTGTGAGGATAGAAACCTTGGAATAATTTATCTATGAATAAAACCTACATATATTTACGCATATACGCACTACACTTGACACAATGCGTGGATACCCAAATTCTAAAACTTATAGTATCATAGACACTTATAAGTTTTGACACCATTAGGAGTTAAATCTACACACTCTATATATATATATATATATATATATATATATATATATATATATATATATATATAATATATATATATATATATATATATATATATATATATATATATATATGGATTTCACATTTCTTAGCATGGGTTTTGTATACGTGTGTTAGTTGGATATGTAGGAATGAGGAATTGGTAATATAACATGTATTTCAATTCTGTCCATATTTATATTTGATTCAATTATCATACCTTAGCATGATTAACTAGTTAAAATATATGTTCATAGGCACCTATATGTTAACATAATCCTATCTTTACAATTACCTCTTGGGTCTTCAAGAAGTTAAATTAGGGTACCTGGTAACCATGAGTTGAATTGGACTTTTGAATGTACTTGTAAGAGAATAATGTCAAGCCAAGGTTGCTAGTTTTACAAAATTATCCTTTTATATGTTATTGGAAGTAAGATATTGATTTTGTTATTCTACTAATAAACTTTATTTGAAACTTGATTACTCGCTTAATTGCTTGCCAAGGTAAGAACACCAAAATTTAACTACACTTATTCATATTGCGTGGCCGGTGTTGAGGGTTGCTCCACCGAAGGGGTCGGCGTACCCGGATATTATATAATGCGTGGCCGGTGTTGAGAGTTGCTCCACCGAAGGGGTCGGCGTACCCGTATATTTTATTCTTTGTGTTTGCTTGCATCGGAATTATTTTCGGATCAGTAAATACAAAGGCGACTGCTAAAAAATTTGAGAATTTCCAGAGTTAGTTTGTTCTCGAGAATTCGGACCTTTTAGAAATTATGAATTGGTCCTAGATCTTGGAACCATCCATTTTCGATCTATATCATCGGGTGATTTAGTAAACCATTGTCCTAGTCGATACTTGTTGGAATTTCCTTTAGTTTCAATACCTTCCGGAGACCTTATAAGTTTTGGAAAGGACGAAACTATTATTAGAATTTAACTCGACTTATATAAGATTCCTGTTTAAAGGAAATTTTGATTTGAATTAGAATGTCATAAAATTCATTAGAATATGTTACATTGGGTTGGAAGAGAAACCATTGGATCACACCCGGCTGAAGCTTTATAATATAAATTTTTTTATCTCTCGTACTGATCTGTTCCTGAATCGGTATTCATGCGGCCGTGCGAATATCCGAGGTGAGGCTTAGCTCATCTTCCTGATACAATTGGACATCCAGGTCCTGAGTTTCAGCTCAGCTATCCATTGTATATATTCCAGGTCCTGAGTTTCAGCTCAGCTATCCATTGTATATATTCCAGGTCCTGAGTTTCAGCTCAGCCTATATTATTTCATTAGACATCCAGGCCCTGAGTTCAACTCAGCTATCTAATGAATGGATTCGATATTCTTGGAAAAGTTCAAGTTATACGAATTCCTTTTATAGCTCATGATTCGATAATCGACCCAGATGCTTCGGAAACCAACTCATGATGCTACCTTGCTTGCAGTCACATCAATATGTGATAGTACAGACGGATGGATAATCTAAGCACCACCTGTTTTGTACGAGCCTGATCCCGGGTAGATGGGGTTATTGTCGAGATGCTAGGCGTGTGTGTGATCCAGAAGGATTTCTTTAACTTGCATTTACGTACATGAAGGTCTTATATGTTCCTGGTGGCATTATTAGGAGAGCTATGTACTCCTTGTGTGATATCCTACGATATGAGATTTTGTTCAAGTATTCTCCTTCTTGTATTTCTTTTTCTTATTATCTTATATTCTTAACTCTCTACTTTGACCGAGAGCTTGCTCGTCGTATTGACGACTTAGTTTTGTCCACTAGGGATTGATGAAGACCAGGATGGATGCCAGACGTACACTGAGGAGGAACTCTATGAATGATGTGGAATTAAAGAATAGTAGTCTCATTTTGGAAGACCAACTAATATCTAAATTATGTGTTTTGGATAATCTATGAACAATTATGTGTTTTGGAGAATCTATGAACAATTATATAAATTATGTGTTTTGGAGACCAAATCTATGAACAATTATATAAATTGTGTTTTGGAGAACTTCGAACGAATATGTAATATTTTGAACAAGTGGATGTTATGTAATTTGTGAAAATTTTCTGTGATTATGCCTTATGTCTATGCCTATCCCGGACCCCACAGGCGACAATTGCGGGTACAATACGATATTCATTGTACAGGTGCGTAGTCTGGGGAGATGTATCATAATGCTCCGATATCCTTTGGGAACCGGGGCGTGACACGTCTCTTTTAGTTGGTGGTCCATGCAGGTCCATTCTTTAAGGATAGTGTATAGGTTAAGGAGATTGTATAGGTGGATATTGAATATTTTTTCTAAGGATTTACCTGGACTACCATAGGATAGAAATAATTAACAATTGAAGATTGAACACATAAGTGAAAAATCGAGGATTTCACAAGGTTTGGGGATATGAATCTTGATCAAACTTTATTAAACTTGATGCTGATTATTTTATATCATAGATTTCTTATGCGAGGAGTTTTAGGTATAGGTGATGGCTCGATTTATGCCTAGCGTCTACTGGGATGGGAGTGATCGGACATTTTACGGATATGAGCAGTTTGCACGGAGATCTTGGCTGGTGGCGAATGACGAAGAACTTCCGGTGTTCGGAGTATTTTTGGAGCTCCAGCGCCCCAGGATTTGGGATATTGAGGATGGAGCTGAAGTTTTCTTCGAGAAAGAAGTACACCTTATGTTCTTCATCGGGAAAAGAAGTACCTCTGGGAAGAACTTCGGGACAAGGGCAACAGAGACGTGCTCACCCAGAACAGAATATAGCCGCGCTAAATTGTTCTTACTGTGGAAAGTCGGGACATACGAATAATGTTTGCAGAAGACTTCAAGGAAGGTGTCTGAAGTGTGGATCTTCCAATCATCGGTTTAATCAATGTCTCCAAAACAAGAGAAGATCGGTAGTTCAGAGTAATACACAGGGACCGAGAGCTGCAAATCAGGAATTTCAGCAAAGGCCTTTCTTCCAGAATAATTAGCCCAGGTTTAATACTGCTGCAACACCCCAAGCGCAAGGCCATGCCCCTACGGGATATCAGCAGAGACCAACATTGACACCTCAAGCGCATCAATTTCATCAAGCTCAGAAGACCGGTCCGAACAACAACAAGAAGAAGAAAAAGAAACATGGTCAAGCTTTTATGATGGATATCAATGAGGCAGGAATAGCAGGGGACGTGGTGATAGGTACCATACTTGCTTCATCTAGCCCTGCATCGGTATTATTTGATTCTGGAGCTACTCATTCATTTATATCTGTATTATTTATATCTGAGTATGATATAGTGATTCAACCTTTAGTTAGAAAATTGAAAATTCTTATGGGCAATGGTGTGGTAGAAGTCGAATTTGTAGAAACTGTCCAATCAAAATGGGAGAAGTAAGTTTCCGGACTAGACTATTAGTCTTTCCCATGGACAACTATGATGTAGTGTTTGGAATGGATTGGTTAATATCAGCATCGGCAATCATCGATTGTGGACAAGGGAGAGTTCAATTTTTCTTACCCGGTAGGAAGTTGCATGAATTTGTTAGAGCTCAGAAGGAGTTTGATAAAGAGGAGTTAGAGAAGTTTGAATTAAGGGGTTTCCAGAACCAAATAATAGAGGAATGGTCAAGGGTTGTAGATAAATTTAAAGATGTATTTCCTGATGAGTTACCCGGATTACCACCGGATAGGGCCGTTGAATTCAGTATTGATCTAATTCCTGGAGCTGCTCCTATTGCCAAGAAGATCTATCCAATGAATAAGGAGGAATTAGCGGAATTAAATAATCAAATCAAGGAATTGCTGGCTAAGGAGTTTATCAAACCCAGCGTTTCTCCATGGGGAGCACCTGTGCTATTTGTTAAGAAGAAGGATGTGAGCCTGAGATTGGTAATAGATTATAGAGCACTGAATGAAGTGACCATCAAGAATAAATACCCTCTACCTAGGATCGATGAATTATTCGACCAACTTGGAGGAGTGAATGTATTTTCTAAGATAGATCTCAGATCAGGCTATCATCAAGTAAAGATTAAGAAGGAAGATATACCAAAGACTGCTTTCAGAACCTGATATGGGCATTATGAATTTCAAGTCGTGCCTTTTGGATTGACTAATGCTCCGGCCATATTTATGGACCTGATGAATATAATATTCTATCAATATTTGGATAAATTTGTGATCGTGTTCATTGACGATATTTTGGTCTACTCAAAGACCAAGGAGGAGCACGAAGAACATTTGAGGATAGTACTTGAAACCCTACGGCAAGAAAAGCTATATGGAAAGTTGAGTAAATATGAGTTTTGGTTAAAAGAAATTGATTTCTTGGGACACATAGTAAGTGGAGAAGGAATAACAGTAGACCCTAAGAAAATAGAAGCAGTCAAATCATGGCCAACTCCTAAGAATGTTGCAGAGATTCTAAGTTTTGTTGGCTTAGCTGGATATTATTGAAGATTTGTGGAGAATTTTTTCCAGAATTGTTGAGCCGCTTATTTGGTTGACTCGGAAGAATGAGAAATTCATTTGGACTGATAAATGTCAAGCGACATTTGAGGAATTGAAGGAAAGACTTGTCACAGCCTCAGTACTAGCATTACCATCAGGGTCAGGAGGTTACGAGATCTATAGTGATGCTTCTGGCAAGGGTTTGGGCTGTGTACTGATACAGCATGGAAGAGTTATTGCTTATGCTTTTCGACAGTTGAAGGTTCATGAAAGGAATTATCCAGCGCATGATCTGGAATTAACAGCTGTTGTATTTGCATTAAAGTTATGGAGACATTACTTGTATGGTGAACAGATCAAAATTTACACAGACCATAAAAGCTTGAAATACATGTTCACCCAAAAGGAGCTAAATATGAGGCAACGCAGATGGCTGGAGTTGCTTAAGGATTTTGATATGGAGCTAGAGTATCATCCAGGCAAGGCGAACAGAGTGGCAGATGCTCTGAGTAGGAGGCCTGAAGCTTTCTTTTTGAACACGTCTAAGGAGATATTAGAAGATCTTAGAAAGATGGAGATTGAAGTGATATGCCCAGTAGCAGATGGAATCTGGAAAAGTTTACAAATACAATCATCTCTAGTAAAGAGAATTAAGGAGGCATAGGAGAAGGATGTGAAGCTGCAAAAACTGTGGAATCAAACTGAAGCTGGGATACAAACTGGGTTGATGAAGCATTCTGATGGATCTTTGAGGTTCGGGAGTCGTTTGTGTGTGCCATATGGTGAACTCCGGACCGAGATTATGACTGAAACTCATAATTCACAATACTCTATTCATCCCGGGAGTACGAAGATGTACAAGGACCTGAGGCAAAATTTTTGGCAGCATGGAATAAAACGGGAGAACTAAATTTGTCTCGAAATGCTTAGTATGCCAACAAGTAAAAGCCGAGCATCAACTTTCACGTCCCGCTCCCGTAGGAGCGATCGTCCTCGCTAAGGCGTGATGCCGCACGAGCATAGATTGCGCTCATGCAAGGCGGGTTCCATAACGGCTGATTACAGCGGCTGCGACGGGGTCGTCGCACAGAAGTCCCATGCAGAGATATTGAATATGCAGTAGAAATTTAGAACAAAACACAAGTCATTCAAAATATTCATTTTATTGATATTGAAACAAGGATTACAGTGGGACGCAAGGCCAAGATTATAAGTCACTTAAGCTCACTCTTCTCACATTACAAGTCACTCAGCTCTCTCTCATCTCTCAATACAAGTCTTGAACCAGCGGATGCTTCGGAGAGGCGATGTCCATACATTATGTCCCGTATAAGTCTTGACTCCACGCAGAACGCACGTGTAGTGCCCCGTCCCGCTCAGTCAATCGGAGGAATCGAAATGCCAACGGCGTTCGGACTTGGCCTTGCAACTGCCGTTTGAAGACATCGCTCAGGTGGGGTAGTTTCGGTGAACTTGCCTCATCTTTGCCTTCACATAATAAATCGTGTTTTCAACTTGCACAAGTAGGCTTAATAATAAAAGAGACGCATCCACATAGCTAAGGGAATAATCCCGACGGGTTGAATCGAGTTAGAACATGGAAAACGTCCCACGGTCGGCTTAGAGTTGGTGCACGGCGTGCTTTGAAAATGACACTCGGTCCTTCGTCCCGTGGCTTGGGAGAAGGAAAGTTGGTCTTCGACACAAAGTTATGAAATAGCCTAAGTCATAGGCATCGCCTGCATGAATGCTTGTTAAAGCATGCACGGTCCCATCGTCCAGGGCTTGGCATAGCCCTGGCTTGCCCAAGAGTTAAGTTGCGTCGCATGACTGCTGGCGTAAGCCTAAGCACCCAAATGACTTGGTCGTCCAAAGATGAGTACGTGCACGGCACATTCCCTCGGAGCAAGGCTCGGCGCAGCCTTTGCTCGATAAGTGTAGGCTTGAGTAAGTTAGGCAAAGTTATGCCGATCGACCTAAGTCGTTCCAAGTGCAGTCCCGCTTATTCTGCGGTTGTCAACTTAAATAGTCCCACGATCCCACGGCCCGTCATATAAAGTATGGCTTGGGCGATAGCGTCGCGTAGAGCGAAAGTTGAGTTGAGGCACGATTGCACGATCCTAGAGTTTTTAAAGGCACGGGCCACGATTGATTAGTTGAGTTTTGGAAAGTGTCTAAATAAGTTGTTGTCTTGAGTTAAAAGAAAGGAAGGAAGAAAGAAATGCTCACGACTGGGTCGTTGAGGCAAGTAAGAACAATGCTCGCGACTACGGGTCGTCGAGGCAAGATCTCAGATGTGAGAAATGGCACTAAAAGAGAGGAAATGGCACTAAAAGAGATGGTAACACCAGAAGTGAATGACTATGTGAGACGTCAGTTTGAGTCGGTCTTGCATGGTCATGGACAACTTGTCGACAAGGTAGAGTTTCCCCGAATCGGCAACCTGTGGCGCCACGGGACCGATTGCGGCCTAAGGAAACATAAAGGCTCTGGGAGCCAAGCTGCGCCTGGGGCAATGTATTCGGTGGACGCGGAATAGGGCTAGCTACCCAAAGAAGGTCCATCCTATACTCAGCAAAAAGGAGTCCACTATGGCTCTGGGAGTCAGTGACCAAATCATATAGATGAGTCGGCATAGCGGCAGATCCGCGGGTATGCCTTTGGATTGAGTTGAGTTGTCGAAGGTGTATACAAGTTAGAGTACACATGTTGGACTTAAAGAATGGCTACAACATAGGCGACGTGCTTCGGCACGAGATGTGGCATTGAGTCTTGAGTTGTCGGCATATAGTTGCATAAGTTGGTTGAGTTGTTTGAGTTTAAGTCAAGGAAACCGCCGCAAGGCAAAGTCGGTTGGTGATCAAATGGCACGAGCCGCGAGGCGGCGATATGGTTGAGTCGCACCGAGTTGCGAGGCACGGCACAAAGGAGTTATAGCACGATCGTAAGGAAATTGGGTACTACCGCGTAGTTGCGTCTCTGATTCTGGCCGAAAGGCAAGCACGACCTGATAGGTTAACGTTATGGCACGAGGAGTGGTCTAGAGGCAAAGTATGAGTAACGTTGACATTGCAAGCACGGAATGGTTTTGACACACAAGTTGCGCCAAGGCGCCGGTCCTAAAACTGAACCTAAGGCAAGAGTAGAAAGACAATCGAAAAGGGATTTAAGCTGCACAAAGTAAATGAACGTGTAGGTTTTGTTTGGGTGGGCGAGAAGCTCACTCCACCAGTACAGTGGTACTGACACCCACACAGTGTTTCATGTGCAGGCACAGGTAGAAGCTCGTGGCGCGGAGCTTGCTTGGATGCGTCGAGGCACGGAGTTCCTTGGCGAGTCGAAGCATGCGGTCGCGTGATCTGAAGACTTATACAGGACGTAATGTATGGACATCGCCTTCCGAAGCTTCCGCGGGAATCAAGTATTGTATTGAGAGATGAGAGAGAGCAGAGTGACTTGTAAAATGAGAGAAAAGTGAGACTTGAGAGACTTGTAATTGGCCTTGCGCCCACAATGTAATCCTTGAATTCAATATCAATAAAAGAGCTTTCTTTGAAATACTTGTGTTCATGTGTTCTTTAAATTCCGCTACAATATGTTCAATGTCTCTGCACGGGACTTCTGTGCGACGACCCCGTCGTAGCCGCTGTAATCGGCCGTTATGGAACCCGCCTTGCACGAGCGCAATCTAGGCTCGTGCGGCATCACGCCTTAGCGAGGACGATCGCTCCTACGGGAGCGGGGCGTGACATAGTGGTATCAGAGCACGGCTTTACGTCCTTGGATAACCGATTGAATTCTTTAACTCGTTGTTTCCGCAAACTCTGTTGCTTCCCGCAAGTTGATATCGTTGGTGCGCTCTCTCTCAATTGTTCCACGGGATGTCCATACAATAAGTCTAATTATTTTGCAAAACATAGGAGAACAGTTTTTGGATAAGAAACAAAAGATGGTTTGCGTAAGCATGGTTGGCTAAGTCGGGCTGGGCATATACACCAAAGTTGCGTCGACCTTAGAAAAGTCGAGTGCGGGAATTGAATAGCGTCGAGCTAGAATGAGTTGAACTCGATTGAGTAAAGTAAGATGAGTATCGATAGGGGTGCTATCGAGCGACGATGTCGTCGGTGCGATATAGATGAGCGTGCTTGGGTTTTTGAGGAATGGTTCGAACAGGATTGAAGAAGTCGATTTTGAATCAAATAATAAGTTAAGGATTGGTTGAATGACTTCATTCCTGAGTGGTGTATGCGATAGGCTCAGGGATGTCGAACGATACGAATTGAGAAAAATAAGTTGGTCGATGACTTAAGATGGACGGATGAAGAATACGTGAAATTGGTTGGAGGAAAATTGATATTGTAAATGATTCGAAGGAAAATGATCGGAATTGGTGTTATGAATGTCGAGGAAATTATCCAGTCGGACGATAGCACCATTCGCACGACTCAGAATTTGGTTGCAAAGGAAGATCGTCAGGTTACGCATATCGTCGATGGTATTGAGGCGTATCAAAGATCGCTATGCGATAACTCGGGGGTACTCTAACTCAGCGAAAGACGATCGTGCAGGTGTTATTGTTCGATTGGATGCTATGTTTTGGATTTTGATTGAGATGAATGTTGGATGAAAGTGATCGTGTCTTGATGGTTATGCGGATGGCCACAGCGTCGACGATCTTGTCTTGCGCGAGCGCAACTCTAGCCTCGCACATGCGTTACGTCGGATTTGGGGCGATCGTTCCGCGTGAGCGCTGACATGGTGATTCATGTCGCGGGAATGATCGAACTCGAAAAATCAGGACGCGGCAACTTTGATTGTCTCGACTTGTCGGTTCGATGCAAATGAAGATTCGAGGATGTTTTGACTTGTGATCGATGAATGAAATGAACTTGAGGATTGAGTAGGTCCAATCCGCGCATCGAGAATGAATTAGTCTAGACACAAAACAAGAGTTACGTCCCGATGAGAATGACTATCTCGTGGGAGCGTGCATGGTGATTCATGCCCACCGCGGTTAATCTGACTCGCGTGAGATCGGGGCACAACATGCTGTTAAGCTAGACGACCTTACGATCGATTTCGTGAATTGGAATAGATGACTTCGGAAATGTGGATTATGGTTTAGCGGTGAATTACGTAGTAGTGTACTTGACTTGGAAGGGTTTGATAGGCAGATTATGTCGAACGTGTTCGAAGAGATAGACCATGCAAGATGGCTTGTTGAATGGGGATATTGATACGTCGGAGAATTTGGTTGAACGTGAGTTGTAGGATGGCTTTGCTAAATGACTCAGGCCCCGTGCGGCGAATGTTGGGATGTGCGTAGGGAATCGATGCTCGATGTTTAGAAATCGGAGTGATGCGAGCTTGGGTAGAAAATCCCGTACTATCAACTTGGTTTGACCTTAGGATGGGGGTCAGTGTTGATATTGTTGTTTGGGAACTATGATTCCAATACTGACGAATAACTTTAGCCAAAAGACATAGCCTAGCGAATAGGCGGACGTCCCGGCGCAAAGCGATAGAAGCTATGGTGGCACCACTCACGAGCTCGGTTGAGATGCATGTATATCAGGGACGCTTGAATACGTGCACGAATCCGACTCGAGTGGCGATGGCGGATTCTCTATCACAAGGCTTGGCTGAAATGCATGTATTTTGGGGACGCCTGAAATATGTGCACGATCCAACCAAGTGATATGTTGAATCAAGTAAGACTTGAGGAATGGAAAAGTGTTGAGGATTTTGAAATAGAGATTCAAAGAAAAGATTGAGGGTAGCGCGAGCGTGGCTCGGATTGAGGAAACGCATAGGCGTAGCGTATGTGAGAGTTCTTGAATATTGAGTAAAGTGATAAGTCAATAAGTAAGTACTCAGTAAGTCTCGAGGACGAGACTTGTTCTGAGTGGTGTATGTTGTAGTGCCCCGTCCCGCTCAGTCAATCGGAGGAATCGAAATGCCAACGGCGTTCGGACTTGGCCTTGCAACTGCCGTTTGAAGACATCGCTCAGGTGGGGTAGTTTCGGTGAACTTGCCTCATCTTTGCCTTCACATAATAAATCGTGTTTTCAACTTGCACAAGTAGGCTTAATAATAAAAGAGACGCATCCACATAGCTAAGGGAATAATCCCGACGGGTTGAATCGAGTTAGAACATGGAAAACGTCCCACGGTCGGCTTAGAGTTGGTGTACGGCGTGCTTTGAAAATGACACTCGGTCCTTCGTCCCGTGGCTTGGGAGAAGGAAAGTTGGTCTTCGACACAAAGTTATGAAATAGCCTAAGTCATAGGCATCGCCTGCATGAATGCTTGTTAAAGCATGCACGGTCCCATCGTCCAGGGCTTGGCATAGCCCTGGCTTGCCCAAGAGTTAAGTTGCGTCGCATGACTGCTGGCGTAAGCCTAAGCACCCAAATGACTTGGTCGTCCAAAGATGAGTACGTGCACGGCACATTCCCTCGGAGCAAGGCTCGGTGCAGCCTTTGCTCGATAAGTGTAGGCTTGAGTAAGTTAGGCAAAGTTATGCCGATCGACCTAAGTCGTTCCAAGTGCAGTCCCGCTTATTCTGCGGTTGTCAACTTAAATAGTCCCACGATCCCACGGCCCGTCATATAAAGTATGGCTTGGGCGATAGCGTCGCGTAGAGCGAAAGTTGAGTTGAGGCACGATTGCACGATCCTAGAGTTTTTAAAGGCACGGGCCACGATTGATTAGTTGAGTTTTGGAAAGTGTCTAAATAAGTTGTTGTCTTGAGTTAAAAGAAAGGAAGGAAGAAAGAAATGCTCACGACTGGGTCGTTGAGGCAAGTAAGAACAATGCTCGCGACTACGGGTCGTCGAGGCAAGATCTCAGATGTGAGAAATGGCACTAAAAGAGAGGAAATGGCACTAAAAGAGATGGTAACACCAGAAGTGAATGACTATGTGAGACGTCAGTTTGAGTCGGTCTTGCATGGTCATGGACAACTTGTCGACAAGGTAGAGTTTCCCCGAATCGGCAACCTGTGGCGCCACGGGACCGATTGCGGCCTAAGGAAACATAAAGGCTCTGGGAGCCAAGCTGCGCCTGGGGCAATGTATTCGGTGGACGCGGAATAGGGCTAGCTACCCAAAGAAGGTCCATCCTATACTCAGCAAAAAGGAGTCCACTATGGCTCTGGGAGTCAGTGACCAAATCATATAGATGAGTCGGCATAGCGGCAGATCCGCGGGTATGCCTTTGGATTGAGTTGAGTTGTCGAAGGTGTATACAAGTTAGAGTACACATGTTGGACTTAAAGAATGGCTACAACATAGGCGACGTGCTTCGGCACGAGATGTGGCATTGAGTCTTGAGTTGTCGGCATATAGTTGCATAAGTTGGTTGAGTTGTTTGAGTTTAAGTCAAGGAAACCGCCGCAAGGCAAAGTCGGTTGGTGATCAAATGGCACGAGCCGCGAGGCGGCGATATGGTTGAGTCGCACCGAGTTGCGAGGCACGGCACAAAGGAGTTATAGCACGATCGTAAGGAAATTGGGTACTACCGCGTAGTTGCGTCTCTGATTCTGGCCGAAAGGCAAGCACGACCTGATAGGTTAACGTTATGGCACGAGGAGTGGTCTAGAGGCAAAGTATGAGTAACGTTGACATTGCAAGCACGGAATGGTTTTGACACACAAGTTGCGCCAAGGCGCCGGTCCTAAAACTGAACCTAAGGCAAGAGTAGAAAGACAATCGAAAAGGGATTTAAGCTGCACAAAGTAAATGAACGTGTAGGTTTTGTTTGGGTGGGCGAGAAGCTCACTCCACCAGTACAGTGGTACTGACACCCACACAGTGTTTCATGTGCAGGCACAGGTAGAAGCTCGTGGCGCGGAGCTTGCTTGGATGCGTCGAGGCACGGAGTTCCTTGGCGAGTCGAAGCGTGCGGTCGCGTGATCTGAAGACTTATACAGGACGTAATGTATGGACATCGCCTTCCGAAGCTTCCGCGGGAATCAAGTATTGTATCGAGAGATGAGAGAGAGCAGAGTGACTTGTAAAATGAGAGAAAAGTGAGACTTGAGAGACTTGTAATTGGCCTTGCGCCCACAATGTAATCCTTGAATTCAATATCAATAAAAGAGCTTTCTTTGAAATACTTGTGTTCATGTGTTCTTTAAATTCCGCTACAATATGTTCAATGTCTCTGCACGGGACTTCTGTGCGACGACCCCGTCGTAGCCGCTGTAATCGGCCGTTATGGAACCCGCCTTGCACGAGCGCAATCTAGGCTCGTGCGGCATCACGCCTTAGCGAGGACGATCGCTCCTACGGGAGCGGGGCGTGACAGCACGTCTCCAATCGTCAAGGAACTCCGTGCCTCGACGCATCCAAGCGAGCTCCGCGCCATGAGCTTCTACCTGTGCCTGCACATAAAAACTGTGTGGGTGTCAGTACTCAACTGTACTGGTGGAATGAGCTCCTTGCCCACCAATTTATGGACACTTTACATTAATTTCTTGATTTTGTATTATATATATATATATATATATATATATATATATATATATATATGGAGAGAGAGAGAGAGAGAGAGAAGACTGTGAGGATAGAAACCTTGGAATAATTTTATCTATGAATAAAACCTACATATATTTACGCATATACACACTACACTTGATACAATGCGTGGATACCCAAATTCTAAAACTTATAGTATCATAGACACTTATAAGTCTTGACACCATTAGGAGTTAAATCTACACACTCTATGAAATCTCTCTCTCTCTCTCTCTCTCTCTCTCTATATATATATATATATATATATATATATATATATATATATATATATATATATATATATATATATGTATATATATATTTTGGAAAAAGGGTAAATTTTATTCCAAAGGAAAAGCCATAATCTTACAACATACAATCAGAGTGGGACTCCCACTCATCAATTCTCCATAGCATTTACATCAAACTCGATGTTATGGAGAATGCCTACCGGAGGGGTGACCAGCCCCTCAAAGATCTGACGGTTTCGCTCCCGCCATACATGCCAAACTGAAGCAGCCAGTCGAACTCTGGCTGTTCGGAACCAGTCCTGCCCTCGACCCCTGCTATCCCGGATCACCGTGATGATGTCCCCAATACATTTCTCGGAGGCGCACACTCCCAATACACGACTTTGCTCCGACCAGATCTGCCATGCCAGAGTGCACTTGAAGAAAATATGCTTTATAGATTCAGGCTCCAAACAACAAAGCACACACTTGGGATCCGGAACCGGCACTCCAAACGAACTCAGGCGATCCCTAGTCAAGAGGCGGCCCAGTATAAGCTTGTAAACACACAACTGCATCTTCCTGGCTAGACTCTTGCACCAAACGAACTCGTAGTCGGAACTCAGAGGAAAAGTGCACCGGCTAAGGTTGTAGCAGCTTCGAAATTGGAACTCCCCAGTTCCCGAAGATGCTCCAATCGGCTCCCAAATCCACCGATCCGCAGGCAAAGCCGGATCAATGACTGTAGACATAATGATCCCACCCAGCTCCTCAGTGAACCAACAAGATTTTGGCCTCCACTCCCCATTTCGTATGATGCGACTACACGACAGATCACGCCTGTCCTCCTTATGAGTCGGGACAACCTTGATGTCCAACAGCGAATGCCGATCTATCCAAGGATCCCGCCAGAGGTCCGTTCCCGACCCATCCTTCATGACCCTCCGGATAGCAGACTTGAGCACCCCCCTTGTGTCTCAGGACAGTCTTAAACGTGACTGAATGGTTGTTGTCAGTAGAACACGTCCAAAAGTTGTCCTGCTTCACGTATCTGCTGTGCATCCAGTGCGTCCAGAGAGACCCCCCACTGATGAATCTCCAGGCCAGCTTAAGTGCAGAAGCCTCCCTAATCTCCAGCAACGGCCTGAGCCCCACTCCTCCCTCCTTCCTGGGACGACAGAGCTGCTCCCAGGAGATCGCATGCATACCCCCCCTCCAAATGAAATCGGCACAGAGCCGCTCCACTTTCCGAATAGTGGCCATAGGAAGGAGGATGGACTGCAGCCAGAAATGGACCACAGCCGAAATTATCGATCTGACCAGCTCAATGCGTCCGCCAAATGACAGACCGGCTGCTTGCCAACCTTCTACTCTCCTCTGGACATACTCCACTAGACTATGGCAGTCCTGATCCCGTGCATAATTGACTGTGAGAGGCACTCCTAAGTAACGCACCGAAAGATCACTCCTCGCGATACCCAGCACATCGGTCCGCTCCTCCTTCCGGGGACACAGGGAGCTGAAGTAGACCCTACTCTTATCCCTGTTCATCTGGAGACCCGAAAAGGACTTCAAATCTTCCATAATAGCCGCAAGCGTCTGCAACCCCTCCGTCGAAGGCTGGATGAAGACTAGAAGATCATCATCATAAATAAGGTGGGTAACTGGGGGGTCCACCCTTCGAAACAGAGGGACCAGCCGTCCACGGTGCACTGCCAGATCCATCAAGCATATGAAGTATTCAATAACAAGCGTGAACATGTAAGGGGACAATGGGTCACCTTGCCTAAGCCCACGGTTGCTCTGGAAGTACCCATAGGGGGCGTTTGGTTCAAGTTTTTGAGGCTTGGGAATGGGATTTGAATTCCTTACCCATGTTTGGTATGCTTAGGATTGGAAATGAGGAGGGAATAGGAGGGGGTTATGTGGGAAAGCTATTCCCATGGATGTAGGAAAGCTATTCCCAAGCCCCCCGGGAATATATTTGCTTTCCTAGGAATGATGTTTGACTATTTTGTTTGGACGGTTATACCCTCTCTTTATTTTCAAATTTTCAACTTCTATCCCAAACATGTGAATCATCATGAAATTAGTGAAATGGTATTAAAGTAAAACTAAATAAATTAAGATTCATATCCATGTGTGAACCAAACATGAAAATAAATTTTTTTAAAATTTTGAACTACCTATTCCCAACCTAACCAAACATGGGTATGGGAATGTTGTATTCCTTTCCCATGGAAAAGGAATTGGAAATCTATTCCTAGGAATCCAAAAACTTGATCCAAACGAGCCCATAAGGAATGCCCTGGATGAGAACAGAGAAAGTAGGGGACGTAATGCACTCCCGGATCAACGCAACCCAGTGTTCCGCGAATCCCATGGCGGTCATCAGACGGCAGAGGAAGTCACGATTGACTATGTCATACGCCTTCCTCAGGTCCAGTTTAACACAAGCTTTCTCCCTTCCGGGTCTGCTAAATCCCCTCACCATCTCATGGGGCAGGAGGCTGTGCTCAGCGATCGACCTCCCCTTGATGAACGCAGCCTGATTCGGAGATACCAAGTCCTGCATGATCCCCTCCATCCGCCGGCACATAAGGTGCGTAATTATCTTATAAAGATAATTACAACACGCAATAGGTCTGAAATCCGCTAATGCTGTCGCTCCCTCCTTCTTTGGCACCAAGGTCAGGAAAGTGTGATTCAGTTCTTTCAGAAGCTTCCCTTTGGTGAAGAATTCCTGCACCACCTCCACAACCTGATACTTCAGAGTGTCCCAATGGCGTTTGAAGAAACCACTGCTGAAGCCATCCGGACCAGGAGCCTTGTTGGGATCCGCCACATTGACAATAGATTCCACCTCCAATGTAACAGGGGTAAGAAGAATGCTATTTCCATATGGAGTCACCAATCTCTTCGTAACAACCTCTGGGAACACAGACAGGTAGTCAGTCTGGAAATATAACTCAGAATAGTACCTGACAGCCTCGTCCTGGATTTCTGCCGGCGTCCCCACCAGAGTGCCATTCGCATCAAGAAGCTGGGAGATGTGATTCCTATTCTGTCTTGTCCGGATAACATCATAGAAGAACTTGGAGCAACGGTCGCCATCCTTTAGCCAGGAACATTTGGCTCGCTGAGGCGAGCTAATCTCCTTCTGCAGCCTCAGGATGTTGACTTCTTCGATCAGCTCCTCTCTAGCCGCCAGGTCTCTATTAAGCATGTCAGCTTGTATATCCTGCTACAAGGTCCACAACTCCACATCCTTATCTTCTAAGGTGGACTTGGGCAACCCCTTCACCCAACTCCTGAGAGCTCTCTTCGTGGCCTTGAGGCGACAACCAAGCGAATTGAGCCGTCCCCTCCTGACCGCTAGTAAGCCCCTTGCGACAGCCTCTAGGTAGCCCTCGAGAGATACCAACTGTTGTTATACCTGAACTGGCGGACTTCCAAGAGACCGAGCAGTGAAGCCAACCCTGATGGGGGAATGATCGCTCGTCCCAGCGGCCAGGCCCTCAGCCGAAGTGTTGGGAAGTGACGGAACCACTCCCCATTGTCCAGAGCTCGATCAAGCTGACAAGCAACCCTGTTATGAGTTGCTTTGTTGTGCCAAGTCCAGATAAGCCTGAGCGAGACAATCCCCAATCCCGCAAGCAGGAGGCATATCTGGAAATCATAGAGATAGAATCTGGAACCGGACGACCACCCACCTTCTCCCCTTGGTGCAGAAGGGCATTGAAGTCCCCGATCAAGAGAAGAGGAAGGCACGACGAGTCAGCAACAGAGGAAACACGGGAGATGTCGCTCCATAGGGACTCCCGTTTCCTTCTGTCATTGTGGCCGTAGACCGCCCCTAGCAAGAACCGGAAGCCACCCTTGTTCACGAAGGAGATGGCAATCAACTGCTCCGTCATCAAGATCAAGTCACCTTCCCAACTCTTCGAGTTCCAGCAACCCAAATCCTGGCCATGTCACATAGAGCCAGGTTGTGCAGTTGGGCCCAATGAGATGGGTCCGCCGAGCAAGAGTCTTCTCACATTTGATCTTGGATTCTAATAGAACAGAATATCACATTTCTCTCTGTGGAGCACCCCACATATCTCTCTCCACCTCCCAGCGAACACGCCCCCCTCACATTACAGAATAATAGCCATTAATTAATGAGAGGTAGGGTCCCCCTGGAAACTTCGGATCAGCACCTGGGAAAGTGCCGCATCCGTCGCTAAGGAATCCTCCTCCATCCCAGTCGGAATCGCCTGTTGGGGATCGACCTGAGATAGAACCAACGCCAGGCAGGGTTGTCAACACACACCGCCTCCTCTCTGTCAGTAGGATGTCCCACCACCCTGGAGGGGCCATCCCTCAACAGACCGACAGCGCGTCTCTTCCTACAGTAAACCTGCCCCCAGTCGATCCCCATCCCCTCGTGCCTCAATCTCCGACGCCACCATACCTCTAGTAACTATACTACTCTGCCCCTGGCAAGTGGTCATCGTCCCACTCGTGGGAGCAAGCTGAGTAGATACAACGAGGCTCAAACCACCATCACTCACAGATGAGTAACCTCCCCCTCCAAGACCTCCGCTCCACTATCATCTCTGAGATCCATGTCGCAGGAGCTTCTGGAGCCTCACTAAGAGGGATAGTAGGCTCCACGGAGGTCCAACCTTCGAACACGCACTGGCCAGATGCCCGAAGCAGGAACAGCGTGAACAGGTAGGTGGAACCCATTCATATTCTACTTTCTGGGTAAGCCCTCCCCAGAAGGGATCTCATATTCCACCATCTTCGGAAGCTCCCCCTGCCCGAATCTTCACAAAAATCCTAGCGTACATCAACCGCGACCGAAAGGCAGTAGCTTCATCTGCCTTGATCGGAGTGCCTACCAAGCTGGCCAGCCGCATCAACAAAGGTATGATCCAAAACCTGACCGGGAACTCAGGGAAGCGAATCCATACAGGGATGGCATTCAGAACTTTCCGCTCACATCGAAGCTCCGGGGTCCACTCCTTGAGAATGATCAGTCTGCCGTCGAACGTCCATGGGCCGCCTTGGAGGATCCTAGCGACATCTCCTCCGCCAGTCCGAACTTACATAAGAAGCCATTCTCGCGGGCATAAACTCCATACTCCCCTTAGGCTGCCAGACACGTGCTGCATAACCCCGGATCTGTCCGTAGAAAGGTTTGTTGCCTAAGACATACAGGACGAGGGTATTCTCCAGTATGCTGTCACCTTCTGGATCTCCTCCGCAGGAAACGAGGCCCGAAAACTCCTCTCTGCCTTGATCGGCGGAACATACTCCATCGATGTGGGGCTTTTCGGCCCCACAGGTTTGCATATCTCAGCCCAGGACCGTCCAGCAGGCCGAGTGTCGTCCCAAGAGGCCTGGGGACAACCTCCGGGCGAGGAGTCCCAATCCATGAACATCTAGATCCACCACCTTACTCTTCCCTTGGCCGTCGCGGTCGCCTTTGGCCGCCAACCCACCGATCTCCTCAGACACCCCCGGACCACGGCCAGATGGCCGAGACCCTGACCCGTTCTGACGACTATCAGGATGGCGATCCCTAACCTGACCCTGTCCGCCTCCCGTCTTCCCCCCGAACTTCGCCACGCGACGACGCGTAACCGTCGTCCATCTACCTCCCTTCGTTTTACTCCCAAGAGATCCAGAACCGCTCCGAATTCAAAGTTCGGAGCAATGGGGCCACCCCGCAGCGAGTCCGACCCCCCGTCACCGAATGGAGGCCGCCCGACCCCCCTCCCGTTGTGCCCGCCCCCCCCCCCCCCGCCTGGGGGGTGCCACTGCTCGGCATCAAACTGGGGATCCACCCGACCCCCCTCCTTGTGCTCCCGTCCCCCCCCCGCCGCCTGGGGAGGCGCAGTACCAAGTCGACAGCCCAGGGGGTCCACCCGACCCCTCCATGTGCTCCCCCCCCACCGCCTGGGGTGGAGCTGCCGCGCGCGCCTGCGTCGGGGGGTCCGCCCGACCCCCCCGATTCTGCTCCCCCCCCCCCGCCTGGGGGGGCACCGCCCTTCTTCCACGAGGGCCTCTCCCCGCCGGCAAGGGGATCCGGCGGCCGCGGGGAGGGCCACAAACAAGCCCTAGCCGATCGCCCATAAGCCCTAGCCGATCGCCCATCTGCTTATATTATATATATATATATATATATATTATATATATATATATATATAATGGTCGTTCTACCACATCCAACGGTCCAGATTTCGGATGTATCGATACATCCAAAATGGGTGGATGTATTGTAGAATTTTCATATATATATATAATATATATATATATATATATATATATATATATATATATATATATCTATATATATATATATATATATATATCTATATATATGGATTTCACATTTCTTAGCATGGGTTGTGTATTCGTGTGTTAGTTGGATATGTAGGAATGAGGAATTGGTAATATAACATGTATTTCAATTATGTCCATATTTATATTTTATTCAATTATCATACCTTAGCATGATTAACTAGTTGAAATATATGTTCATAGGCACCTATATGTCAACATAATCCTATGTTTACAATTACCTCTTGCGTCTTCAAGAAGTTAAATTAGGGTACCTGGTAACCATGAGTTGAATTGGACTTTTGAATGTACTTGTAAGAGAATAATATCAAGCCAAGGTTGCTAGTTTTACAAAATTATCCTTTTGTATGTTATTGGAAGTAACATATTGATTTTGTTATTCTACTAATAAACTTTATTTGAAACTTGATTACTCGCTTAATTGCTTGCCAAGGTAAGAACACCAAAAATTAACTACACTTATTCATATTGCGTGGCCGGTATCGACGGTTGCTCCACCGAAGGGATCGGCGTACCCGCATATTATATAATCCGTGGCCGGTGTTGAGAGTTGCTCCACCGAAGGGGTCGGCGTACCCATATATTTTATTCTTTGTGTTTGCTTGTATCGGAATTATTTCTGGATCAGTAAATACAAATGAGATTCTGCCAAATTTTTTGAGAATTTTCAGAGTTTTTTTTTCCCGAGAATTCGGGCCTTTTAGAAATTATGAATTGGTCCTAGATCTTGGAACCATCCATTTTCGATCTATATCATCGGGTGATTTAGTAAACCATTGTCCTAGTCGATACTTGTTGGAATTTCCTTTAATTTCAATACCTTCCGGAGACCTTATAAGTTTCGGAAAGGACGAAACTATTATTAGAATTTAACTCGACTTATATAAGATTCCTGTTTAAAGGAAATTTCGATTTGAATTAGAATGTCATAAAATTCATTAGAATATGTTGCATTGGGTTGGAAGAGAAACCATTGGATCACACCCGGCTGAATCTTTATAATATAATTTTTTTTATCTCTCGTACTGATCTGTCCCTGAATCGGTATTCGTGCGGCCGCGCGAATATCCGAGGTGAGGCTTAGCTCATCTTCCTGATACAATTGGACATCCAGGTCCTGAGTTTCAGCTCAACTATCCATTGTATATATTCCAGGCCCTGAGTTTCAGCTCAGCCTATATTATTTCATTAGACATCCAGGTCCTGAGTTCAGCTCAGCTATCTAATGAATGGATTCGATCTTCTTGGAAAAGTTCAAGTCATACGAATTCCTTTTATAGCTCATGATTCGATAATCGACCCAGATGATTCGGAAACCAACTCATGATGCTACCTTGCTTGCAGTCACATCAATATGTGATAGTACAGACAGATGGACAATCTAAGCACCACCCGTTTTGTATGAGCCTGATCCTGGGTAAATGAGGTTATTATCGAGATGCTAGGCGTGTGTGTGAGATCCATAAGGGTTTCTCTAACTTGCATTTACGTACAGGAATGTCTTATATGTTCCTGGTGGCATTATTAGGAGAGCTATATACTCCTTGTGTGATGTCCTAAGATATGAGATTTTGTTCAAGTATTCTCCTTCTTATATTCCTTTTCTTATTATCTTATATTCTGAACTCTCTCCTTTGACCGAGAGCTTGCTCGTCGTATTGACGACCTAGTTTTGTCCACTAGGGATTGATGAAGACTAGGATGGATGTCAGATGTACACTGAGGAGGAACTCTATGAATGATGTGGAATTAAAGAATAGTAGTCTCATTTTGGAAGACCAACTAATATGTAAATTATGTGTTTTGGAGAATCTATAAACAATTATGTAAATTATGTGTTTGGAGAATCTATGAACAATTATATAAATTATGTGTTTTGGAGACCAAATCTATGAACAATTATTATAAATTATGTGTTTTGGAGAACTTCTAACAAATATGTAATATTTTGAACAAGTGGATGTTATGTAATTTGTGGAAATTTTCTGTGATTATGCCTTATGTCTATGCCTATCCCGGACCCCACAGGCGACAATCGCGGGTACAATATAATATTCATTGCACGGGTGCGTAACCTGGGGAGATGTATCATAATGCTCCGATATATATCCTTTGGGAACCGAGGCGTGACAAGAGATGCGCTTTCGATTCATTTCCCTGACCGTACAGGGGTCACTCTAGGCTGCCAATGTTTAAACCGAGCCGTTGAAGTCTATCCTTGGTGAATAGCCGTCCTAGCATCACTCTGTACAAACATGTCTGCATCTTCACCGCAATTCCCTTACTCCAAACGATGTCAGTGAACTCCAATCGGTCATGGCGTGGTCGAAGGCTATTGTAAATAGAACCAAAGCCGAATTGATATAACATTCTATTCACAGTATGCCTACGGTACATCGACAATGTACCGACAATATACCACATGTACTGATACAATATAGACAACATGCTCGAAAATAGTTTATAAGTGTCCAAACTTGTCAAAGCCTCACCAAATTATCTTCTAGCAACTATGAAATCTAGGGAGGGGTTCCTACAGTAAGATAAGACTATAGTTGAGGTCAAAACACTAATACCATATCCAAATCCATGATTTAATCGCTACGTCTAGTTTTTATCCTAAGTGAGTATCCCAAGCCCCAAATCACAACCAAACCCAAATCAATTATGTGATACAAACTACAATCCATAGGAAAACACAAAAACAAGTGTAGAACTAAAAAACAACAGTAAATGAAAGCAAAACTTCATGAAAACACAATTATCCAACAAGTGCAATATTGAAGTATATGAAAACTCCTAGCCAATCTTCTATTCCTCCTCCTAGGTGGGCCCAGAGAGTCAAATACCACAACCCAAGCCTCAAGGCTATATCCTAGCTATGGTACAACTCTTAGGATTGGTTCAAAGGAGAGAGTGAAGAGAGTGGCTGCGGTGAAGAAGTGAAAGAAATAAGAAAGAGAGAGAGAGATTGGCTTTATATAGGAGAGAGAGAGAGGGGATGCGTTATATTGAAAGGTTAAGAGTGTTTTTTTTTAATAAAAAATAGCATAAATTTGTTTTGTGTAATTTAATCACAAACTTACCAAAGACTAACTTAGGTGCTAAATGATAATAATCATTTATATCTCATGCAAATTCAAACCAATTAGAAAAAGAAAATGAACAATTATGTTGAAAAGAAAGAAAAGTTCCAAGTCAATATGACAATTACCTACACTATTAAATTTACTTGCCTTGTACGTAAAATAATTTTTTTATGATATAGCTAAAAATACTTTAAATATATTTGAATTTAGATTTGTTAAACAATTTAAATTAAATTTTTTTTGTACTTTAAATTAAAATTTTAAATTTAATGTTTATACATATATATATATTTGTGTCGTACAAAAGGAGAAAAAAGTTAATTTTTTTAATCCATAATTTTTTTAATAAAATAAATAATAAATAATGAAAATACGGTTTAGACAACTCATTTTAAATGGTTTCTAAGCCATATTATAATAATAGAGATATATTTAGGATAATTCTAAGGGCACATCATAGTTTACTAGGGGCTAGCCCAATTTTTTTTAAAATAATTTACAAGTTTGCCATCCCCATTCGTTACTTGGGGCTAGCCCAAACTTTTTCAGCAAGTAGGACTGCAACTAAGTTGGCACTCCTACATTATGTTAGGACTGCCAATCCTAACATAATGTAGGACTGTCAACTTAGTTGCAGTCCTAGGACTGCCAACAAGTTTGCAGTCCTAACATAAAGTAGGACTGCCAACTTAGTTGCAGTTCTAGGACTGCCAACAAGTTGGGGGTCCCAACAACAAGTCAACATGAAGACCTTCACCCAGGCGGACGCGGAGGGTCGGGGAGGAGGCGGCGAGGGGGAGGTCCATGGGGGAGCCGGGGAGGGGCGGGGGCCATCGGGAGACGTGGGTGGTGACGAGGTCAACGACGGGGCGGCCGTCGAGGTCGAAGCAGAGGGGGCGAGGATCTGGAGAAGGGGGCGGAAGACGGAGGAGAAGGGGTAATGGGAGAGGATGACGACGGAGCGCTGGTCGCCCCTGTGCGGGAGGCGGTCGTCGTAGCGCTGGCGGTTGAAGACGTAGCCTTAGACGAAGGAGGAGGAGGTATTGTTGTGATGAGTGGCGGAAAAGCGGAAGGAGAAGATGGAGTCGAGAAGGGAGGAGCGGCGGTGACAGAGGTTGTGGTGCATGGAGTCCGGGAAGGCGGAGAAGGCGATAAGGAGCTGCTGCTCGGTGGTGAAGGAGTCGGGTGGGGGGCGATCCTCCTCCGCCGCCTCCTGGAACCATAATGGAATTTGGGGTGGGCTAGCCCCAAGTAATTTTTTGGTTGTCTCCAGTAAACTTTCACCTTCTTGGACTGTCCCCTAGTAAGGGCTAGCCCCAAGTAAATT
Source organism: Iris pallida (assembly GCA_029216955.1). Classification (NCBI taxonomy): domain Eukaryota; kingdom Viridiplantae; phylum Streptophyta; class Magnoliopsida; order Asparagales; family Iridaceae; genus Iris; species Iris pallida. The sequence goes on from JANAVB010042420.1 coordinate 11,132,635, forward strand.
TGGGAGTGCCCTTAGAATTAGCCATATATTTATGAGTGCAGATCAGTTGTCGGATCCAGTGTAGTAAAATCATTTCCACAAACACCACACCCGCATTTCCCTCTCTCTATAAATGCTCTCTTTTTCTTGATCTCTTCTCCTCGTTCGTTCTCCTGCTCCGACTGAAAATGTTGACGATCCCGCCGAAATCGACGCCAGAGTCCTCACGGACTCATCACCACCACCAGCCGCACCGCCAGAACCAGCGCATCAACCACCACCACCACCAGCAGCAGCCGCAGCCTCCGGATAACGATCGCACGACTAGGGAGCTCTGCGCGGCGGACTGCAACCTGGCCTCCCTGTGTGACCACATACAAATGGAGGGGTTCAACTCCGGCTCCTTCTCCGACGTCGTGGTCCAGGCCATGGGCTCCACCTACCGCCTCCACCGCCTCATCCTCTCCCGCAGCTGCTACTTCAGGTTCGAACAACCATCCATCAAATTTATTAACAATTGTTCGATCATTGGTGGGATTGTTCTCGAATTTGATAACTTTGTGGTTTTTAGTGGCCCGACACTGGAAAAAGTTGGAATCTTTCCGTGTTTCTGGTTGTAATTGCTCATCAAATTGAGGAATTCTTCTCAAAATTGGTAAATTTGGGATTTTTTTTTTTTTAATCTTGGCCATCCACTATCCTTGATAAGTCCTTTAGGCTATATTTTGTTGCATAAAATGTGATAGGAAGGGAAGAAAATGATTGAGGGAGAGACCTTTAACATTCACCACTTCTATATGGAGTTTAATTTCGGGAAGAAAAATACAGCCTTTTAGAGTGCTACAGATTTTCCGTAATGTGACAAACTTGTAATAATCCCACTATGATTTGAATCCATGGCAGGAACATGCTTCATGGCCCTTGGAAAGAGGCTGGTGCGCCAACTGTAGTCTTGCATATTGATGATGCCAATGTTAATTCAGAGTCAATTGCAATGGCCTTGGGGTATCTTTATGGCCACCACCCGAAACTTAATGACAACAATGCATTTCGAGTTATTGCTGCTGCATCTTTTTTTGACCTTCAGGTTGCCTTTCTTGCTAGTTAACAACTTCAGGCCCCGCCATTCATGTGTTCTTGGTATATGATTGTTGGATTACTCGCAGGATCTATGCGCTATTTGCACAGATTTCATCATTTCTGAGTTACGGACCTCAAACTACTTAGCATATCAGGTGATTGTTTAGACTTATATGGACCAACTTAATGTCATGGGATCACATAAGCATGTGATGGAGTCTCAATTTGGCATGTTCCGAGCAGGTATTTGCAGAGAGCCAGGATTATGGTTTACATGGAGAACGTGTTAGAAGTGCATGCTGGGGGTACCTTTGTCAAAGTGGCACGATGGAGTTGAGAGAGGTAATATAGTTATGTAATGTTCTATTGATGGTATGTTTATAATGGATGTAAATAAGCTATATGCTGTTAGCACATTTACGTTTGACAATATTATTTTCTTGCTATAAGAGGGCGTCACTTAGCACGGCGGTAAAGCTTGTTGTCTTGCAGGATGCGGGTTCAAGTCGAGGAAACAGCTCTCTCCATAAATATGGGAGTAGGCTGCGTACATCTTGACCTTTCTAGACAATGCATAAGCGGGAGCCTCGTGGCACCTGGATGCTTTTTTTACTATTTATTTTGTTGCTAGTATGCGTAGGCTATTTCAAGGTTAAAAAATGTGGTATTATTATCGATAGCGGACCTCTCAATGAGGATCGGTTTTGCAATTTTGGCAGTTCAGGTAGTTCAAATCAGAGTGTTGGAATCCGAGTTTCAGAACTTCAGACAAAATTTTAAAGTTAAAAATTGCAATAGAATACTGCAAAAGATAAATATTTTTACTTAATTTTATGAGAAATATGTACAATTGGGTTTGTTTCGGTGAACAGTTATGTGATTGCATGATTTCTGTGAGATGACAACATGATAAATTGCATTCTGAACAGTTTGAGTAAGTTTAGATGATATTCGGCCAATATTGACCAGCTTTAGGACGAAGACCCAAACATTGCGAAACTTATAATATCAGCCCGATACGAGAGATATTGGCTGATACCGAATTTAGTTTATTGTGCAGTTCTGGCTTGGTGTGCCCTATTATATATGATATGGCCAATATGTACCAGCATGGGCCCGTTTTTCTAAAAGCTGCTACTTTTCTTTCTATTTTGTCCATCCCCGCTATTAAGCATCTCCGAATGTTTTCGAAATAGCAGCCATTAGATCTGTCTTTTTTGACCATACATGTTACTTTCTTAAACCACCTAATTTCTTGCGAGATTTGAAACTAATCTGTATGGTAAAAAAAGACGGATCTAATGACTGCTATTTCAGGAACATTCAGGAATGCTTAATAGCGGGGATCCTAATCCCTCCTCTCTCTCACACACACACACACATATATGAGAGAGAGAGAGACGGAGAGAGGGAGAGAGACTTTACCTCAGTCAACAAGTTAACAGAATGAATCAGTTGGCACTCTACTTTTACATGGACCTGAAATTGTGAAATACTTGTTTTGTAGATAGTATTGTACCCCTTTTTGGATCCCAGTCCTTCCGTGACGGCTATTTTACCAGCAATTATACTTAAGAATACATGGTGGTTAAGAAGATGGTATGCTTGCAAGTAACCTGCGGGCCACTTCAAGCTATTCATTTTAGTGGAATTTCGAGCGTTTTTTTTTTCTTTTTTTCTTTTTTTCTTATGATATGCGGTAAAAGAAAAATCTGATCATTGCTATTAATTAGGTACTCCCAAAACTCTCTTCTCAAACTTTGCATGCGCTGCTTACTTCTGATGAACTCTGGATACCTAATGAGGAGAAACGGTACGTACATGACATACAATTGGCTTGCAAATGTATTTTCTTCACGTTTTACTGCAGTTTCATTGAAGTTGGTAAATACCCATATTGCTGCATTTGAAGGTTTGAACTGGCTTTGTACACAATGCTTGCCAAAGGTGCCTTTTCTGAGGTAAAACATGCTGAACGTGAAAGCTCTACTACTGAAATCGTCGTAGCTACTTCTGATTCTTCTGTACTTAAGGGGAAGAATTTGATTGGTAATTGTGGTAAGCAGCTGCTGGAGTCAGAATTTCAACAAATGGCTATAGAGTACAGCTTGGAAAGACATACGGGTGTGGTTGAGCCTGCAGATTGCATCCTCGACTTTCAGACTGATGTCCCTTATTCCAAATCTGTACCAATACGAACGCCAACTTGTTCTCAACCATTGCTAGATTCAAGATACTCCACCAAGATGGGGCAACCTGAGAACCTGAACTTGCCACTTGATTCAAATACAGGTAGAACATCTTGTTCTTTTGTTGATTGTGGAATGGTATAGAAGTAAGCAGAATTGGTGGAAGTGAGGCTGCCATGGAAGGACCATCAGGAGATAGCACATGTTACCAAATTAATAATAATATATGGCTACCTAGGGATCAAGATTGTTCCTCATACTCGCGACAACTACCAAATCAACATCTGGTGGTAACTCTTCTTTAGACAGTATTATTCTGAGGATCTTGTGTCTGTTTGATGTATCAGACAAGCCGATCATCAACCTCCGCGGGAACCATCTTACGACAACCTCATCAAGGTCGAAAGGCCTATTGGTTGCGGCAAGGACCAGCACGCGTTCTTTGTCCTTGGTACAAGCATATCCCAATTTACCATGAATTTGTTCTTCAACCTGCGGGAGGCTTCACTCTCCCCCCGTCTTCCTCTGCAGCTCAACACGCTATCAACCCCGTCAATGAAAACTACGACATAAGCAATCTTGCTGGCTAACATGAACATTGTTCTAGCATATTTTTCTGCTTTCTCGTACCGCTTCGAAGTGATGCTGACACCGATACGTTGATTAAGTTTGCGCCTGCCTCTGCCATGGCAGCTTTTGCAAGCATTGTTTTGCCGGTACCAGGAGGGCCGAAGAGCAGTATCCCCTTACAGGGCTTCATCAATTGTCCCTGAGAAAGAGTTCTGACCTTTGCAACGGAAGCATCATCGATTCCCTAAGCGCGTCCTTAACATCGTCTAGAGCCCCAACTTCCTCGAAACTAAATTCGAGCTCGTCAGATGGAATGACATCGGCTAGGAGCTTCTTCTCGTAGTCGTTCTCGGTAAGTAATGCCACATCTTTCGGACAACCCATCGAACTGATCATCATGTTAGCTCTGTTGATATCTTCTAGTAGTCTGAAACCATGTTTGATGCTTCTATTGAAAAGAACATTAATCGACTCAACATCATCCGGGCTGTGCAGCAGATGATTCAGTATGGCATAACCGACCATCTGAGAGACAAATTCATCAGTAAGCTTTCTATCTTCTATCTGAAAAATTTCAAGATTGACCTTCGGTCGGGGTATCATCAGACGAAGTTTCGGGAGCAGGACATTCCGAAGACAGCTTTCAATACCCGTTATGGCCAGTATAAATTCTTGGTGATGCCATTTGGACTCACTAATGCCCCAGCAGTGTTTATGAACTTGATGAATAAGTTCTTTCACAAGTATTTGGACAAGTTTGTCGTAGTCTTCATTGACGACATCTTGATCTATTCGAAGACTGAGGAAGAACATGTGGAGCATCTGCGGATTGTGTTGGAGATTCTGCAGAAAGAGAATTTGTATGGAAAGCTCTCGAAGTGCGAGTTTTTCTTGGACATAGTGTAGTTCTTGGGGCATGTAGTGACTGGAGAGGAGATTTCTGTAGATCCCAAGAAGATTGAAGCTGTGGAAACATAGGCACCTCCCAAGTCAGTAGCTGAGCTTCGTAGTTTCTTGGGGCTAGTAGGTTACTACCGGAAGTTTGTAAAAGATTTTGCCAAAATAGCGGAGCCAATGACGAAGCTTACACGGAAGGACGAGGAGTTCATCTGGAGCGACGCCTGCCAGTCAGCATTTGAAGAATTGAAGAGAATACTCACTACATCGCCAGTTTCAGCTTTGCCATCAGGATCTGGAGGGTTCGTCATTTACAACGATGCATCAGGGAAGGACTTGGGATGTGTGCTAGCGCAGAACAAGAAGGTTATTGCTTGTGCTTCTAGACAGTTGAGGCCTCATGAGAAGAATTATCCTACTCATGACTTGGAGCTTGCGGCAGTCATTTTTACCTTGAAGCTGTGGAAGTACTATCTGTATGGAGAGAGAGTGGACATCTTCACGGATTATAAAAGCCTGAAGTATGTTTTCACTCAGAAGGAACTGAACATGAGGCAGCGAAGATGGCTGGAACTCATGAAGGATTTCGACATCAATCTGCAATACCATCCTGGAAAGACGAATGTGATAGCAGATGCTCTTAGTCGATATCCTGTTGCTATGTTCTTTACTATGGACCATCATCTTCTAGAGGATCTTGAGAGTCTGGGGATCGAGATTATTCTTCCAGGAGTTCAGGGACAGCTGATGCATATGCAGATACAGTCGGGAATTATAGAGAAGATCAAGGAGGGCCAGTTTCTAGATGAGGGACTCCGATATCTCAGAGGTCAGGCAGAGGCAGGATTGCTTGACGACTTTACTATTGCAGAAGATGGATCCCTGAGGCACGGAAACCAGTTGTGTGTGCCCAAGGTATTGCGGGAGGAGGTTATGCAGGAGGAAAAGACAACTGAACCAATGAAAAGTCCCTACAAGACTATTGATATCCATGGACCAATGAATATGGACATGTTATATTTAGCAATGTTGGATGAATATGGACATGGATGTGAACGGTCAGAAAAGACAATTCGACGGCTGTTATTTCAGAAAATATTAAAAAATACTTGAGAACAGGAATCCTGATCCTCCTCATATATATATATAACTGAAAGCAAATATCAGTAGCAACTGAACCAATGAAAAACACCAGAAAACAAACTATGTTCCACAAAGAGGGCAACAATCAGGAGCACGAGGTTAGAGGATTGTGTCACAACAAAAGAGATCGATTCATTCAAGAACAAGATGAACATAGAGCACATCAACTATAGTCGACAACACCAAATATCAATTCATCAACAAACTTCAAAATGGTATCCCAAAGGCATAAGCAATGTAAACCCATAAATAAGCTGACAATGAGAACAAAAGAAACAGATAATCCTGCAGATCCAACCACTACCAAATATTTCAGCGTTTGGTATATAGTGTCTGTAAAGCACAGAAATATGACAACCTCAATGTATCAAATGCCTATTTTCCCTCTGTTCAAAAACATCTTCAAAAGTTTTATCTAAAATTCTAAGTCAGTCCAGTAACTTCTATCCACTAGAATTCAGTATATTACAACTTTGGCACTCTAATCCTAATACGAGTATCACTGGTAAAAATAAATTGTGTGCTTATATGTCAGTTTATATGCTTCCTAGGTTGCAGGGAACTTCACACTTATCTTGCATTATATATTGATACAGGACTTCTATGTTTATGTCTATATCCAAGCATGACACAACATGCTCAACACATATATTTCCTCCACACTCGCAGCCTCTCGAGAACACGATGATTTTTCCCATTCACACCCTTCACCTCTTATTTCTTCGACCTATATTTTTGGAACCGTCAATGTTTATCTTTCAGCTACACCACCCGTAATATCCACATGCCCTCCGAAGTCCTTCCTCTCCTCGCACATTCCGCCCTTTTACAATCAGCCTCACCTAACAAAATTCACTCTCGATGGCCTATTCATCGACATTGTAGGATATAAGGTAGACAGATAGGCTTGCTTACAAAATTCACTCTTGATGACCTATACAACATAAATTTTCGATGTTCCATATATATGATGTTCAAAACATTTAAGGGGAGTCTAAAACAATGATAAACTTAAAAAGGTTTTAGATTAAACATTAAATTACTATAAATCAAGCAATCAAAGAGTTAGTTTAAGAAATTTCAACTATAACTAACAAAACTAAAGAATTAAGAAATCTGCTACTACGTAAGTGAACATAGTAAGCTCAATTCACCATAGAATGCACTCATCTTAAACAAAGTTCAATTAGTTTACCGAAATAGTAAATCTTGGTTATAAGAGTCTCTGCTGGACGTGACGGGCTAATGTGGGGCATAGGAGACTAAGCATGGCCTAGGCGGGTTATTCCAGGGCATACGAAAGTGCCTAGCACGTAGAATGTGTTTGAACACCTAGATTAGATAGCCCAACCTCGACCTAGGCGCCTTAAACGGGCACTTTTTAGAATATTAGGATTGATGATACTTATTTGATACCATTCCTCCTATAGGTAAATGTTTTTCTTTCTAACCATGAAGTCTCTTCTCGAATCTGTCAGTGAGTGGTATGCATCTATATGCGAAGTTTGCATATAGATGCAAACTTCCTTAGGATCTCTTTTTGGCCAAAAAAAAAAACGTTATGCTACATACCACACAAGCCTCCAGATTGATTGGTTTCATGATGGTTGGGTTCCAGCTAACAATAACAAGTAGGTTAGAAAGGTTTATAATTTTCAGTGTTCTCCCTCTCATTTATGAGTAGTCTTTTCTTTTGTGACACTAGAAAACTACAACTACAACTGTTCTTCTAGAGCGAGTTGTACAAATCGAGGTTCTTACTCAGATTCGTCGACTTTCTAGGAGTTTCTGGCTTATAAGGCATAGACCCGGATTCGGATTGGTATACCGTATTCTGATTCCGAATACGGCATTGTAGAAAATTTTGGAAAACGGATACGACATGGATACGGTTATATATACACATGAAAACATAATTATAGACATGTTTTATATATTAACCCTACTAACATCTATATTTAACTATGTTTTAGATGGTAGCTTGGTTCCTAGAAAAGATTAATGTTGCTTTCTCTTATCTTAGTTATGTTTGTCATGATCAAGAACATCCAAATATATTTTGGGCCACTTTGGAGCCTAGACATAGGCGAGCTTGTTGATACTTCAAAAAGATGATCCTCGAACAACCCATCAATCGATTTGCACACCACGAGGCTCATACAAATCCATGAAGGGTGTAATGGTCATTTAAACACCAATGAACCCATCCAAGCCCTACACAGGCTAAGCAAATTCAATTAAGCTAACTTTGCCATTTATGCAAAGTTAAAGAAGCCTAGAGAGCTAGCTCTTCTTGTTGAAAAGTAATTCGCTATAATTCGTCTACATCAATACAAGTCTTCTTTCTCATAGAATTCAGAGGAAGTCATTGACAGACTAAATGGTGTTGTGTAATAATTTTCTGCTCATATTTATTTGAGTTTGAGAAAAGGTAAGCATCTGCACTTGTCACAGCAGTGCCCTTCGTTGGACAAATACCACTGAGACAAAACAAATACCTAAGCCAATAATAAAGATCTTCAACAGAAAAAAAGAGAGAACTATATCATAATGTGCAATGCACCAGTTATGTTAGTAAAAGTGATTTCCCACCAAGTACTAAGCTGAGATTTTAATGTTTGTTTTTCATTGATACGGTGGTATTTCTTCAAGTGCCCAAACCGTTGCAAAGGATATTTCTAGTTACAAGGCATAATGCAATGCACTAATTGGATTTAAAAATTAAAACCCACATGTTCAAGTCATGGGAGGCTAAAGTTCTCAAATCGGAAGCCTAAATGAGAAGATTAGAGCCAACTTTAAAGGTAAGGTGAACTTAGCACAAAATTTCACAGAGTTGTTCAGGTAAAGAATGTTAAAACTAAAGTACCAACTCTTGAGAACTAATAAGGGACTTAGTCCCACATTGGAAAATGTAGTATGAAGAGGAGCTAGACTCCCTATAAGTAGTGGAGTAGCCAATCAATAAAATATATACAACCATTATTCTCTACATGGTATCAGAGCCATAACCACAAAAAAAAAAAAATTCCACCCTTCCCCAACCCGGCAAACCCCCCCGCCCCTCCGACGCCCCCCCTGCTGTCGCCGACGCCCCCCCCCTGCTGCCCCCGACGCCCCCCCCCCCGACGCCCCGCTGTTGCCGCCGACGACCCCCCCCCCCCCCGGCTGCTGCCCCCCCCGACGCCCCCCCTCTTCCGACCCCAACTGCTGCCGACCCCCCCTTTTTTTTTCAAAACGAAAAAAATTCTAATTTGCGAGAGAGATTATGTGGGCGGTTATTCGAAGACGGATGGACGTCAAATGCTTTATTTGCACCATCTGTTCCTATATTACGCCCTCCGGAATTACAAAATACTTTATTTGTTTTTCCGTTCTCGATCTGCAAATTAGGATCTACATGCGCGCGCCGGTGTTGGCCACGTTAACAGCGCATTCGTAAGGTCTCTGTTGAAGACTTTACATAAAGACGACGATGACGAAGCCGACGAAGACGACGACGATGACGAATCATAGTTGAAGACGCCATGGATTCGATCAGTGGTAAACTGACAGCAGAAGAGATGAAGGCCTTGGTTGATGATATTTTATCAAAGAAATTAACCGAGACAACCCCACGTGTGATCCATACTGATGTGGATCCGTCACCCTACAAAATGGGGAAGCTGGACAAGCTGGAGACGAAGTTGGAAGGAATGTCCAACTACTTGAAATGGTCACGGCAGGCAATGCGGACGCTGAAGGGACGAGGCTTGGTTGGCTACGTTAATGGCCAAACCAAGGCGCCAGATGATCCCTCCTCAAAGGAGTTTGCTATTTGAAAAATTGTCAACAATGTTGTGGCTGGATGGTTGACAGCCTCCTTGACCAACCAGGTGTCGGACAATGTAGAGGCGATGGAGGTTGCTGCTGATATATGGCGGACTTTGAAGGATATGTACTCAGGCTCAGGCAATCCTATGCGGGTCTTCCAACTGCAGGATGAACTTGATAGGGTGGCCCAGAACGACCGTACCATCTCTGAGTATGCAACACTGTTGAAGAAGTACTGGTCTGATCTGGATCACTATGATCCTCTTGGGATGGAAGATGCACAAGTCGAACCAGCATTTGCGAAATATTTCCAAAAGTTCCTGGATTATATTTCGCGACAACGGATGATGAAGTTCTTGAAGGGTCTTAACCCTGTGTTTGAGCATAGAAGGAATGTACTCCTAGCACAGCCCATGCTTCCAACCTTAGAAGAAGCCATAGCTGACATGGCACAAGAAGAGGCTCGATTGAAGTTGATGTCCAACAAGGGCTATTTCCTGGGGGAGCAAGCCGCTGTTGACAAGTCTGCCCTTGCCGCCTTCAATCAGCCTCCCTCTGTGGCCGGTGTTTGCCACAACTGTGGTGACTTAGGGCATTACATCAGATTTTGTCCAAAACTCCTGTAAAGTCAGTCGAGTGATCATGGACGGGGCCGCGGAGGACGTCGAGGTAGTAGAGACGGTTATGCTGGTAGAAGGAAAAATTATTCTGGAGGACACAAAGCTAATCTGGCGGAGGAAGGGGAAAAAAATCACCTGGCTGAGTTAACCCCTCTTTAGAAGGAGTTCCTCGCGAGGTTACGCAGCACGAAGCTGGGTTCGGACGGCAGTCATGGGACGTCATCTACCTCGGGGGATCACATCACTTGTTTTGTCCAAACCAGCACAGTTATTCCTACGCGTGCTCTTGCAGCAGCTGTCCACCAACCAGGTTGGATTATGGACTCTGGGGCATCTCGCCATGTCACGGGATCCCGCGGTGAGTTCCAGGACTATACTCACCTACCAAGGTTGCTGAGTATTTATCCACTTATGGAATACTACACCAAACTTCATGTGCCTATACACCGGCACAAAATGGTGTGGCCGAACGGAAGAACAGACACCTGTTGGAGGTCGCACGGACGATGATGCTGGTTATGAATGTCCTGAAACACTTATGGGGGCAGGCGGTATTAACGGCCTCTTATCTCATCAACAGAATGTCATCTCAGGTATTGGACTGGAAGACACCATTGGAGATACTTACTGGTGCAACCACGTACACTGTTCCACCGAAAGTATTTGGGTGTGTATGTTTTGTCCAAGATAATAGGCCAGAAGTTGGCAAACTGCATCCTAGAGCGGTTAAATGTGTCTTTGTCGGATACACGACAACTCAGAAGGGATACGCATGTTGGAGCCCAGTTGAGCGGAAGATGTTTGTAAGCATGGACGTTACATTCAGAGAACTGGATCCATATTATTGTTCGGATGATGGTTCAGCGTTTGGTGACACACCTAATACAGAGGGTGTTAGATGTGAGGGGGAGAAAATAAGCCCATCTGTGGTAGTCGGATCGGTTCCATGCCCGGTCGTGGAAAACTGGAAGAAAGGAGAAGAAAGCAGTGACTCCGATACAGAAGATGAAGAAGATACATATGTTAAACATGGGGAGTAGCAGACAATGGAAAAGGAGCTCCAAGTCTACAGAAGGAGACAGCAGAAGTCCAGTACTGTGCCCTGTGCCTACTGTACCAAGTCCCTCGTCTACTCCTGCTCCAACTCTTGAAGATGTTGCCCCCGCACTGAATCAATCTGATTCTGATGCGGATCTCTCTGACTCTGATGGTATGATCTCTCCACCACCTATTGCTCCCTTAAGGAGATCTTCTCGCATCAATGCGGGTAAGGTTCCTAGTCGTTTTGATGATTATGAACATGATATTGCCAACTACCTGTCTTATTCTAACATTTCTTCGAATTATCGAGCCTTCATTGCATCATTAAACTCTACTTCGTTGCCAAAATGTTGGCAGGAAGCAAAGAAAGATCCAAGGTGGAAAGCTGCAATGATGGAAGAACTTGGGGCACTGGAGAAAAATAAGACGTGGGAGCTGGTTCCATTACCCAAAGGGAAGAAAACTGTGGGATGCAAATGGGTGTACACAGTAAAGGAGACGTCAGAAGGAAAAGTGGGACGATACAAGGCAAGGTTGGTTGCAAAAGGATACACACAATCATATGGTATCGACTATGATGAGACGTTTGCTCCAGTAGCGAAAATGAGCACCGTAAGAACTCTGGTCTCCATTGCAGCAAACTATGGGTGGAAGCTATACCAGTTAGATGTGAAGAATGCCTTTCTCCATGGGGACCTACAAGAAGAAGTGTACATGGAACTCCCGCCAGGGTGCTACGCTACAGAATCAGACGGAGGGACATCGCATGAAAAAGTATGCAAACTAAAGAAGTCGTTATATGGACTCAAGCAATCTCCTCGAGCCTGGTTTGACAGATTCAAAAAGGCTGTTACAGGCATGGGATACCATCAAGCAAATGCAGATCATACGATCTTTCTTCAGCATGCAAGAGGCCACATCACTATACTTGCTGTATACGTGGACGATATAGTAATCACAGGTAATGATGAAGTCGAGATCGCTAAGCTGAAGTCAAAACTCGCGAAGGAGTTTGAGGTGAAGGATTTAGGAGCGATGAGGTACTTTCTAGGTATCGAGGTGTGTGAATGCGAACAAGGAATTGTTCTCTCACAGAGAAAATACGCACTAGATCTGCTGAAGGAGACAGGGATGCTGGGATGCAAAGCTGCAGCCACTCCAATTGACCAGAAGTGCAAGTTGAGAGCAGAAGCAGGAGAGCCAGTTGATCGTGAAAGATATCAACGACTTGTAGGAAGATTGATTTATCTGGGACACAATTGCCCTGATATCTCATTTGCGGTGAGTGTAGTAAGTCGCTATATGCATGATCCAAGAACGGGTCATATGGATGCAGTGTTTCAGATCTTGAGATATCTGAAAGGGACGTCGGAGAAAGGGCTATGGTTCAAGAAGAATGGATGTATAGAAGTTAAGGGATACTGCGATGCAGACTGGACGAGCTGCATAGACGATAGAAGGTCTACCACGGGATATTGTGTCTTTGTAGGAGGAAACTTGGTCTCATGGAGAAGCAAGAAACAGTCAGTGGTAGCACGATCTACAGCTGAAGCAGAATACAGAGCAATGGCTTTAGGAGTGTCGGAGTTGCTGTGGGTGAAAGCGTTGCTGACAGAGTTGAAGCTGGACAAGGGAGCACCGTTACGTCATCTGAGCGATAGTCAAGCTGCAATAAGTATAGCTAACAATCCAGTTCAGCACGACAGAACGAAGCACATCGAGATCGATCGATTCTTCATCAAAGAGTAGCTGGAACAAGGGATACTGAAGATTGATCATGTTCGCTCAGAAGAACAAGTGGCAGACTGTCTGACTAAGGGTCTTAGTTCATTAAGTCTGTCGAAGCTATGTAACAAGATGAGAATGATTAATATTTATCGCCCATCTTGAGGGGGAGTGTTGAGAACTAATAAGGGACTTAGTCCCACATTGAAAAATGTAGTATGAAGAGGAGCTAGACTCCCTATAAGTAGTGGAGTAGCCAATCAATAAAATATATACAACAATTATTCTCTACACCAATTGTCACTTCAATAAAGATTAAATGTCACCGCTCAGAGCTAGACATATCCTGTAACTTTGCGATCTAGATTAAATGAATAACCAATGAATTAGGAACTTAAAGAATTTTTTTGCGTATCTTGGACCAAATGAGCAAATATTATAAAAAATGTGACACCTCAAAATTACAAAGAAACCTATACTGTAAAAAATTTATTTGGAAAAAAAAGTTCTAGTCTCAACAGTATGTATTCATTAAATCAAAATTTTCTGATAATTTACGAACTTCTTTCCTAAAATATCCTTTGCTCTTGTCATGGAATCAACTCTAACCATTGAGCAAATATGTCTTCAAAGATTTGTACCAGCTAACAATAACAAGTAGGTTAGATGGGTACCGTGTCCGGGTCGCCGTGTCCTTACAATGTCATCTCGTGTTGGTCTTCGTGCAACATAGCCTGGGGCGTGGCGTCTAACGGGACAACGCCGGGATGGGCGCCACGTCCGCGTCCGCGTCCGTGTCCCATCATGGCCGTGTCGAGCATAGATGATGATGACGATGATGATATGAAGAAGAAGAATGAGGGAGTACTTACCGGGAAAAGTATGTAAGGTTTGTGTTTATCATCTTCTGCTGCCGCCTGCAGACTCCGCAACCCAGATTGTTGGCGTGTCCATAAATGGACAAGAAACTAAGTAATGCCATCAAAAGGGATGATTAAAGCAAAGAGAACAAAAGAAAGAAAGAAAGAAAGAAAGAGTTTCGAGCCGTTAAGTACCTCCGACTTGGCCGACGCCGCCTGCGGAAGCGGAGGCGGAGGCGGAGGGGGAGGCGCAGACATGGGGGAGGTGGTGGTGGAAATGGCTCTGAGAGGGTCGATCACGTCCGAAGACGGCGGCTCCGCTGCCGAGGTCAGCGTGGCAACATGCAGAGGGGGAGGTGCGGGGGAACAGTTGTACATGTGAATTATTTGTATAGTGACATCTTGTTCATTCAGTTGTACATGTGAATTATTTGTATAGTGACATCTTGTTCAGTACCACAGTTGACCAGGTGCTGGACCGGGTACTGGAGCGACTGGAGCATTATGCAAAGATTGAAGAGGAATCTAAGGCAAGGAACAGTCTGTAGTTCATTACATATTTCATACTTCATCCTCATTTTCTACATGAAACTCTTTCATTTCGCCTCATTTTCCACCAAACCTAACACAGCCTAAGAGTTGCTCATAATCATCACTCTTTCTAATTGTACCCTATCATCATTATCAACTTGAGATCCTTATTAAACCATAAAGCTTTTTTTTAGTTTTACACCTTTCTTTTCTTTTTATATGTTCAGGGGAAAGAGGGGAAGGTTAAGAGAAAGAAAAGTGAGGATGATAAGAATGACAGTGAGGAAGAGGAGGAAGAACAGGTGGAAGAAGAAAGCGAAGATGATTACACTCTGGTATCTTCTCTATTCTGTCCCCATTTAGTTTCATTGGCCACATATTAATTCATTTCACAGTTGGTTCTAACTTGTTGGTCCCCTATGCAGAAAAAAAATCCCTTCCGACGACAATGATTATAACATGCAGCTGGATTAGGTAAGCATCACTTTTGATTTTGATGTTCTTCTAATTTCAGATAATGACATAAATAAAAAATCCAATTTTGATGTGATTTCCTAACACCTGGAGTTATTTTTTATACAGTTACCTTATCAGAATCCAATTTTAATGATATGTACCTCACCTGAATTGTTTGCCAACTACAGAAGGGCTAAGGAGGAAGGAAGCAAGGAATACCTTGTAACAGTTCACTGTCCCAAGGAATTCACTGTCCCAAAAAAGTGTCTATGGAATTCACTGTCCCAAAAAAGTTGCACTTTCTTCCTTTAGCTGCTAGCAGTCTATTTACTGGAGGTGAGACGAATACCTTGTAACAGTTCAGAAGGAAAATTCTTGGGAGTTAGTTTCAACGTAGATTCAAATTCTTCACGTTTTGCTTTAGCGCTTTTCTTGAACCTATCAGAATATCGTTCGATGTCTACATCTGGTATAATGCAAAAAACAACAAAATGAAATGCATTCACTGAGAGGTCATTAAAGAGAAACGTACACACAAGAAAGAAAAATTACTAAAACATAATGCAAGACATAACATAAGAGAGATTGAATTTATGGGATTATCACTCCTTCACTCTTTATGGCCTCTCAGTTATGTCTTGCATTATGTTTTAGTCAATTTTCTTTCTTGTGTGTACGTTTCTCTTTAATGACCTCTCAGTGGATGCATTTCATTTTGTTGTTTTTTGCATTATACCAGATGTAGACATCGAACGATATTCTGATAGTTTCAAGAAAAGCGCTAAAGCAAAACGTGAAGAATTTGAATCTACGTTGAAACTAACTCCCAGGAATTTTCCTTCTGAACTGTTACAAGGTATTCGTCTCACCTCCAGTAAATAGACTGCTAACAGCTAAAGGAAGAAAGTGCAACTTTTTTGGGACAGTGAATTCCATAGACACGTATTAATCTGGTAACTTATACTTCCAGATGTGCAGCATGATAGCAAGAAATTACAGTTGGACCAAGAATCAGGTTGGTGAGATCAACAATGTTGATTAGCTTTTTTTGTTTTCTTGCAAAGGTAAAATTCTCATTATATGTTTCGAAGGAAAAAATTGTTCATTCAGTTGTACATGTGAATTATTTGTATAGTGACATCTTGTTCAGTACCACAGTTAACCAGGTGCTGGACCGGGTACTGGAGCGACTGGAGCATTATGCAAAGATTGAAGAGGAATCTAAGGCAAGGAACAGTCTGTAGTTCATTACATATTTCATACTTCATCCTCATATTGTACCCTATCATTATTATCAACTTGAGATCCTTATTAAACCATAAAGCTTTTTTTTAGTTTTACATGACAGTGAGGAAGAGGAGGAAGAACAGGTGGAAGAAGAAAGCGAAGATGATTACACTCTGGTATCTTCTCTATTATGTCCCCATTTAATTTCATTGGCCACATATTAATTCATTTCACAGTTGGTTCTAACTTGTTGGTCCTCTATGCAGAAAAAAATCCCTTCCGACGACGAGGATGATTATAACATGCAGCTGGATTAGGTAAGCATCACTTTTGATTTTGATGTTCTTCTAATTTCAGATAATGACATAAATAAAAAATCCAATTTTGATGTGATTTCCTAACACCTGGAGTTGTTATTTTTTATACAGTTACCTTATCAGAATCCAATTTTAATGATGTGTACCTCACCTGAATTGTTTGCCAACTACAGAAGAGCTAAGGAGGAAGGAAGCAAGGGATCCAATTAGCATAACTGCTTTAACTGCTAACTGCTTCTCCAACTGCATTGCCCACGTCAGCCTGTAACCACCTAACTGAATGGTGTACAGTCAGCATCAGACAGCTCAACTGCCTCAACAGAATTGTACACATCAGCCTCTCCTTTACTTGCCAAGAAGACGGATCACATTAGTATAAATAGCAAGTAGCAGTAGAAATGTATGGAAAATAATACTTAGCTTGTCTTTACTTTTGCATTTCTTTCATAGAATAATGTCAAACACTACTAGATTCTTGGAGAGCTTTTTTGTTCAAGAACAATGTCAAACACTACTAGGTCACCACCACTTTCCAACCAATTTGGGAAGGGACCTAACATTTAATGCAATTTGGAAATGCCCAGCGGTCCATCTTGTCAATTTTGATGCTCTTTCATTTTAGATTTTGGCATCAAAACCCAATTTTGATGCAATTTGTGAAAAAAGGACAATTATTCTAATTTTAGATGAATATATAGATACCATTCACTCCCTTGCACCCAAGCTTGACATCAATAGTCAAATTTTGGTTGGTTTTGTTGTTGTTTGCATTGATTTGAATTGTTTGTTTGTCTGAAAAGAAACGGGTCAGATTTTGTGTAAAAAAGATAAGAGTGAGCACAGGAACATGGCGAGATGAAAGCCAAAGATTCTGACTTCTGTGTGTAAATTGATGACTTGTTCTTTGTTTCATTGTTTGTGTTTTTGTTTCGATTTTGGTGATCAGGAGTGAGTGTTATGGTCATCAATGTAGATTTGTAAATAAGCTTCTCGATTTAGAACAAGATGTGAAGTTCTTTCCTTGTGTGCGGGAACCGAGCCAAGAAAAGGAAATGTAAAGTTGATTGCTTGTGTGCAGGAACCTGCTTTATAATTTGTTTGCTATTTTTCTTATGTCAGGACTGCTATGTTATTTGTTTGTTAGTTTGTATGCTAAGCATGTTTGTATTTGTTGTTATTTGTTTTCAGTTTATACTAGTTTTTTCTTCTACCTTTCTTGCTTTCTTGGTAGTTAGCTGTTGCTACTTTTGTCTTCAGCTTGCTTGAATTGGCAGGCAAAATATTACATGGTTCATTGTTGCCTGAATTGGCAGGCAAAAGCCTACATGAAACTGATATTTGGGTACCAGAATCCACATGAAAGTTTTTGGACAAAAATAATCTATAGAGGACTTAGGACTCATATTATAGTGTCTAATGGAGATTGATCCTGTTGGCCCATTCCATGGTCACACCCGATTTCGATAATCAACATTAACTTAAGTCAATACACAAAATATACAAACTGCTGCTAATCATTTCAGGAGATATGAAATCAATATCAACGGGCGTTGTACTGCATCAACAAAGCATAGACATCATCAAATCTGAAGTTGACTCATTTTATATTTTATTCTGTATTTTTACATTTTATTGAGTTTAGGATTTATTTTGTAAAATCAACTTGGTAATACTGGCTTAGGGTTATCCCAGTCCACATTTCCAAATAGCCTACTCATTTTCATTTATACATCTTTTACAAAATATTCCAAAATCCTTTTCTTACAAACTGTTTTGATAAACTATTTCGAAAAATCCTTAACAGAACTTAAAACCGAGTTCGGCCCGAGTTCGGTCCGAACTCTGCCCGAGTTCGGTCCGAACTCTGCCCGAGTTCGGTCCGAACTCTGCCCGAGTTCGGTCAATTTGAATTCAAATGTTAGTTGCCTCCAAATCTGCGAGCAACGTCTCTATGCGAAATATTTGCATCAGAACTCTGCCCGAACTCTGTCTGAGTTCGGTCCCAGAAAACACCTATAAATAGAAGAGAAATTTTCATTTCAAATCACTCATTCATCTTCTCTTTTCTACTCTTCAAGTGTTTTCAAAACGTTCTAAAGCTTTCAAATTATACCTATACATCTCTTAGCCAAAAGCCAGTAATATCTGTGTTGATTTAGAGTTTTTGGTGTCCAAGAGTTGTAAAGAGGTCGTTCCAAGTTCAGAATTTATTCTGTTGTGGAGCCGGTCGTGCGCTCGTCACCAAGCACGGTGTTGTGAAGCTGGTCGTGCGCTTGTCACCAAGCACGGTGTTGTAAGAGACTGCAAGCTCTCATTTAGCTTGTGCCATAGTGGATTAACATCGAGCAAGAGTACTCGAGACTGGATTAGTCCTCTCAGAGGGATACCAGTATACATCGCTGTGTCACTGAGTTTGATCTTTCTATCTCTTGCTGAATTTATTTATTGTCTCTGCCATAGTTAATTTTTAAATTGGTGATTATTTTTCGCTGCACACACACACTCTATTCACCCCCCCTCTAGAGGTGCTCAACGGTCCTACAATTGGTATCAGAGCGGGTTATATTTTTATATAACAAACCTCAGAGAGTATATATATGGCAGCCGTGAAATCAATATTCAACGGTGAAGGGCAATCCACAAATAGACCCCCACTTTTTGATGGTACTAATTATACCTATTGGAAAACACGGATGACTTTCTTCTTAAAATCTCTTGACTTTGATTTTTGGTCTATAGTCATTGATGGTTATAAGAAACCAGCACCCATAGTGGTTGAAGACCAGCTTATAGACAAGCCTCATGACAAATACACTGAAGCTGAAAAAGCTAAGGCTAGTCTAGATGCTCGTGCCATCAATGCACTATTCTGTGCAATTGACAAAACGGAGTTCAACAGAGTTTCAACCTGTAAGACGTCTCACGAAATTTGGAAACTTCTTGAGGTAACTCATGAAGGTACTTCCCAAGTGAAGGAATCCAAAATTAGTAGACTAACACATGAATATGAATCTTTCAAGATGAAACCCGGTGAGTCAATTACACAGATGTTTACTCGTTTCCTTGATATAACTAATCCTCTGCATTCTCTTGGCAAGAATTACAGCAATCATGAAAATATCAGAAAAGTGCTGCGGGCTCTAACCAAGAACTGGAATCCAAAAGCCACAACAATTATTGAAGGAAACAATCTCACCACTATGTCCTTGGAAACACTAATGGGCAAGCTGATGACCCATGAACTTGATTTGCAAGAGTTTGAAGAAGCAACACCAAAAGAAAAATCTATTGCTTTCAAGGCTCAAGCAAGAAAATCAACATGCAATGACTCTGATGAAGAATCATCAAGTGGTGATGAACAAGCCCTACTTGTGAAGAACTTCCGAAAATTCCTAAAGTTTGAGAAATCAAGCAGAAGGAAGAGAGATGTCCAAGAAAGCAATGAAGATGAAACCATTTGCTTTGGATGCAAGAAGACGGGGCACATGAAGAAGGACTGCCCAACTTCAAAGAAAAGCAGTCCATATGACAGATCAAGATCAAGCAGAAAAGCAACATCCGGTCGAAAGTTTGCCAACACAAGTATCTGGCATGAAAGTGATGCCAGTGATACAAAAGAAGAGGACAGACCCTGCGACAATGCAAATGTCTGTCTTATGGCATTTGATAAGGTATCTTCAAACCCTCTATATGATGATTTTACTTTCGATGAATTATAAAATGCCTTTAGCGAATTACTTGAAGATCACAAAACTGTGCTTGACAAGTATAAGCAATCTCGAAAAGAGATTAAGGCATACACAACCGAGTTAGCTAGACTGTCCAATCTTATTGAAGATATTAAAGAGACGTCTACTACCGGTAACATGGAAGAGATAGCCAAACTCAAGGTAGACTATCATGAGGCTATCCTCAAAATTGAAAAGAAAGAAAGAGACTATGTCAAGATGCAAGAACTATATGACATAGAGAAGAAGAAGCACCTAGTAACAGAACAAAGACTCTCAGATATGACTGCTAGATATGAAGAGTCTATTGCGATTTCTAAAAAGTTAGAAATCAAGTTAGGCAAACAGGCAATACCTGTGACACAGCCTAAGTTTAGTCCTAATGCTAAGCATACACCTAAGAGGACTAAAAATAAGAAAGCACAGAAGAAACACGACTATCACCATGCTTTCACTTATAGGTTCTCCAAGAAACCAAACAAGCATGTAAACACAGTTTTGATCACATCTGGTTCTAAACTTACTTGCACTTATTGTGGCACGCATGGACACATATCACAGTATTGTTTGGCAAGGAAGCTTGTTGACAATCACACTTTATTCTGGAGGCCTAAAACTAATCAGAATGGACCCTTCAGTAAATGGGTACCAAAGGATTCATCTACTTGTCTTGTAGGTGGACCCTCAACCCTCTCATGCTAAAAGAAAATGGATCCTCGATAGCGGATGTTCGCGACACATGACCGGTGATGCATCTTTGTTCGCTACGCTATCGATGAAGAAAGAAGGATATGTCTCCTTCGGAAATAATTTGAGAGGTGATATTATTGGTAATGGTACTGTAGGTATTTCTCCTTATCCAGTAATAAAAGATGTTTGTCTAGTAACAAAATTGAAACATAACCTACTGAGCATAAGTCATTTGGCTGATAACGGTTATGGTATCAATTTTGTGAAAGATAAATGTACCATATATGATATGTCATCTGGTGATCCCGTATATAAAGGGATTAAAGAAGACAATATTTATGTTTTCTTTTTGGAGAATACTAATAATGCAGGTAGATGCCTAGTAGCTAATCTAGATGAAAGCTAGCTATGGCACATGAGACTAGGACATGCAAATATGGATACTATCTCACGACTCAGTACTAAAAAGTTGGTAAAAGGACTCCCTGAAATTCCATTCAAGAGAGATATGGTATGTGTTGACTGTGAAAAGAACAAAGCACATAGATTCACTTTTAAATCCATCAACGCTGTAAGTACTTCCAGACCTTTGCAGTTAATTCATATGGATTTATTTGAACCTAGTAGAGTCGCTAGTCTTGGCGGTAAGCTCTACGCTTTTGTTATTGTTGATGATTTCTCTCGATTTACTTGGGTTTACTTTTTATCAAACAAAAGTGATGCTATTTTTGAATTTCAAATATTTTGCAAAAAGGTACAAAATGAAAAAGGCTTCATGATTACTCGTATCCGAAGTGATCATGGTGGCGAATTCGTAAATTCTGATTTCAAAAAGTTTTGTGATGATAGTGGATATTACCATGAATTTTTTTGTCCTAGAACTCCCCAACAGAATGGTGTTGTGGAGCGAAAGAATCGTACTCTAAGCGAAATGGCTAGAGTCATGATGAATCGGCATAATCTTCCTAAGTATTTTTGGGCAGAAGCTGTTAGTACAGCCTGTCATGTTTTGAATAGGGTATTAATTCGACCAATATCGAAGAAAACACCATATGAGCTTTGGTATAGAAGGATTCCAAACATTTCTTATTTTAAAGTTTTTGGATGTCGCTGTTATATCCTGAACACCAAGGATAACTTGGGTAAGTTCGACTCTAAAGCAGACGAAGGGATATTTCTCGGATATGCTGCTAAGAGTAAGGGATATAGAATTTTTAATAAAAGATCTATGCTTGTTGAAGAATCTATTAATGTTACTTTTGATGAGCTGAATAGTCACAGATCTAGCGACAGTGATGATGAAGATACACATGCAAAGACTGAGAAGAATTCTGTGGAAGATCTGACCCAAAAGTCTGATCCATTAAAATTCTTGCCAGATCATCCAGAAACACTCATTATAGGTGATGTATCTAAAGGTGTAAGTACACGTTCCTCTCTTAAAGATTCTGATATAGCAGCAAATGTAGCATTCATTTCTCAAATAGAACCTAAGAATATAGATGATGCTTTTTCTGATGAGTTTTAGATTCATGCCATGCAAGAGGAACTAAATCAATTTGAGAGAAACCAAGTTTGGGAACTCGTTCCTAAACCTATTGGTCAATCGATAATTGGTACCAAATGGGTGTTCCGAAATAAACTCAGTGAAGATTGACAAGTTCTACGCAACAAAGCACGTCTAGTGGCACAAGGTTATAATCAAGAAGAAGGAATTGATTATGATGAGACTTATGCTCCTGTTGCTAGATTAGAAGCCATCCGTATATTTTGTGCATTTGCATGCTTTAATGATTTTAAATTATTTTAAATGGACGTGAAGAGTACATTTTTAAACGGTTTTTTAAAAGAAGAAGTTTTTGTGAAGCAATCCCCTAGTTTTGAAGATTTTCAAAAACCTGATCACGTCTTCAAGCTTAAGAAAGCACTATATGGACTCAAACAAGCACCTCGTGCTTGGTATGAATGCCTAAGTGCCTTCTAACTTGATAATGGTTTTTCAAAAGGTAAAGTTGATACTACCTTGTTTATCAAATCTTTGAATGATGATATTCTTCTTATGCAAATTTATGTAGATGACATAATATTCGGTTCTACTAACGAAAAACTTTGTCAAGATTTTACTAAGTGTATGCAGAGTGAATTTGAGATGAGTATGATGGGAGAGCTAAACTTCTTCCTAGGACTACAGATCAAACAACACTCAAAAGGAACGTTCATCAACCAAGCTTAGTACACGAAGGACATACTGAAAAAGTACGACTTCGAAAACGTAAAGCCAATCAGGACTCCTATGGCTACATCTACAAAGCTTGATTCTGATGAAAGTGGCAAATCTGTCGATCAGCGTAAGTATCAAGGTATGATTGGTAGTTTATTATATTTAACTGCTAGTCGTCCTGATATAATGTTCAGTGTTTGCATTTGTGCACGTTATCAGGCAAATCCTAAGGAATCACATCTTAGTGCCATTAAGCGTATCTTCCGATACCTTAAAGGAACTTCTACAGTTGGCTTATGGTATCCTAAAACCAAATCCTTTGACCTGATAGGTTATTCGGATGCAGATTTTGCGGGATGCAAAGTAGACCGTAAAAGTACCAGTGGTACATGTCATTTCCTAGAAAAGGCCTTAGTCTACTGGTTTAGTAAAAAACAAAATTTCGTAGCATTATCAACTACTGAGACTGAGTATATCGCCGCAGGTCGTTGCTGTGCTCAAATTTTGTGGATAAAACAAACCCTGGAAGACTATAATCTGCACTACACTAAGATTCCTATATATTGTGACAACATTAGCACTATAAATCTGACTAAGAACCCTATTTGTCACTTACGCACAAAGCACATAGAGATACGACATCATTTTCTACGTGATCATCAACAACACGGGGATATCTGCTTAGAATTTGTTGACACAGATCATCAACTAGCAGACATATTCACAAAACCATTGGCTGAAGATCGGTTTAACACATTGAGGCGTGAGCTCGGTATACTTGAATTTTCAGATTCATAATGCAATAAGGTAGTTAATTTTATTTTATAACTTGACACTTTGACATTTACTTAACGGAAATTATTTTTGGGTGCAAACCTAAAAGGGTCTGTCTGTCACAACGACTACGGTCGAAGCGAAGCGGTACTTAAGAGTCCCTCGGTGAACCTCCGTTAGCTGGGACAGAACCCCTACAGTTAACCCATTAATAATGCACGTTACTAAATACAAAGTCAAAAGTCATAAAATTAAACTTTAACCACCAGAACTGCATTTACTGTCTCGGGAATGCAAGTAGCCGAACTCGGGCCGAACTCTGACCGAGTTCGGGCCGAGTTCGGTCGACGCTGTTATGTTTCCAGAAACGAACAGCCGGTCCTAACCCCTTTATATACCCCTCTTCCTCTCCTCTTTTTCACTCACCAACTCGAGATTACTTCTCCTTCCACCTAGAAACTACTTCCTACTCCTCCTTAGCAAGCATCCTAGGTGATCTGGTGGGCTACCCAACCTCTTGTTCTTCCTCCTCTTTAAAGGTAATCTACTTCCGTTCCTTCTATCTTTTTCAAATGGCTCCTAAGCGTCAGAGGGGATCTACTTCCCAAGCCGCATCCTCCTCTTCGGATTATACTCCAGCTAGTCTGTTCAGTCCAGCACGACCATTAGGCTCAGAGGATTATGACTCAACCCTATTCCCCGACAAGGAATTCTCTGAACTATGGTTCGACTCTTTTTCCGGACGTAGAATTTGTTATGGAGCTTTTGTTAATTTCACAATCTTTTCTGAATATGCTCCTACTTTTGACCATCTCGGCTACCGAGACTTTTTGAAGTGGCCGAAAATATTTTTGATAATGCTGTCAGGATGTTTTACTGCAACTTGCAAGTAAAACCCAATGGCAACTTTTATTCTTGCGTTACTGGGCAAGAATTAGAGTTCAGCGCTACTGACATTAGTGAATTCTTCCATGTTCCTGATGTTGGTGCTGCTTTGGTGGACATTAACCATGTCCAATTTCTAGAGGATGTCACCCTTGCTTCTTTCAAGGAACTTATTTGTCATCCCAACCCCGTTCCTCGGAGAGTATTTTCTAAGAATCTAAACCAGAACTTTTATGAACTCCATCGATTTATTTTCTTTATTCTCCTCCCTAAGAAAGGATCTACAGACGAGATCACTTTCTTAGAACTCTCCGCCATGTATCACATTCACTTTGGAATTCTTTTTTCTATTCCAAAGACCATGATGGACTGGATGCTGAACTGCAGAAATACAGGACACAACCTAGTGTATCCTATGCACTTGGCAGCCATCTTCCGCAGGTTTGATATTGACCTTCAAACCTGTGCCTATTCCTCCACTCCTGTTGAGCTCACCAGATCCCGCAGATATCCTGCTCCACCTCTGCCACCTGGTGCTCAGCCTGCTCTAGACATCGGTGCCGAGGGTCCTGCTCCTGATGCTGCTCCTGCTCCAGCCCCTGCTCCGGGATTTGATCCAGGCTTCTATCAGAGATTTGATGACTTTGTCGCTCTTTCAGCACAGCGTCATCAATCTTATGTTGACTCGGAGTTCCGTCACATTTATCAGGCCCATGTGTTTCAGAATGGACTTGCGGATCTCCACTACAGTTTATCTCATGATTCAGTCCGTCCCGTCACCATTCTGCCTCATCCAGACTTCCCTGGTCCTCGATTTGGAGACGAGGCATCTTTTCAGTACTTCGATCCCACTGTAGCCTACTTTCCTCCAGAGGC
This sequence comes from Iris pallida, assembly GCA_029216955.1. Taxonomy (NCBI): domain Eukaryota; kingdom Viridiplantae; phylum Streptophyta; class Magnoliopsida; order Asparagales; family Iridaceae; genus Iris; species Iris pallida. The sequence goes on from JANAVB010042420.1 coordinate 11,158,257, forward strand.
CCCTGGCGGTGATGATGCTACTTTGTGACGAGGATTCAGCTGATGGTTATGGATAGGAGTTAGTTGATGATTTTATGCCATGATGTTTTTTTTTATGTCTAAACTTCATAGTTAGACATTTTAGCATTTTTGATTGTACTTTGGATTTGTCGTGAGACATTTTTATATTTCAGCACTTTCATTTCAGTACTAGTTATCTGTCTCTGTTATGTTTATGGTACTTTATCATTTCACTTTGTCTGTTGGTTTTGTTGGCTTCACACATTACGGGGGAGCCAAGTTCATTTTTCTATTTGACAAAGGGGGAGAATGAGTACCAATACCCAAAACAATTACCAATACCCAAAACAATTACCAATTCAAGCATTCAAACAAATTCTTGCTCAGGTATTTATTTGTTATTTTAAAGATATATTTTGGTATAGACTCAAGTTTTGTCAATTATCAAAATAGGGGAGATTGTTGGCCTATTCCATGGTCACACCCGATTTCGATAATCAACATGAACTTAAGTCAATACACAAAATATACAAACTGCTGCTAATCATTTCAGGAGATATGAAATCAATATCAATGGACGTTGTACTGCATCAACAAAGTATAGACATCTTCAAATCTGAAGTTGACTCATTTTATATTTTATTCTGTATTTTTACATTTTATTGAGTCTAGGATTTATTTTGTAAAATCAACTTGGTAATACTGGCTTAGGGTTATCCCAGTCCACATTTCCAAATAGCCTACTCATTTTCATTTATACATCTTTTACAAAATATTCCAAAATCCTTTTCTTACAAACTGTTTTGATAAAATATTTCGAAAAATCCTTAACAGAACTCAAAACCGAGTTCGGCCCGAGTTCGTCCGAACTCTGCCCGAGTTCGGTCAATTTGAATTCAAATGTTAGTTGCCTCCAAATCTGCGAGCAACGTCTCTATGCAAAATATTTGCATCAGAACTCTGTCCGAACTCTGTCCGAGTTCGGTCCCAGAAAACACCTATAAATAAAAGAGAAATTTTCATTTCAAATCACTCATTCATTGTTCATCTTCTCTTCTCTACTCTTCAAGTGTTTTCAAAACATTCTAAAGCTTTCAAATTATACCTATACATCTCTTAGCTAAAATCCAGTAATATCTGTGTTGATTTAGAGTTTTTGGTGTCCAAGAGTTGTAAAGAGGTCGTTCCAAGTTCAGAAATTATTCTGTTGTGGAGCCGGTCGTGCGCTCGCCACCAAGCACGGTGTTGTGAAGCTGGTCGTGCGCTTGTCACCAAGCACGGTGTTGTAAGAGACTGCAAGCTCTCATTTAGCTTGTGCCATAGTGGATTAACATCGAGCAAGAGTACTCGAGACTGGATTAGTCCTCTCAGAGGGATACCAGTATACATCGCTGTGTCACTGAGTTTGATCTTTCTATCTCTTGCTGAATTTATTTATTGTCTCTGCCATAGTTAATTTTTAAATTGGTGATTATTTTCCGCTGCACACACACACACTCTATTCACCCTCCCCCTCTAGAGGTGCTCAACGGTCCTACAGATCCTACAGTTTCGGGGGCACAACATAACCCACAAGTGTTCGATAAATGTCGGAGAGGGCCCTTAACACGTTCAAGACCACGGGTAACGTCCCTATCACCTGGGAGAACCGATGTAGGCCGGATTTGGCTAGGGAGAACATTGACATGCAGTTCGTGGTGCCTAAAAAAGTTCAAGGAAGGAAGGTCATAGCCATCTCCAAAGACGTCATCTCTGAAAGGGAGGAATTTTGGAAGAACACGATCGTCCTCTATGTCATGGGAGTCCAACCTTACTTTGGTCAACTCAAGGGATTCGCCATGCGGATGTGGAAGCCTAAGGAAAGCATGAACATATTCTCTATGGTGAATGGTTTCTGTTTCATCAAGTATGGATGGTGGGAGACCTAGAGAGGGTCATGTAGAATGGCTCTTGGACCTTCGATGGTCAATTGGTTGTCTTGAGAAGATGGGATCGTGTCTCTAACTTCGAAAGGGACCGATTGGCTACTGTTCCTATCTGGATTAGATTTTCATGGTAAATAAGTTGGGTGATGATGCGGTACTGATATACTCTTCTTGGTTGATGCCGATGCGAAGAGGGCACAAACATCACAAGCTATATATATATATATATATATATATATATATATATATATATATATATATATATATATATATATATATATATATATACATGCAAGTAGGGGTGAGCATTCGGTTTATTCGGTTCAAACCGAACCGAATAACCGAAAACCGAATTGGACCGAAAACCGAATAAGCAAAACCGAAACCGAACCGAATTGATTCATAACCGAATCAAACCGAACCGAATTAAATCGGTTCGGTTTTCGGTTTATTCGGTTTATTCAATTTTTCGGATTATTTGCAATTTTTTTTGTTAATATATATAGTAACTAATGTACCTAAATTATTTAGTATATACCTATAGTATATACATATGTATATTCGGTATATACCTATATATATATATATATATATATATATATATATATATATATATATATATATATATATATATATATATATATATATAAAACTAATTTTTCTTATTCGGTTTTAGACCAAAACCGAATCCAAAACCGAAACCGGAACCGAATAAGAAAATTTAGTATTTCAAAACCGAAACCGAACCGATTTTTTTTTAAAACGAACCGAATCTCTTATTCGGTTTCGGTTCGGTTCGGTTTTCGGTCCAAACCGAATAATGCTCACCCCTACTGCAAGCTCGTTATATATACTAAATATATATACATGCCTTATACGTATTTCATGTGGTTAAGATGGAAGGTTTCTTCTTATTTGATTGTTCAATTCTCTCTCTCTCTCTCTCTCTTATAGATAATATATATATATATATATATTTAATTTTTTTTAAATTGTTGATGATATACACGGCTTAACGCTCAACCTTCACCGTTTTGAGCCCCTTTATATATATATACACACAAGGCACGCGGCAAGCCCGTTGGCATGTTTGGGGGAGGTCTCAGGATCAAACCTCAACGGGGGCGGCTGCACGGATTTCATTTTTAATATATATATATATTATATATATTTTATAATTTATATATATATATATATATATATAGATTTAATAATATATATATATATTTATATATATATTTATTATATTTTTTAATATATATATATATATATAATATATTAAAATATATATATATATATTATATATTATATAATATTTTAATTAATCTATATATATATTAAAAATATAATATATATATATAGATATATATATATATATATATATATATATATAATTATATATATATATATATTATATAATAAAATATATATATATTATATATATATATATAAGATATATATATATAATATATATATATATATATCTATATATATAATAAAACTAATACTTCCTTTATTTTTTTTTCTATTATACATAATTACATAACTACCATATTGAATTAATGAACAATCTATATTACTTATAATAAGAAAGTTTGCTTCAGCGTGAAAGTTTTTATTTCAAAATGCTCTCATCTTTACTAATTAAAATTATTCATCTATACTACTATAAATAAGAAAAGTAGGCTTCGTCGTGTAGATTTTATTCCAAAAATAACTTCAGCTATGTTTACTAATTAAAATTATTCATTAAATTTAATTCTATACTACTATACAATAAGAAAAATATGCTTCACCGTGGAAGTTTTTATTCCAAAAATACCTTATCCAGGGCGGATCTATATAGGGTCCCCCCCCCCCCCCGAAATTTGTAAAAAATATATTAATTCTATATAGAAACTTTTTGTAATATATGTTAGTTTGGCTCTCTAATGTACAAAGAATAAGTTAATATAGTGGTAATGATTTGGATTTTTGGTTTAGAGGTTACATATTTTAAAAATATTTTATGTATTTTTTTGCTTTTTTCTCGTAACAATTTGAAAATATTGCTTTGGCTTTTTGTTCATTCTTTTTGAGTTTTAAATTATTATTTTTGCTATTAAAGTTCAGTTAACATGATAACTTTAAGGATTTCTGTATATACTATAGTAGTACGGGCTCTCCAAAATTTGATCCTGGTCCGCCACTGTCCTCATCTATGTTTATATTTAAAATTATTCATTAAATTTAATATGGATAATTATGTAATTATTTGTACAAGAAGAAGAAAAATAGGAGGTTATATATTTTCTTCCGAAGTATTGTGAAAAATATGCAAGGCACGCGCATATTACTAGTTTTAATTAATAAACATAGATAATGGCATTTTTGGAATAAAAAACGTTCCAGGTGAAGCCTACTTTTCTCATTATATGTATTAAATAATGACCATTTTTAATTCATAAACATAGGTGAGTGCATTTTTGGAACAAGAACTTCCACGGTGAAGCCAACTTTTCTCTATTATATAGTAGTATAGATTTTTTAAAGATTTTTGCGGCTCAACAGAGTACTTAATATAAAATAATAATATATTTTTCTCTAATTATATGATCATATATACTTTTAATATGAATACTTGTTTGCTTAATATCAAAGACATGTATTACAGAAACACTGAAATTGATTGCAAACTCCGCTTACAAAGAAGTGCCTAGAAAAAAATTCTAGGAAACAATCTAAGTACAATTGTTTAGTTTTTATTCTTGGGGGTGACGGTGGAGGCTCGGAAAAGTGTATTAACTCTGTCTTACTCCTTGGACTATCCGACGCAGTCTTTAGCTCTTGAAGAAATTGTCTTTCGAAGGTTGCCAGTCTTTTGCAGGGGTGTGGCACCCTGCTATTTATAGTGATATATATTTTGAGCCGCATAGGTGGCCTGTGGCCACGTGGCTAATCAGCACGTGAAGACCCGCTCTTCGGCCGCCAGTTGTCGATTTGTTGGAATTTTGTTACAGCAAATCTGGATGGTTGAGACTTGGTCAGCCTGCCACGTGTCCTATCGTAGGAAAGGAATCATTTTGAGCCGCATGAGTCTCTCAGTTTTCGACCATGTTGGGCCGCATGAGACTCATGCGGCTTAAGTCGCAATCTTCCTTAGTCCGCATATAGCTTGAGGACTTTTAAGCCGCATAGATTCTGTCTTTTGGGCCGCAAAAAGCACATGCGACTTGGGTTACAGTCACCCTTGGCCGCATGAAGTTCGGAGACTTTGGGCCGCACTATGTTTGAGCTACATAAGGTTCATACGGCTTGGGTAACACTCCTTCTGCCGCATGAAAGCGCATGAATCCTGCTTTTGGCGACATGACATTTGTCTGCTCACGTCTCTCATCTTATCTTTTTTGTCAGAGCTGTCATTTTTGTCAGTTTTTGACAGAACTTGTCAGCTTTATCAGACGAACTGATCTACTTGGTCGCATATCTTTCTTCTGCGGCTCGAATCAGTCTAGTTGTCGACGGGCCGCATAGGGTGTTGAATCTGTCATGCGGCTCTCCTTTATCGGCGACTGTTTGGCCCAAGTATATATGCGACAAATTGTGATCCGCATGAACGCCATATTTTCTATGCTTCTACAAGTCCCCTTCAAAGTTTTCAAATTACAATTTGAATACTTTGAATAAGAAGCATGGGATATGTCAAGCCGCAGGGAGTCTTCAAGTCGCAGGGAATTTTTGAGCCACGAGAGATCACGAGCCGTAAGAAAATCTTGAGCCGCAGGAAAATCTTGAGGCGCATAGAGACCCATTCTGCCTGCCAGCTGTCACTGCTTCATTTAATTTCTTGATTCAGTTTTGGATTTTGGCTCTCTTTTTCGAGATAAAGCCGACGGGTTACTAGGAAAATTCCCCAACGTCGTCATTATCTTTAGATCTCGAAACCGAAGATGCACTTTTCAGAAACTCTATAAATAGGGGTCATTTGAAGAGATTTTTCTCATTCACCTTCTTCCTCTTCGTCTTCATCTTCGTCTCAATGGCTCCAAAAGCTTCCAGTCGCTGGTGTCACCCCCAGTTTTCAAGACAGGGGTATTTTGGTCACTTTTATTTTAGAATATTTTTATTGTTTATGATATTGTTTTGGGATTATTTGAGTCGGTTCGAATTTCAACTCAATTCGACTTGTATCGGAGACCCGGGGTAGCTTTGACTCTATGGGACCCCTCATTAGTTAGACATGTTCCACATGACATATTTAAGTTAGTATAGTTAGACTAAATATTCATGACTAGGTTGGGTTAATTTGAGACTTAAACTAGACTAATTTAGCCCCAAACTAAAACCTATTTTTAATTTAAATCAATAGGACAATGGGGGGTATTTTTGACTTTAGCAAATAGGGACACCTTGCCATTTCTTGGCCGGCCACATAGAGGGGAAGGGGTGAGTCACTTCATTTGTTCTCATCCACAAAAACTCTCTCTCTCTTGTTCTTCCCTAATTTTGAGAGGAGCTCCATTGATTTCCACCCCAAATCATCCATTCTTCATCAATCCTCTTTTTTCTTCTTCTCTATTTCAATCAAGTGGAGAAGCTAGCTAGTTTGGGAAGTTTTGGATCTTGTTCGTGTCCATTTGGAGGCCCCTTCGTGTCGGTGTCCATGTCGAAAGTAGTTCCCTTGGATTTGATCTTCCGGAGGTAAATCTCTCCTTATTTCACTCCTACATGCATATAGGACCATTTTGAACCCATAGGAATGACCCCCCATGGTTGTGTCTCCATTTGTGTCCATTTGGATCCATTTGGAGATCATTAGATGTGTCCTTGTTGAGTTTTGTGTCCAAGTGGGAAACCCCCAATGTTGGACACACCAAGTGTTTGATATATTGTATGGATGATTTTATTTGATTTTAATCTCAGATTTTGGATGTTGGAGACATGTTCTTTGTGTTATCTCATGTAGCTTTCGTATCTTCATGTATCATATTAGTTTATATACATTTCATTGTATATATATTGTGTGTGTGTCTATATATTTTGTTTTGAAAGTTTTGATATATATAGATATAGAGGTGGTATCTTGATGTATATATGTTTATTGGTTGTGTGTGAGTTTGAGTGAGAGTGGAGGGAGTTGTTGTGGTAGGTTGTGGTTGTAGTTGTGGTATTGTAGTGGTGGTTTGTGGTGGTGTTCATGGAGGTAGATAGGTGGGTGGAATAGAATAGAGAGTAGATGAGGAGGAGTTGAGAGTTGAGAGTGAGGCAGGAGAGGGAGCTGCTGCCTGTGGCAGCGCATGCTGACCTCTCGCCACAGCAGCAGTCCCCACAGGGGACTGCATATGAATGCGCAGCACCTGCATCATGCATCAGCAGCATAGCATACAAAACCAGCCCACATTCATCCATCCAATCCTCATTCATTCATTCATCCATCCAATTCAAACATTTATTTCATCATTTTAATTCAGCCCTTCCACCAATCCAATCAGCCATACAATCCATTTCTTCCATTCATTCATTCTATCCTTCATAAATCAGTCCACACCATTCTCCCATCTCCATTTAAATCAGTCCATCCATATATTCACCACATTTCACATACATATCAGTCCCCATACATTCCCTATTCAAAATCAGTCCACATTCACCATCCAATCCAATATCCCATCATTCATCCGTCATTTCCCCTAATCCATACACTACAAAGTTCTCATCCCTTCCATTACATTCACCCATCGTTTCATATTCATACTCATCATAGCCTTCATTTCACACCCTACTAAACCCCCCCTTTTGTGAGATGTTTTGAGTTTGTGTGTGTGGGTGTGAGTTGAGATTAGATAGAAAGGAATGTAAGTGTGTTAGTGTAATGATAAGGTATGGTATTGAGATATGGTAAGGTAATGTTAGAAGTTAAGTTAAGGTATGTGATTTAAGGCTTAGATGTAAGTAGAATTGGGTTCCCTTGGTTGGTAATGGTTAGGATTAGTGCTCTTAGACTATTTGACCTCGGTTGTCCGTTTGACCAAAAGTCAACGAAAGTCAACCAAAGTCAAACTTAGCCTAAAAGTGACTAGAATTGACCCGAAACCAAACCAGAGTTGACCAGTTGACTGAAAGTCAACAGTTGGTCAACATTAGCCTAGTTTGACCTAGGGTTGACCTAGAGTTGACCAGAGTTGACCAGTTGACTGTAATCACCTTTGATCCATATTGACCTAGTTTGACTGGATTGACTTCCTGTGACCTGTTTTTCTAGTTTGGCTCAGTATGACCTAGTTTAGTTTGTGACCTAGTTTGACTTAGACTTGCATATCATGACTAGATTAGCTTTCTTTCATTATTAAATCCTGTTTGACTCATGGTATCTCTCTTTAGGTCTGTGATTACTCTGAGCATCTGTCACCTTATCAGCTCAGGACCACAGGCGAGTACATTCACTAATAGTTTTTATTGTTTTGATATCTGCTTATCCGATTCGGTTGTAGTGTCTTACTTGATTTCTAACACGATGGTTCACAGACGATTAATGTCGGATCCTGTCATGAGATGTTGTTCCTGGATTACTTGGTATATTGGTACATTACTCGACTTGTTACTTGTACTTGTATAGACATGACTTGGGAGCGGGCTGGCCTCCTTCTTGATCCCGTATCATGATGTGTCATGTCCGGATCAATTATACTATCGGAGATGGAGAGTTATTAGTGGTTGTGTGATCAAAACCCTACTTGTTCTTCACACTTGTACTTTTTACTTGTTCATAGCTATACCCTCGTCTTACAACGGGTAAAGCCTGACCCTACTGTTCATAGCTTTCCATGGTGGCCGGCCTGCTCCTGCTCCGTTGTACACTTGTTCATAGCCGGTCAGATGGAAAGCCTGATCCTGATTTCCAAGCCGATCACTATAACACACTAATAATTCATGGCACATTTTATATTTATTTATTACATCATATATCCTACTCAGTTTTACATTCAGACTTTCCTTACCTGTTATGATATTCAGTTCTCACATGTTCTACATGATCTTATGCTATACCTTACTGGAGGCTAGGTTCTGTTCAGGAGAAGGTTATAACCTCGGTCCTGTTTGGTTTACGGGTTATAACTCGGCTTCCGAATAGCTCCTAAGTCATCCTATATCTTTGCTTGTATTTTATTATACTGTCTCTTATAGAATTTGTCAATTTATATGGAACTGCTATTAGTATTTGTACTTGCTCATTTTTCTGACAGGATACCGTTAATATATTACAAATGATTCAGAGGCACTGTTCGACCTACTATGGGTCGGGGCATGGAGACTTAGGCCAGGACTGTGGCCTGTTAGTTGAGCCACTAGACTTTGCACACCCCAGAGTAGTATAGCTTAATTAGGTTTGTCTGGACTGCGATCAGCTAGTACTTTCAGACTGTAGTATTCTACATTATTTTATGACTCTGTGATGTTGTTTATATCTCTGAGCTGTGTTGGATCCTGAACTCATTTCCGTTTTCACTTCTATCACATTTCCATTTCGTGCTATCTATCATAGTTTTTATCTTTGATTTAGTTGCAATATTATATTCCTCCATACGGAGATGACAGGTACCCTTATACTGTTTATTTAGTATTTACAGACGACCTATACAGCGTTCTAACCGCCGATTCTGTGGCATAGGCTGAACGTACCCACGTGCTCGTGCCCCTAACCAGGGTGCGGGCGTGACAACTGGCGTTGCGGCCAAAGGAAGGGACTTGCCTCTCCGTCGAGAGCAGCGGACTCTCCTCCCATTCATCACGACGTGCAACCCCCTATCAGGGTAAGGACGGTGGGAAGACGACGACTGAAATTTTGAATGGCCATATCGCTAATTTTGTGCACGGACCTGTCAATATTGCCTATGTGCTTTTACCTAGTCGACGCATGCCCTATCTCATTTGGACCACATATGTTCTGTATGATAGGGCCGCATGGACTGAGCCGTATAAGCATTGCACATTCGAACTGAACCGTATAAGTGACCAAGCTGATCCGCATGAATACTGCCTAACTGTATCGCATAAGTGCCTCCTGATTGAGTCGCATGGGTGTCTCATGTTTTGAGCCACAGGATACTTCACGACTGAGCTGCATGAGCATTACACGACTGAGCCGCATGAACCCCTTAAGTGCCTCATGACTGAGCCGTATGAGCACTTCATGACTGAGCCGCATAAGTGCCTCATGACTGACCCGCTGAACTTCATGACTGAGCCGCCTAAGTGTCTTATGACTGAGCCACATGAGCACTATATACCGAGCCGCATGCGTCTCATGTTCTTTAGGCCGTCCACGCATCCTCATAACTAGGGCCGCATAGGTTTTGTGGCTAGGCGCATAGCTGAAGGATGAACCTCTTCTAACCTACTTCTTCTTTGTCCTTGCAGTGACCTTGCCCACAGCTCCATCGGGGGAGCTCCTGACAGGATTTGCCTAATTTTGCGTTGGGTGTGAGTTTTGACCAGATAGTCGACATGTGTTGACTCAGATCACCCGAAATCACCTGAAGACAGCTGAGGGAGATCAGAAGCCAGTCCTTCTTTTTTTACTTAGCATGATGAACTCGGGCAACTGAATGGCATTCATCTGAAGCCTATGTTTTTATTCGGGGATGCCCTGACTATTTTAGACCCGAGCATATAAAGACATTTGAGAGCTGGGACTTCTATTTTTAGGGGGAAGCATTCACATACCCTTAATGGAGTGCCACTTCCCCTATCCGAATTCAATATGGTACCTTTTGAGAGGAAATGTTTGGTTCTCTAACTCTGGATCAGCGGAGATCTTTGTGGGTCATATCCATTTTAATAACCCCATGAGTCAGTGGTCGCAGTAAAAGGAAACAATGAGCTACTCCTCATTGGGCTGGCTCCTGGCAGTCTCATCAACGAACTGAAGCCCAATATGCTATTCTCTGAGGCTGATACCTGTTTGAATCGGATTGCTCACAACAAAGGTCATACCCTGTAGGGAGATTGTCGTTACTGAACTGGCAGCATCGTTCCCCTCTATGGGTTAATCTGACTTCTTGGATCCTGGCGGGGTATGAGGACATCCTACGACGGATTGGACTCTATTACGCCATTAGGGGCTCCTGCTACGGCGTGTTTATGAACTCGAAATTATTATGGCATTGCTTGAGATGTATAACTGCCGGACGGGGACCTTCTTTACTCCAGGTGGAGAGATGGGGCTTGCTCTTCACGAGATGCATGGTGTG
>JANAVB010042420.1:11169424-11171924 GCA_029216955.1 Iris pallida
ACAATCTTTTCTGAATATGCTCCTACTTTTGACCATCTCGGCTACCGAGACTTTTTGAAGTGGCCGAAATATTTTTGATAATGCTGTCAGGATTTTTTACTGCAACTTGCAAGTAAAACCCAATGGCAACTTTTATTCTTGCGTTACTGGCAGAATTTAGAGTTCAGCGCTACTGACATTAGTGAATTCTTCCATGTTCCTGATGTTGGTGCTGCTTTGGTGGACATTAACCAGTCCAATTTCTATAGGATGTTCACCCTTGCTTCTTTCAAGGAACTTATTTCATCCCAACCCCGTTCCTCGGAGAGTATTTTCTAAGAATCTAAACCAGAACGTTTATGAACTCCATCGATTTATTTTCTTTATTCTCCTCCCTAAGAAAGGATCTACAGACGAGATCACTTTCTTAGAACTCTCCGCCATGTATCACATTCACTTTGGTTCTTTTTCTATCCAAGACCATGATGGACTGGATGCTGAACTGCAGAAATACAGGACACAACCTAGTGTATCCTATGCACTTGGCACCATCTTCCGCAGGTTTGATATTGACCTTCAAACCTGTGCCTATTCCTCCACTCCTGTTGAGCTCACCAGATCCCAGATATCCTGCTCCACCTCTGCCACCTGGTGCTCAGCCTGCTCTAACATCGGTGCCGAGGGTCCTGCTCCTGAGCTGCTCCTGCTCCAGCCCCTGCTCCGGGATTTGATCCAGGCTTCTCATCAGAGTGATGACTTGTCGCTCTTTCGCACAGCGTCATCAATCTTATGTTGACTTAGTTCCGTCACATTTATCAGGCCCATGTGTTTCAGAATGGACCTGCGGATCTCCACACAGTTTTCTCATGAGTCAGTCCGTCCCGTCACCATTCTGCCTCATCCAGACTTCCCTGGTCCTCGATTTGGAGACGAGGCATCTTTTCAGTACTTCGATCCCACTGTAGCCTACTTTCCTCCAGAGCCCCTGGCGGTGATGATGCTACTTTGTGACGAGGATTCAGCTGATGGTTATGGATAGAGTTAGTTGATGATTTATGCCATGATTTTTTTTTTATGTCTAAACTTCATAGTTAGACATTTTAGCATTTTTGATTGTACTTTGGATTTGTCGTGAGACATTTTTATATTTCAGCACTTTCATTTCAGTACTATTATCTGTCTCTGTTATGTTTATGGTACTTTATCATTTCACTTTGTCTGTTGGTTTTTGTTGGCTTACACATTACGGGGAGCCAAGTTCATTTTCTATTTGACAAGGGGGAGAATGAGTACCAATACCCAAAACAATTACCATACCCAAAACAATTACCAATTCAAGCATTCAAACAAATTCTTGCTCAGTATTTATTTGTTATTTTAAAGATATATTTTGGTATAGACTCAAGTTTTGTCAATTTCAAATAGGGGAGATTGTTGGCCTATTCCATGGTCACACCCGATTTCGATAATCACATGAACTTAAGTCAAACACAAAATATACAACTGCTGCTAATCATTTCAGGAGATATGAAATCAATATCAATGGACGTTGTACTGCATCAACAAAGTATAGACATCTTCAAATCTGAAGTTGACTCATTTTATATTTTATTCTGTTTTTTACATTTTATTGAGTCTAGGATTTATTTTGTAAAAAACTTGGTAATACTGGCTTAGGGTCCCAGTCCACATTTCCAATAGCCTACTCATTTTCATTTATACATCTTTTACAAAATATTCCAAATCCTTTTCTTACAAACTGTTTTGATAAATATTTCGAAAAATCCTTAACAGAACTCAAAACCGAGTTCGGCCCGAGTTCGTCCGAACTCTGCCCGAGTTCGGTCAATTTGAATTCAAATGTTAGTTGCCTCCAAATCTGCGAGCACGTCTCTATGCAAAATATTTGCATCAGAACTCTGTCCGAACTCTGTCCGAGTTCGGTCCCAGAAAACATAACATATAAAAAGAGAATTTTCATTTCAATCACTCATTCATTGTTCATCTTCTCTTCTCTACTCTTCAGTGTTTTCAAAACATTAAAGCTTCAAATTATACCTATACATCTCTTAGCTAAAATCCAGTAATATCTGTGTTGATTTAGAGTTTTTGGTGCCAATTGTAAGAGGTCGTTCCAAGTTCAGAAATTCTGTTGTGGAGCCGTCGTTGCGCTCGCCACCAAGCACGGTGTTGTGAAGCTGGTCGTGCGCTTGTCACCAAGCACGGTGTTGTAAGACTGCAAGCTCTCATTTAGCTTGTGCCATAGTGGATTAACATCGAGCAGAGTACTCGAGACTGGATTAGTCCTCTCAGAGGGATACCATATACATCGCTGTGTCCTGAGTTTGATCTTTCTATCTCTTGCTGAATTTATTTATTGTCTCTGCCATAGTTAATTTTTAAATTGGTGATTATTTTCCGCTGCACACACACACACTCTATTCACCCTCCCCCTCTAGAGGTGCTCAACGGTCCTACAGATCCTACAGTTTCGGGGGCACAACATAACCCACAAGTGTTC
>JANAVB010042420.1:11176924-11348590 GCA_029216955.1 Iris pallida
TGGATCTTGTTCGTGTCCATTTGGAGGCCCCTTCGTGTCGGTGTCATGTCGAAAGTAGTTCCCTTGGATTTGATCTTCCGGAAGGTAAAATCTCTCCTTTATTTCACTCCTACATGCATATAGGACCATTTTGAACCCATAGGAATGACCCCCCATGGTTGTGTCTCCATTTGTGTCCATTTTGGATCCATTTGGAGATCATTAGGATGTGTCCTTGTTGAGTTTTGTGTCCAAGTGGGAAACCCCCAATGTTGGACACACCAAGTGTTTGATATATTGTATGGATGATTTTATTTGATTTTAATCTCAGATTTTGGATGTTGGAGACATGTTCTTTGATGTATCTTCATGTAGCTTTTAGTATCTTCATGTATCATATTAGTTTATATACATTTCATTGTATATATATTGTGTGTGTGTCTATATATATTGTTTTGAAAGTTTTGATATATATAGATATAGAGGGTGGTATCTTGATGTATATATATGTTTATTGGTTGTGTGTGAGTTTGAGTGAGAGTGGAGGGAGTTGTTGTGGTAGGTTGTGGTTGTAGTTGTGGTATTGTAGTGGTGGTTTGTGGTGGTGTTCATGGAGGTAGATAGGGTGGAATAGAGAATGAGATAGAGAGGTAGATGAGGAGGAGTTGAGAGTTGAGAGTGAGGCAGGAGAGGGAGCTGCTGCCTGTGGCAGCAGCATGCTGACCTCTCGGCCACAGCAGCAGTCCCCACAGGGGACTGCATATGAATGCGGCAGCACCTGCATCATGCAGCAGCAGTAGCATACAAAACCAGCCCACATTCATCCATCCAATCCATTCATTCATTCATTCATCCATCCAATTCAAACATTTATTTCAGCATTTTAATTCAGCCCTTCCACCAATCCATTCATCCATACAAATCCATTTCTTCCATTCATTCATTCTATCCTTCATAAATCAGTCCACACCATTCTCCCATCTCCATTTAAATCAGTCCATCCATATATTCACCACATTTCACATACATATCAGTCCCCATACATTCCCTATTCAAAATCAGTCCACATTCATCCATCCAATCCAATATCCCATTCATTCATCCATTCATTTCCCCTAATCCATACACTACAAAGTTCTCATCCCATTCCATTACATTCACCCATTCGTTTCATATTTCATACTCATTCATAGCCTTCATTTCACACCCTACTAAACCCCCCCTTTTGTGAGATGTTTTGAGTTTGTGTGTGTGGGTGTGAGTTGAGATTAGATAGAAAGGAATGTAAGTGTGTAGTTAGTGTAATGATAAGGTATGGTATTGAGATATGGTAAGGTAATGTTAGAAGTTAAGTTAAGGTATGTGATTTAAGGCTTAAGATGTAAGTAGAATTGGGTTCCCTTGGTTGGTAATGGTTAGGATTAGTGCTCTTAGACTAGTTTTGACCTCGGTTGTCCGTTTTGACCAAAAGTCAACGAAAGTCAACCAAAAGTCAAACTTAGCCTAAAAGTGACTAGAATTGACCCGAAACCAAACCAGAGTTGACCAGTTGACTGAAAGTCAACAGTTGGTCAACATTAGCCTAGTTTGACCTAGGGTTGACCTAGAGTTGACCAGAGTTGACCAGTTGACTGTAAGTCAACCTTTGATCCATATTGACCTAGTTTGACTTGGATTGACTTCCTGTGACCTGTTTGTTCTAGTTTGGCTCAGTATGACCTAGTTTAGTCTGATGTGACCTAGTTTGACTTAGACTTGCATATCATGACTAGATTAGCTTTTCTTTCATTATTAAATCCTGTTTTGACTCATGGTATCTCATCTTTAGGTCTGTGATTACTCTGAGCATCTGTTCACCTTATCAGCTCAGGACCACAGGCGAGTACATTCACTAATAGTTTTTATTGTTTTGATATCTGCTATATCCGATTCGGTTGTAGTGTCTTACTTGATTTCTAACACGATGGTTCACAGACTAGTATATGTCGGATCCTGTCATGAGATGTTGTTCCTGGATTACTTGGTATATTGGTACATTACTCGACTTGTTACTTGTACTTGTATAGACATGAACTTGGGAGCGGGCTGGCCTCCTTCTCTTGAGTCCCGTATCATGATGTGTCATGTCCGGATCAATTATACTATTCGGAGATGGAGAGTTATTAGTGGTTGTGTGATCAAAATCCCTACTTGTTCTTCACACTTGTACTTTTTACTTGTTCATAGCTATACCCTCGTCTTACAACGGGTAAAGCCTGACCCTACTTGTTCATAGCTTTCCATGGTGGCCGGCCTGCTCCTGCTCCGTTGTACACTTGTTCATAGCCGGTCAGATGGAAAGCCTGATCCTGATTTCCAAGCCGATCACATAACACACTAATAATTCATGGCACATTTTATATTTATTTATTACATCATATATCCTACTCAGTTTTACATTCAGTACTTTCCTTACCATGTTATGATATTCAGTTCTCACATGTTCTACATGATCTTATGCTATACCTTGACTGGAGGCTAGGTTCTGTTCAGGAGAAGGGTTATAACCTCGGTCCTTGTTTGGTTTACGGGTTATAACTCGGCTTCCGAATAGCTCCTAAGTCATCCTATATCTTTGTCTTGTATTTTATTATACTGTCTCTTATAGAATTTGTCAATTTATATGGAACTGCTATTAGTATTTGTACTTGCTCATTTTTCTGACAGGATACCGTTAATATATTACAAATGATTCAGAGGCAGACTGTTCGACCTACTATGGGGTCGGGGCAGATGGAGACTTAGGCCAGGACTGTGGCCTGTTAGTTGAGCCACTAGACTTTGCACACCCAGAGTAGTATAGCTTAATTAGGTTTGTCTGGACTGCGATCCAGCTAGTACTTTCAGACTGTAGTATTCTACATTATATTTTATGACTCTGTGATGTTGTTTATATCTCTGAGCTGTGTTGGATCCTGAACTCATTTCCTGTTTTCACTTCTATCACATTTCCATTTCGTGCTATCTATCATAGTTTTTATCTTGTGATTTAGTTATGCAATATTATATTCCTCCATACGGAGATGACAGGTACCCTTATACTGTTTAGTTGTAGTATTTACAGACGACCTATACAGCGTTCTACCGCCGATTCTGTGGCATAGGCTGAACGTACCCACGTGCTCGTGCCCCTAACCAGGGTGCGGGTCGTGACAACTGGCGTTGCGGCCAAAGGGAAGGGACTTGCCTCTCCGTCGAGAGCAGCGGACTCTCCTCCCATTCATCACGACGTGCAACCCCCTATCAAGGGTAAGGACGGTGGGAAGACGACGACTGAAATTTTGAATGGCCATATCGCATATTTTGTGCACGGACCTGTCAAATATTGCCTATGTGCTTTGTACCTAGTCGACGCATGCCCTATCTCATTTGGACCACATATGTTCTGTATGATAGGGCCGCATGGACTGAGCCGTATAAGCATTGCACATTCGAACCTGAACCGTATAAGTGACCCAAGGCTGATCCGCATGAATACTGCATAACTGTATCGCATAAGTGCCTCCTGATTGAGTCGCATGGGTGTCTCATGTTTTGAGCCACAGGAGTACTTCACGACTGAGCTGCATGAGCATTACACGACTGAGCCGCATGAACCCCTTAAGTGCCTCATGACTGAGCCGTATGAGCACTTCATGACTGAGCCGCATAAGTGCCTCATGACTGACCCGCATGAACACTTCATGACTGAGCCGCCTAAGTGTCTTATGACTGAGCCACATGAGCACTATATAACCGAGCCGCATGCGTCTCATGTTCTTTAGGCCGTCCACGCATCCCTCATAACTAGGCCGCATAGGTTTTGTGTGGCTAGGCCGCATAGCTGAAGGATGAACCTCTTCTAACCTTACTTCTTCTTTGTCCTTTGCAGTGACCTTGCCCACAGCTCCATCGGGGGAGCTCCTGACAGGATTTGCCTAATTTGCGTTGGGTGTGAGTTTTGACCAGATAGTCGAACATGTGTTGACTCAGATCACCCGAAATCAACCTGAAGACCAGCTGAGGGAGATCAGAAGCCAGTCCTTCTTTTTTTTACTTA
The DNA here is from genome assembly GCA_029216955.1 of Iris pallida. NCBI lineage: Eukaryota > Viridiplantae > Streptophyta > Magnoliopsida > Asparagales > Iridaceae > Iris > Iris pallida. The sequence continues at coordinate 11,180,982 of JANAVB010042420.1, forward strand.
GCATGATGAACTCCGGGCAACTGAATGGCATTCATCTGAAGCCTATGTTTTTATTCGGGGATGCCCTGACTATTTTAGACCCGAGCATATAAAGACATTTGAGAGCTGGGACTTCTATTTTTAGGGGGAAGCAATTCACATACCCTTAATGGAGTGCCACTTCCCCCTATCCGAATTCAATATGGTACCTTTTGAGAGGAAGATGTTGGGTTCTCTAACTCTGGATCAGCGGGAGATCTTTGTGGGTCATATCCATTTTAATAACCCCATGAGGTCAGTGGTCGCAGTAAAGGAAACAATGAGCTACTCCGTCATTGGGCTGGCTCCTGGCAGTCTCATCAACGAACTGAAGCCCAATATGCTATTCTCTGAGGCTGATACCTGTTTGAATCGGATTGCTCACAAAGGGTCATACCCTGTAGGGAGATTGTCGTTACTGAACTGGCAGCATCGTTCCCCTCTATGGGTTAATCTGACTTCTTGGATCCTGGCGGGGTATGAGGACATCCTACGACGGATTGGACTCTATTACGCCATTAGGGGCTCCTGCTACGGCGTGTTTATGAACTCGAAATTATTTATGGCATTGCTTGAGATGTATAACTGCCGGACGGGGACCTTCTTTACTCCAGGTGGAGAGATGGGGCTTGCTCTTCACGAGATGCATGGTGTGTCCAAATTGTCCTGGGACAATGAAGCTTATGAGGATTATACCCCGATAAACAAAGAATTCGAAGAACTAGAGCGACGGTATCCCAGATTCCTAGCCGTATATCAGGAAGTGCTATTCCACCATAGCACCTATCAATAAATATCCAAGAAAAAGGACGATAGTTCGGAAGGGAACCTTCCTCATATCAAGGCTTGGATTGGCTATCTATTTAGCCTTAGCGCGTCCGGTCGAGTTGCTGTTAGGAGTCTCTAATCTCTGGAGTAGGTGGATGCTCATGTGTAAAGCACTAAGAGGGCCCGTGCTGCTGGTGACAGATTTGGGAGCCTGAGCGACACTTTTAGCTATTTTTATCATGATACCCAGCCTCTATCTGCTAAGGCCATCTTGGCCGGATACCTGATGATATGGTTGAGGGTTTACGTTATTTCGGCGGGCTCTAGTGCGATTGAGAGGATTTGCCGCAACCTAATCCTTCCGGTGGTAAAGCTGGTCTTTGGTGTCAAGTTGGCTCTACTTCCTGCTATGGTATGCATTATCCATATGGGTCTTCGTATTTTTACTTTGAAAGTCATCGCTAGTGATCTTACGAAACCCTTCAACAGAATCGAGCTACCGTATCATTATTTAATGGGGTGGCTGTTGATGCATTGCCCCTCTCTGATGCGACCTGGTCCGAAGGGCAATACGACAAGTGACGATGCCTTCATCTACCACTATCGCGACATGCCCTGGAACTGTACCAGCTTTTCCGATTGCTGAGTCGCTCTCATACGGGTGGATAGATACTCTTTTTTGTGTCAGTTCCGTCTTTCACTGAGGAGGAGATGGGACGCGTTCACCTTGATAGTGCTGTTGCGCCCTAGTCTTTGTCTGAAAAATTATTTTGCTGGTTACAGAGTATCCGTCCCTCACATCTGGTGTATCGCAACCGCAATGTTGTATACCTACACTACTAAAATCTGTCAAATCAGCGACGCCTCAAGTCGTCACTAAATAGGGAAAATACGTCGCTAATTTCGATTAGGGTCGTATTTAGCGATGTATGCACGTAGTCGCGATTAACCTAGTCGTTAAACAAGAAAACGTCGTAATACGTCTCTATTGCGACGAGCTTTAGCGACGCGGACACGTCGCTAATTTAGCGACTGCCAGCAACGTAAAATGTCATCATTTACCGACGTATACTAGCGACGTTGAGCGACTTTACATGCATCGATGCTGACCTGGCTTGAGAGCCATATGGCGATATTCTGCGACTTTTCTACGTCGCTACATTACCGACGTTTAGTGACGATCAGCGACGGTATTCATCAACGTTAGCGACGTTGGGGTACTTACTTAGCGACGTTATTTTCGTTAATGAACGTTGCTGATCGTCGCTGAACGTCGCTAATATTGGAAAAAAATAAAAAAAATACAGCATTTGCAGCATTCCCTGCAGCATTTGCAGCATCCCCTGCAGCATTTGCAGCATCCCCTACACCATTTGTTACAGCAACAACGGTGTGTATCACGAACACAGTATCAAAAAACACAGATACACACAATCACGAACACATTTGAAACACAATCTCATCAATCAACATAGATATATGAAAATTTGTAACAACAATGTCAAACATAATGGTCCACAACTTAATTGCCAAGCATGGGAACGAATGGCTCAGAACACAATCTAAAATTTATTCTAGCATACATTAGTGTAAATCATCTATGTTCTGTACATATGGTGTAGTATATGTTCTTATCGTATGTAGTATCTGAAGAATGTAACAGAATCAAGATGAACTCACATAATGTAATACTAAGACATCATCTACTACTATATAAGATATAGTGATAGGTTGTCGTATCATCATTGCTGAGGGATGAGCGTCGGAGGACAGTCAACTTTATCTACGGCTACATAGTTTCTGCCTTGCCAGTCGAATGGCTGCAGGGACTATGTCCTGATCACCATGTCGTACCGTAGATTAATACAAATGGAGCTGGAGCCAAAATACAGAAACCAAAATATGATATCCACCTCAAGTGTGGAGTCGGGGGAGAAGAACTTTTCCACCCTCTCCCCCTCTCACGCTATCAACGTCACAACTTTTCCACCTCAAGTTCTGATCAAGCATTTTCCTTCTCCTCTCCTCCACCATGGCACTGAACCCATCTGCTCCTCCCTACTTTCCTTCTTCTTATTTGACTCTCTCAGCCACATATGATATCCAGCTCAAGTGTAGAGTCGGGAGAGAAGAAGTGGACAGGAAGAGGAGGGGAAAGCAGCACAGCCGGCGGCATGACCCGGAGGAAGTACAAAGGTTTTCTTCAACATACGTAGGAGAACTATAAGGATATATCTTTTCACAACATATCACCTTGTCAAAGATCCTTAATGTGACATCCATGTTACCGCAGTGTCGGAAGACTAACATGTCATAATTTTCTAAGCCGTGTGTTTTGACATAATCCTCCAACCGGATTTCAGTTCTATGTAATAATGCAAGATTACTACATAGGAGGAAAGAGTTGGAAGGATTATGTCAAAACACACGGCTTAGAAAATTATGACATGTTAGTCTTCCGACACCACGGTAACATGGTTGTCACATTAAGGGTCTTTGACAAGATGACATATTGTGAAAAGATATATCCTTATAGTTCTCCTACGTATTTGAAGAAAACATCTGTACTTCCTCCAGGTCATGCCGCCGGCTGTGCTGCTTCTATCTCCTCTTCCTGTCCACTTCTTCTCCCCCGACTCTACACTTGAGCTGGATATCATATGTGGCTGAGAGAGTCACATAAGAAAAAGGGAAGTAGGGAGGAGCAGATAGGTCCAGAGCCATGGTGGAGGAGAGGAGAAGGAAGATGCTTGATCAGAACAGATGGCTCAGAACACAACCCAAAATTCATTCTAGCATACATTAGTGTGAATCATCTATGTTCTGTACATATGGTGTAGTATATGTTCTTATCGAATCTAGTATGTAGTATCTGAAGAATGTAACAGAATCAAGATGAACTCACATAATGTAATACTAAACGTCTTCTACTACTATATAAGATAGTGATAGGTTGTCGTATCATCATTGCCGAGGAGGAGCTACTTCCTCCGGCTCTACAGAATTAATGCCATCCAAGGAAGGCAAAACTAAATCAGCATTGTCTTTCGGATTGTCCTCATCAAGGCATAACGGGCTGCTCAGCGTGCCCAGCTTCTTCAACTTCTCGCTGGCTGCAGAGTCGAAATGAGAACGGGTCCTCTTTGCCGGCCCGGAGCTCTGACTCGCACTCGTCGCCTCGCTACCGATTTTCTCTCCTCCTTTGACGCGGGTCATAAGAAAAGAAATTTCGTACCTCTTCTTCACATAAACATCATTGCCGCCTTGTACTCGAGCCTCCTCGTCTGTGACGCTATCCAACTTCTCGGTGCCTACATTGTCACTCGAATCTCCCCTTCGACTCGTATCGTCCTCTTATTTGCCTGTCTTTTCGCTCCCTATCTTGGAATCATCTGCTTTCACCGCCGACTCATTCGACTCCTTCGTCGAGTCTTCCTCCTCCTCCTCGGAGTCATCGGAGAAGGAGTCGAATGAGACGGCGGTGATAGCAGATGATTGCAAGACAGGGAACAAAAAGACAGGCGAAGAAGAGGACGATACGAGTCGAAGGAGAAATTCGAATGACAATGTAGGCACCGAGAAGTTGGATAGCGTCACAGACGAGGAGGCTCGCGAGTACAAGGCAGAAATGATGTTTATGTGAAGAAGAGGTACGAAATTTCTTTTCTTATGACCCGCGTCAGAGGAGAAGAGGAAAGCGGTAGCGAGACGACGAGTGCGAGTCAGAGCTCCGGGCCGACAAAGAGGACCCGTTCCCATTTCGACTCTGCAGCCAGCGAGAAGTTGAAAAAGCTGGGCACGTTGAGCAGCCCGTTATGCCTTGATGAGAACGATCCGGAAGACAATGCTGATTCAGTTTTGCCTTCCTCGGATGGCATTGATTTTGTAGATCCGTGTATAAAGAGGAAGAGATTGGGAGTAGAGTGGACCCGGAAGGAAATGAGAGATTATTGGAAGCTGGGTCAATATCCAAGAAGCGAAAGAGAGTCGAAGATTCTGATTTTGATGGCATAGAGGAAGAGGTTTGCGACATAACGAGAGGGACAGGGAAGGGGGCAGATGAAGGATAGCTCAGAACACAACCCAAAATTCATTCTAGCATACATTAGTATGAATCATCTATGTTCTGTACATATGGTGTAGTATATGTTCTTATCGTATCTAGTATCTGAAGGATATAACAGAATCAAGATGAACTCACATAATATAATACTAAAACATCATCTACTACTATATAAGATATAGTGATAGGTTGTCGTATCATCATTGCCGAGGGATGAGGGTCGGAGGACAGTCAACTTTATCTACGGCTACATAGTTTCTGCCTCGTCAGTCGAATGGCTGCAGGAACCATGTCGTACCGTAGATTAATGCAAATGGAGCTGGAGTCAAAATACAGAAACCAAAATACAAAATACAGAATCAAATCCCTGGTTTCACCGAAAATACAAAACACAGTTCTAATTAATATGTATTTTAAGTGTGAGAACGGATGGCTCAGAACACAACCCAACCGGAGAGGTTACTCTGCAGATCCATCTGAGTAGGACGTATACTCTGAGAGATCACCTTTACAAGAATGATATCAGTAGTGGGATTGAGTGTGTACGTCCTACTCAGATGGGTCTCTCACAGTTACTATTTTTTCTGACAGCATGATGGATGTGCTCCGTCAACAGATTCTTGCTTCGAGCCAAAACTTTGCCCCGGAGCTTAAGTGGACATCCTTCGTGTAGAGCTCGAGTGAGAGGTTCCTGACAGCATGGTGGTCTCCTTTGTCAAAGTATCCGTGCTCATCCCACAACCAATGTGTGATGAGCACAAATACTTTGACAAAGGAGACCACCATGCTGTCAGGAACCTCTCACTCGAGCTCTACACGAAAGATGTCCACTTGAGCTCCGGGGCAAAGTTTTGGCTCGGAGCAAGAATCTGTTGACGGAGCACATCCACCATGCTGTCAGAAAAAAATAGTAACAGTGAGAGACCCATCCGAGTAGGACGTACATACTCAATCCCACTACTGATATCATACTTGTAAAGGTGATCTCTCAGAGTATACGTCCTACTCAGATAGATCTTTCAGAGTATCCTCTCTGGTTGGTTGTCGTATCATCATTGCCGAGGGATGAGGGTCGTAGTACCAATACAATCCAGAGATTGACACAATACTAATTCATATATGTAGTCCAATATAAATAGTCTAATATAAAAACAACCCAATACAAAAAGTCCAATAGAAATAAGTACTAATAGCTAATGAGAACCACGCAGCTCACGCAAACGCTCAGTGATACGATCACGCAACCACCTCGAAAAAGCGAGATCTTTGGCGTGAGGAGAGATGTCGTCCCTTGCAAGTGTTGCATGAATAGAACTCCCGGTCTCACTAGCTACCGGTGCTGGATGAATAGAACTCCCGGTCTCACTAGCAACCGGTGCCACTTTCTCCTTAACTGTAGGAGGAGCCACCTCAGCATTCACTGTTTCCCTCAAACGACGTGCCGCTCCTCGGGTCATGGGTGCCATCTGGTAAGCAAGCTAATATAATTGTAACATAAGCAAGCTAACTAAATGAACCATCATGTAATTTGAGTACATTTTCGAAAGCAGATAAAGTACAATAAATTCGATTTTTTGCCAAGTAGCAGAACGGATGGCTCAGAACACAACCCAAGATTCATTCTAGCATACATTAGTGTGAATCATCTATGTTCTGTACATATGGTGTAGTATATGTTCTTATCGTATGTAGTATCTGAAGAATGTAACAGAATCAAGATGAACTCACATAATATAATACTAAGACATCATCTACTACTATATAAGATATAGTGATAGGTTGTCGTATCATCATTGCCGAGGGATGAGGGTCGGAGGATAGTCAACTTTATCTACGGCTACATAGTTTCTGCCCCGCCAGTCGAATGGCTGCAGGGACTATGTCCTGATCACGATGTCATACCGTAGATTTAGGATTTAAAATATGGTATTCAGGTCAACTTAATTCAGTCAAAGGGTACTGAACAGAAAGTCTAATTATTCCATATTTCAGTAATATCAGTAAGCTAAATCATACTCAACTGTCGAGAATACTTAGGAGAAAACTCATTCACAGGATTAGTATCCATCCTTCGTGACATAGCTGAAATTTTATAGGACTCGATAATAATTATTAGTCAATTTATTCATCATTTCAAAACCCTGAAAATGCCCAAAAAACTTCCAGTATCAGTAAATAGGGCTCGAACCCTAAATTAGAATTCGAATCCAAGCAAAATATCAAATTGACAGTTGATATGCCCAAAAAAACTCCCAGTATCAGTATATAGGTGTCACACTGTGAGTCTCGTGTCCACACAGTGGGACACGACGTGTCCAAACCAACAAAATAGGTGTCACACGAACTAGAAGCGAGTCCACGCTCTCGTGTCCCCCGCAGCGAGTCCACTATCAGTCTCGTGTCCCCCGCTGTCACGACCCGCTCCCGAATAATCGGACACGAGTCGGACACGCCCAGCCTTTGTCGTGAGACACAACAAAGTAAGCTGTACCAAACTAGGGAAATCTACCAGATAAACATGAAAGTATATAATCACAGCATCTAAGAACGTATCCCAGAATGATCACCATAATCCACAGTTCTATGTATGTAAATATACGAGTCATCAAGAATGAAATGTACATGAATTCTAAAGACAAAATCTAAAAGTAAAGCTAACAGTCTAAACCTGAACCTCAAGCTAAGTCAAGACCATCCTACTCAGCTAAGATCCCAGGCTCTGGCCCATAAGGTAGAATAATATCCTGCAAGCATACCTGCAACTTATCCAGTCAGGAGCGGAGCCAAGTACAATTCTAGGTAAAGAACAATAACATCATGATATGGAAAGTAATGCTGAAAGAACAAGAAAAGAGCAAGGTATGTAAAGAATAGGAAGAACGAGAACTACTGCTATAAAGATACATGAAAGATCATGACTATGTAAAGATGCAGGAAAGATCACGACTGTAGCTAAAATCAAGATCAGGATCATAGGAAACTAATGTAAGAACAAAATCCTGAACATGTGTGTTATAAATTTGAAATACTTCTATGATATGTGACCGGCTATGGGTAAGATCATGAAAGAACATGAAAGATCCTGAAAGATCATGTAATGGTACGGCTTAGGACCCGCGTGCACTGTACGAGGCCTAAGCTAAAGATCATGAATAAGTATTCGGGTTTGGTCACATATCTAGAGTATTTCCCCCACCCCAAGGTACAAGTAAGATCATGAAAGAACAAGCCAAAAAAGATCATGAACGTGTCGCAGTGTGTCAGCAATAAAGAACAAGAAAGTGCACCGATCAAAACCATAGAATGTACTTGCCTTGCTCCAGAAAAGTACGAGTAGGTAAAAGAGCTGGATGATCTCCTGTTAATAATGATTACAAGTTGGTTAAGATCTAAACTATCAATTGCTAAAATATTACTATCTATTCTATTTACTAATGAACTAATGTCTAATGAATCCAACTGCAATTGCAGGAAGTATCTTTATTAGCTAACAAGTTAACTAGTTTTAAGAAGAATAATTCCAGTTTTAATAATTAACTGCTTAATCAAAAGGGATGTCTTTCATTGGAAAGACAGTTTTGGTTATGAGTTAACTACCAGAATTTAGTAAAACCTTTTTAAAATAAAGAGCTCAACTTCTGAAATCTAATTGCAAAGTTTTAAACTGAAAGTAAACAAAAGAAGATTTATTTAAATTAAATTATAAATATACTGCTATAGTCCAACCAAAGTACTGGCCCAAATTCTGGCCCAACAACCCAACTCGGTCCAAACACTATAATTCCCAACTCCTGCCATAAGTCCAGCACATAACTAACTCAAAACTGGCCCAACACTAAATTTCTATGGCCAGCCCACACCCACAGAAACATATACAAAATATTACAACCCAGTGGGCTGATCCAGCCCACATAATAATTACAATTAAAATTCAAATTTGATAATGAATAAAACAATTGAATCTAACATCTAGCCCAACTCAAGCCCAACCCAAGGTCAGCCCATCAACAGTCCAACAGCACAGCAGGTACACACGTCACAGGTTATCTCCTTCGTATCCGACACGCACGTCGGATACAACAACATGTACGACACGGGTACAACAGCAGGTACAATCATCAAGTTCAACAGCAGGTACACCAAGCAGTGGTCCACAATAATCCAACCGTCTAATCCGGATACGACACTAAGTCCAAACAGACACGAACACCAGAGTAGCTCAAATCAGAAAGAAATAATGGTTACCAAAAGAGAAGTAAACAACTTCCATCACAAAAGAAAATAATATAATCATGCATGCAGTGTCCGACACAAGAGAGTCAGGACACAAGATCTCAGTTCTTAGAAACGAACCCAAATTCTCAGATCTACAAGTTTTATGAAGAACTTGTCTCGATTTCTCAGATCTGAGTTCTAAACCCATAGATCTAAATCGATTCTGCATGCATAATAATAGATCTCTAATGATCACAAAAGAAACATGCTCAGATTTAACGATCTATCACAGATCTGCAAAGAACAGAATAATCTTCGAGATCCAGACACGATCATCAGATCTAGCACAGATCTTCAACAAACAAAGATCAACCTACAGGATCTCATAGTAGATATGTAGATCCCAACCCATCACAAAATAACATAATCGATATACAAGATCTAGCCACAAAATATGAAGAAATATCATAGATCTAAATAAGCATGCAACGATCTACAAGATTTCATCACAGATCTTAAAAGATCTCAGAAATCTTTTCGAGATCAACACAGAGTCAAAATGATTCTCAAAATTTAGTCAAGTTCATCACAGATCCGTGGATCTCAGAGATCTCCTCGAGATCTCATCACAGATCTTTGCAAAGAGGAAGGCAACGGTCAGATCTAAAGATCTAACCTAGATCTACAGACAGAAGGCTAGGGTTTACCCTCAAAGAAGTCGAAGCCTTGAAAGCTCGCCGGAGAAGAAGAGAAGAGTCAGATCTGGAAAGGAAGGCTCGGTCAAAGCAGCGCCTAGGCGTCGAGAGAGACTCGCCTAGACATGGCCGTCGTCTTCATCGCCATCAACATCAGAAGAGTCATCGTCAGGATCGAAGTCACCTCGCTCAGATCAAAGTCGAAGCCCGCTCAGATCATCACCACCATCAGAGTCGCCGTCACCATCGTCATCGAAGTCACCGTCAAGTCGCCGACGGGACTGGGGAACCCAAGGGTCGGTGGAGAACTCTCGAGAACGGCGGGGTTCTCGAAAGGTCGGTGGAGGAACCGAAGAGGCGGTGGAAGAATCGAGAAGGACAGATGGAAAGAAATGGGCCGGCTCTCTCTCTCTCTCTCTCTTACAATCAGTTATAAGACAAAAAGAATGGGAAAAATGCAATTAACCCCCCCGCTTAAACACATAAGCATATACCCCCTCTTCCTTTTCAATATTACAACCCACGCCAAAAACAATTAGAAATATTACAAAAAGCCCCCTGCCCTATTTAAAATAGTTTTTAAAATACTTAAATAAGAAAATTGTTACAATAAAATAAGAAACAACTAGAAAGTCGTTACAACAACTTTCCAATTGAAAAGTTGTCCAGAAATAATCCATTCAAAATATTTTAAAATTATTAACAAGTATATCTTTATAGAAAATGAATTTATTTTATTTAGGAAAACTGGGAGGTGGAGTTATACCCGCAGCGAGTCCACGCTCTCGTGGACACGAACTAGAAGCGAGAGAGAGAGCTAGAAGACGAGGAAAAACTGGGGAGGAGCTACCTTAGGAAGGAGGAGAAGGAGAAGGAGGAGAAGGAGGAGCTACCTGAGGAAGGAGGAGGAGGAGAAGGAGGAGGCCGGAGGAGGGAGATCGCCGGAGGAGCGCCGCAGAGGAGGAGGCCGGAGGAGGGAAATCGCCGAAAGAGCGTCGCGGAGGAGGAACGCGCCCAAAATTGGGAGGGAAAATTGTGAATGATCGAAAAGGAAACCCTTGCTGGCTATATGAAACGATTAGCGACGTCCTTATAGGACGTCGCTAAACATCGCTGACATATAATAAACGGCGACGCTGCTTAAAGTACGTCGCTACACGTCGCTATCTCAGCGACGGGTACCGACGAACTTGCGACGCAGGTTCCCATTTAACAAATTGTAGCCGCTAGACGTCGCTATTAGTCGATGTTGGCGACAAACAGCGACGTCTTATATTAACGTCGCTAAAATCCCAAAAATTAGCGACGAACTATCTTGGAGTCGCTAAATACGTCGCTGATATGACTTATTTTGGTAGTGCTAGAGCCATACCTACCTAGCCGGTATTCTCGACAATTCGAGTATAGCTAATTATATTTGGATAGCCCTAACCCTTGCCTGGGTTTTGAGGGGAGCATCTTGGATGGTATCCGAGCCTGGTACTATTATTCGACGATCCATACCCAGGCCAGCTTCATCCTACATGACGTCGAGACTTCGGGGCATATCGCATGTATGGCGGCCCTTCGTCACGTATCTGTGAATGTGCCTTCCAACGACTTTGATCCCCGTACCAGTTTTATTGTTAGTATGAAATTTGGAGGAACGACTGAGGGACTCCCGTAAAAGGACGAGGAAGGGAAAGACGAAAGCTTTCGATTCTGACTCCGACATCATAGAGGAGAAGGAGGATAACTCTGAAGATAACCCCCTGCAAGTCCTTTGGCTATGCGTGTGCCTTCCCCTGTGCCGAATCCTCCATGTACACGAGGCAGGCCTGAACCTTTTGTCGCTGATAGACCTTGTTCCCAGAAGCGAGTTGCGGCTCGGTTCCGTAGGCTTGGTGTCGAGGAGACGGGTAGTGGCACCAAAGTCAACATGGGGGTAAGTTCTTTCACGACAAGCCCCAATGTTGTCCTTGGGATGCTATCTGAAGGCTCTCCTTTACAGGCATCGGAGGAAGCAAACCTTTTATCACCAGCTGCCGCCCATGCGGTATCCTCTTTGGGTCCCGACCCTGGAGTTGTAGGGTCCTCACAAGCTGGTGCTGATATCATTACGTCTATACCCGGAGCAACATGGGAGAAAAAGACATACATTGATGGTTCGGGTGCCGCCGCTGACCTCATTGGAGTTGTGGAAGCGGCGGGAGGAGCTGAGACAACTCCGGCTGAGCCTTAACCTTTGCCCTTCACCTCTGGTAAGCTATATCGCTTTCCTACCAATGAGAAGATTTTTTCACTTCAACTCCATCTTCTTCGTGTCAAGCTGATTGCTGGTTGTTCTGGACCTACAGGACCTGCCTCTCCGCTACCGACCGCGGAGAAAGAAATAGAAGAAGATCCAGGGGCTAATATGGTACAAGTAAGAAGTATTCCTTCTCCCCTTCCGGCTCGAGTTGAGGGGCCTTCTACCGTATTGAGCACAGACGTCCCGGCTCCTTCAACCTCTTTGGTGAATGCGAGATCGATTGGAACTGCCTCTTCCTCGAAAGTTAAACTTTCTGCCCTGTCCAGCCTTTAGCTCCTTCGGGCTGCGGAAGAGGAGATTGCTGCTGTGCGGGAGTCTCGTCACTCAGAGTTTGTTTCCCTTCTAACAGGATCATCAAGCTCAAATGTGCCTCATTTCCAGATGCCTTCAGCTTCCCTAGGTGCCATCCCTTCGACGCCGTCCTCTCTGGAGAATTTAGACGAGTCGTCAAGGGACATAGTCGAGAGCTTTTATTGCCATTTGAAATAGGGGATTGTGTAACGCCCCAGTCCCAAAATACGTAGGACCAAGTACGTGAATATGCCAGCTGCACATATACCAAGAACATTCCAATATATGGAATCCTCATATATGCACATAAGCTGTAAACAAATAATCACAGGCAAGAATAACATATCTAATCTCATCACAGCTCAACACAGAAGATAATGAAGTCCAAATAAATAAATAAGAGTATCAAAAGATAGCCGGGTGAACATACTCACTCCAAACAGCTATGAAAAATAGTCTCACAAGATCAGAGTCCGACCTCCGCAAAATAGAAGGAAAAGAGATGTAAAATAATGTCTACAACTGTCACAACTATAGAATAAACTAGAAATCAGTAGTGACTGCCTCGTCGTCAATGTAAGATAGCTCCAATGCCGCTCCGTACTCCTGTGGAATATCGTCTAAACCTGGAGAGATAACCAGGTCCTCAGGGGACATAGCAAGATACAAGAAAATACCATGCCGTATAATCTGTGATATTATAATAAGAGAAAAAGGTATGCATGCAACCGGGTTCCTGACCATTCTACTGTGAATATGCAGTTTGAGATAAAATCCTTCGACGCATGAACCCTGGCTAAAAAATAGGATCGGCATAGTTCCCATAAAGGGTACCAGGGGCCTACATCCATAACGCTCGGGAAGCGTCAGAGGGCACCATGTGAAGGGCTACGTCCATAACGCTCTGGAAAACGTCAGAGGGCACCTGGAGCCTGCGTCTCCGGAGGAGCGCACAGGTAATCATGGAAGTGTAAAGAAGCCCATACGTCAGGTATTGTTCTCCCCACCCAATGTCTAGTATCATCATCTCCATGACTGATATGTACCTATAGTAACCGCCAAGTCTTCTAACATGCAATACTATTAGCAGTTACTCCTATCCGTCGCACGCTCCATACGTATCGGTGGCCAGCCAACCACGCGAAAACGTGTCCTACATGTGAATCACATCACGTGATACAATAAGTGTCAAGGCCATATGAGATATACCAATACCTCAACATCAATGGGTGGTCAATAAGCTAAGTCAATGCAAGAGAATAAATAAAGCAAAAAAAACGACCGATAGAGTCGCTTGCACCAAGTGTGACTTGGACGCACAGTTTAAATATCATAAAATAAAATGCTGAAAATAACAACTAAAAATAAGAACATAATAATCACAGAGTAAGGTGGCAAGGTATCTTGCCTGATGGTGCAAAGTGGCAAGTCCAAGTAATCACAATGTCAGCCAAGAATCGTCACAATCTCCAAACAACTTCGGACGCTGAAACAAACATCAAAAATGGTCTCGGTGAAGAAGATATACCTAGGAAATGCCTGTCCAAAAGTCAAATTCTGGAACAGGGGCAAAATCATAATTTTGGGTCAAAACGATGTCCGTCTTTGGATCCACTTTGCACCGAAACGCATGCCAAAGTCTACGGTCTCTAAAGTCGTCAAACTATATGTCTACAGTTTCAGTTTGAGGAGAAAAACTCTACGATATGTCCAGTTTTGGATTCCGAGGAGCCGTGTACAAAATCGCCCGTTTGAGTGGATCGCAGGCCCGCCAAAAATGGGTTCCGATTCGACCTTCTCAGAATCGAACCAAACTTGGCATGCAGGACCAGAATTTCGATCCGGACCTGTTGGCGCGAGTTTCGTCTCGATCCGACGACTGTATACGAAGTTATGGGCAAGTTTGCAAAACGTCGATACGGGGTATCTTGACGGATACGCGTTGGTTTCGTCGCGCACGCACGACGAATCTGAGTTTCGTCAGTTCCCACACGTCCACAACGTCCATATGCGTCTTTCGATGCGTATAGCGCACGACCATGTCGCCCGGTTTGTCGGGGCGTACGTCATATCGGAAAAAATCCCAGAATTTTTGTGATTAAGAAACCAGTTTTTCTGTCAACTTCTCCTACAGATTTCTTCCTACATATTAAACGAAACATCGATCCAAAAGTTGCGTTCTACTCTTGGTAATATTGTTAACAACTATTTTCAATTGGTTGGTTGAAATCCTCAGTATTTGAGTCAAAAACCGGCTTCCAAGTCGGGGGTTTGGACTGCCCAAAACTGTTCTGTTTCGACAGTTTTTCGGGAAATTTGGTTCGAATACCGAGCGATTTATGGGGTTTCGCTCGATTCTACCAGAAAGGGTTTTAAGAGGGTTATGTCTACTACGTATAGCATTCGATAGAGCAAACTTTCGTCGAACAGATTTAAAGAAATCGGAATTGGAAGATGGGTAACTGAGTTTTTCGAAAACAGAGTATCCTCTGTTTACTGTCGACTCCGAGCGGTTTGACGGCGATCCAGACGTCGTCGACGGCGAGTAGGCGGCCGACGGCGAGCGCGGGGGTGTGGGGGAAGGTTGGCGCCTTGGGGTCGAGATGTATTTGCGTACGAGGGGTTAGGGTTCGGCTTTGAGTGGCTTATATACTGTCGCCGCTCTCTCTTATTTCGAATATGAGTAAGATTAAGGGGGCTCGGTTTTGCTCCTATAGGGTCAGCTGCTATATGGGGGTTTGGGTTTATGAGGTGTGGGGTCGGGTGCTAAAGTCCACAGCAATGCTTATTAGCAAAGCATGTGGGGGTCGGGTGCTAAGTCATTGCAGCTACAAGCTGCTGTTGGTGCTCGGTTGTGTGGGGGTCGGGCCCCACCGCTGTTATATATATATTTTAACAATCAATATATATATATATAAATGATATATAAATGATATATATATATATATATATATATATATATATATATATATATATATATATATATATATATATATAAAATATATTTTATATATATATATATAAAATATATATATATATATATATATATATATATATATATATATATATATATATATATATATATATATATATATATATATATATATTTTTGTATATATATAAAATATACATTCATATATATTTTATATACATAAAATACACATTCATATATATATATACATATATATGTATATATATATATATACATATATATGTATATATATATACATATATATGTAAAAATATATATATATATATATATATATATATATATATATATATATATATATATATACATATATATGTATATAATCCCAAGGAAAAAAAAATCTAAAGTTCTTAATAAGGAAATGAAATATTTTGTAACAAGGCAAGCTATATTTAGTAGTATAAAATATCAAGCTCACAAACATGCATATATTATATACATCTATAATTACGTATATATACCAAATGATTTCTATTTAATATAGAAAAATAGTTTTTCAAGCACTAAAATAATTTAGGAAAATATTGGGGGTTTACAGATTGAGGGTGCTTTGAGGAGAGGAACATCGTTTGCCGTAGCTCATCATTGTGCCTGCGGTCAGATTGAACTGATGAAGACGCTCCCAGGTGGAGAAGGGGCGTCCGTCCTCCTGGAGCACAAGCTGGCAGAGGCCGATCAATGTATAACCCAGTTACAAAAACTACGATAAGTCGATGTGTCTGCTGCGGTGGAGCAGGAGCGTGCTTTCCTTATAACAGTGTAGGTCCTAAAAAATCAAGTTGCACAAATCAACAAAGTCATGAAGATCAAGAAATACATCTTTTAAATAAACTACGCAGACATTAGATTGCACAGCATACAGATTGCGCACACTAGACTGCGCACACTCTCAAGCGCGCAGGCTGACGTGGCAAATAATCATCATTACCTGACACAATTAAATCTTCTGACAGCTGACAGCACGGAGAACGAGGCGACGTTTACTTAATCGTGCAGCACGGCGCTCGAGGACAGCTGGCAGCGCAATCGGTCAGCCTATCTGATGCGTAATCCATATTGGCGCAATCCATGCCTGCGCAGTACATTTCTGCGCAATCCAAAGCCAGCGCCATTCAGGTTGCGCGCTCTATCAACACAACTGACAACATATACGTGGCATTCATGCCATCAATTGCTAATTACGTGGCAACCGTCTATGCACGATCATGCGCATTTCAATCAAATGATGCCATGTGTCCCAGACAGTTGGCCCATGATCAGACAACTGCCTGCGCAGTTCACTGTTGCACAATCCAATTCATGCGCAATCCATCATGCGCATTCTAGAATAACTAAAAGTTAGTTATTTCCAGAACTCTATAAATAGAGTTTCAAGTCTCCATTCAAGGGGATCAGAGAACACAGATCAGAATTATCAGAGAGTCTAGGAGTTCTTGCCCAAGTGCTGCTGCATTCTTCCGAGGCTTTTGCCTTCAATTCTTCGAGGCTTTTGCCTTCAAATCAACTTCAGAGGCTACCGTCTTCAAAGTTCACATCGTCCAAGGGATAAAGCAATCGTCTTCTAGATTGGATTCCTACAGTTGTACTTTCCCAAAATTTTTGTAATCTTTACAAAGTTTGTATCAATAAAGTTTCATACTTTTGTTTTTGCAAACAAAATGGCGACTCTGCTGGGGACGACTTTCTCCTCCGACGATGAAGTGACAACTCAATGTGACGTAGCGTCTATCGAAAAGACGCAGAAGACGCTGGTTGTGAAGATCAACCAGACAGCCTACGAAACCATGATCAACTCCAAGACCACTCCTCGTACTGCAACAACTTCTGCCACAAGCAAAGTGCACCCAGTGTGGGTCTCAAAGACTGCTACACAGTCCAAAGTTTCTTCCATCAAGACTGCTGCGCAGTCCAAGGCTTCTGTCACCAAGCATGCTGCACAATCTGTCTCTGCCATTGCTGCACAATCTGTTGTTGCCAGTACATAGAAGACTTCATATGCTGCCCTGGCTAAGTACAAGACTCCTATGCCTCTGGCGCAGTTGGCTGCCAATCTTCCTGTGTAAAACAACACTCCAGCAACCAGAGTCCATCCTAAGCACTATGTAGCAAGAACTCCTGATGCGCAAACCACAGTTTCTGTGGCCAAAACCAGTACACTTTCTGCCAGAGTCATTGATGCGCAAATGGCCAGTGCACCATCAACCCATGCGCAAATCATGCCTGCACAATCTAAGAGTGACAGCCTTTTGGCTAAACTCTCTTCTTCTCATAACAAGGGGAAAAGCTCTGCTCCTCCTCTCAAATACCCTGTTGCTTCTGTACAATCCACTGGGGGTAGTCTTTTGGCTATTCCTCTTCTTCCTCAAAATAAAGGAGAATGCTCGTTGGTCTTCTCTCAGAATTCCTTGTCTCATAACTTGGAAGACAACAGAGGGAAACGCTCTTTAGCTAATCCTTCTCTACAAAACAAAGGAAAAGGCCCTTTGGTCTTTTCTCAATCTTCCTCGGTTTTTACCGTAGAAGATCAATCTGAACGTGCCTCGGCACCAGTCAGTACAAGAACTCCTTCAAACAAGGGTTCTTCTTCCCTTCATGACAAGAGAACTTGTACTAATCAAAGAGGTATTCTGCCTACCCCGGTAGCAGAGTTCCAAGACCTCCCAACTCTCAAGATATCCCGCTCAAGACAGGGAAAATTGCTGATATCTCAGACAGAAACCCATGGGGGGGTGAATTTGCTGATCTCAGAACTTATCTTAACAGACCCACTTCGGTGAAACGTAAACAGCCAATGCCGAAGACCAAACATCATCAAAGACAAATCTCCAGGGTTAAAAATCCCGACACCCATGCCAATGAAGTGAGCACTTTCCTGTATACTCAAGGGACAAAATATTTGAAGAATCGAAATCATGTTCCGAACATTATCAAAGAACAGATCCCTCAGAGTTTTTTTCATCCTGCTGTTGTTCCCGATCTCCGAGAACATCTCAGACAAAAATGGGACAATGTCTCAACACCTCCATCTCAATCATCTGATCATCATTGCAATCACAAAGTCATCATCCAATGTTGTTGTCAAACAACAAAAAGATCTATCTTCGATCGTCTAACTTTTGCAAACTCTGAAGCTATGTCAGAGAATGAAGAAGTGTTGTACGCTTCTGTCAACATGACTTCCCGAGACACTGGGGGTAGAAGGTCCTCTAAGCACGACAAACCTCACAAACCAAGCCAGCGGTATCTAGATTTACTTCAAGAATCTTCTGAAGAAGTATTTCGACATACCCGGTCCCGAAGCCGAGACACAATCGGTCAAAAGAATCTTCTTCAAGATCCTTCTGGTCACCTTCCTACTTCTCAGTTAGGAGACGACTCTTTCTCCGACTATGATGCATACAATAAAAGCTCTGAACAGACAGTGTCCTCTATTGTACCAAGAAAAGTGACAGCTTATGTTGTCAATGAGGACCCAGATGCTTCAACATCAGTAAATCAAGAACAACGGATTGCTGCACTTGAAGGCAAACTGAAGACCATGGCTGAAATGGTCGCCAGTATGCATTCTATTATTGTGGCACAATATGCCATACCACCGACTGTACCTGCTGTAAGTCCTAAAATTATAGCATCTTCGGTACCTGTCAATGCTGGGTTGGGGGTGGTATCTCCTCAAATACCCTCTGTACAAGTTCAACCTACACCCAGTCAGTCAGGTACTGGAGGTGGTACTTACCATGCAGTTCCTCCTCCTAACACTCAGATTCCACCTGCTCCTTCTTCATCATCAGAAGATGCCAATGAAGTTGTCAAACTCTTGAGAACTCAGTTCGAAGATTTTAAGGAGAAAGACAACTTACAAAGACTGGGGATCAAGCACCCATACCCAGTTGAATGGAAGGAAGTCCCGTTTCCTCCTAAGTACAAAATCCTAACAATCTCTCTGTTTGATGGCAGCACTTCTCCAAGCCAGTTCATCAATCACTTTGAGGTAATGACCGTTTAACTCCAACTAAATGATGCTCTTCTTACCAGAGTATTCGTCGGCTGTTTAGCTGGCGTAGCATATGATTGGTACAGAAGCTTGCCCGATGGTTGTATCACCTCTTTCTCAGGTCTCAAACAAATCTTCCTGGAATGATTCTATGAGGGATTCAACGACATGACTATGTCAGCTCTCAACAAAATCAAACAGAAACATAATAAAACTGCTGAAAGTTTTATCGAACGGTTTCGCCGTAAAGCCTTGAAGATGCCTCTAGGGACTCCGGCTGCTGTCACTATTGATACTTGCAAGGCAAATTTTTTGCCTATCATCAGCATGTGGACAGGGTCGACCCAATTCCAAGACTGGCCATCCTTCATTGTCAACGCTAAAGCTGCTGAAGTTAGCGCTGACAAGTTCAAGCAACTAGGGGTACAAATGTCTAACCCCGATCAGAAGGAACATCAAACATCAGGTAGTGGCAATCGCCAGAACAACCGCAAACCAAAAGAAACTTTGAACATCAATTTGAACAAGAACAAAGAATCTCTGGCAGTTAACGTAGCTCCTCCTACGTCCACTCCTACTCTTTCAGCACCTCCACCAAGGGAATCTCGTCCTAAAGTAGAGTATTCCTTTGACGAGAATGACACAACAAGTATTTTTGATTGCTTACTCAAAAGCAACAAGATTCAGCTCCCAGACCCAAAGAAACCTGATGAAGTCGGTAAGACAGATCATCCTAAATATTGTGTCTACCACAGGTTCATTGGACACCCTACTCGAGCATGCTACGTGCTCAAGGACAAAATTCAAGAGCTTGTCAATGTTGGTGTCGTCACTCTGCAGCAAGACGAGAAGACTGTTACTGCAAATATGGTTTCAGTCCAGTTTGGTGACTTCCCTCCACAGATGGTACAGCACGGTGTCATTCCTATTCCCAAAGCTACTCTTGAGATTAAGAATCTCCCTCCTCCACCAAATGAAGGTCTCATTCCCTTATCTCTTGACAATGGCGAAGTTATGTAGATCCATCCAGATCTTGCTTCAGAGTTCGAAGTTTCCTCTTCTTTTAAGAAGAAAGACCGCTCCAAAAGCAAGACAAAGACTTGCAATATGGTGTCTTTTGACCCCATAGTTGACGAAGAAATTCTGCTAGGCACCAGATCAGGGAAAGCCTACTTGAAGGAGTATCCTGAAACTCAAAAGAATCTTGCCTCTTCTTCTGAACCTGCTCCAGTACAATCTACTTCCTCTGAAGAGATTCCTTCCACATCCTCGCCAGTTGTAGTACCTATTTCTCCCAAGCCGGTGGTTGCCGACAAAGGCAAGCAACAAGTCCGCTTTGACAAACCCCTGAAGAAATCATCTCCTACAGGACTTGAAAAGCTGTACAATTTTGATATATTGGCTCAACTAGCCAATACACCGGCTAGGCTATCAATCTTCGAGCTCTTGCGTCTTTCCAAAGAGACTCGAGAAACTCTAAGTGAAGCCCTGATACAGGCTGAAACTTGTCTAACTCTTCTCAAAAAACCGGAAGCAGAACCGGTCTCTTGTCGTCATTGTCACAGCGTATTAGAGTTGATTCCAAACATCACTTTCACTCAGGATGATATGCTGCTGGAGGATAATAGACATGATCGTCCTCTCTACTATACAGGGTATGTCGATTCGATGAAAGTCGATCGTATCCTGATAGATCCAGGGTCTACTTTCAGCATCATGCCAAAGACGTTGCTAGACGCATTGAAGATACCAGTGCATAGTCTTTCAAGCACAATCACCACTATCTTGGGATTCAACCAAGGAAGGAGTGAACCTTTGGATAAGATTCGCCTAAAACTCCAAATAGGCAATCTTCGTACAAAGGTGACCTTCTATATCATCGATAATCATGGTTGTTCTTACAACGCTCTTCTGGGAAGACCATTCCTCCATGAACATAATGTTGTTCCATCAACTATTCATCAATGCTTTAAATATGTCGATGACAAAGGAGAAGTTCACAAGGAGGTTGCAGACCTTTATCCTTTCAAGGGTGTCGAAGCATACTGCAACGACGCTCGTATGTACAAGGAAGAATTTATGAAAGTGGTATTTGCCATGGATACTGAAGAAGACCAAGAAGCAGTACCCAATGACACTCTCATCATACCTGTCAAAGGGTGCGTTTATCATCCTCAGTCTTCTAAACCACTGGCTATTCACCTGCCAATTCAGAAGAAACCGGTTGATGGCGATCAAGATAAAAGGGAGCTCACCTCTTCTGAGCCACTTGTTATCGACTTACGTCGTAACAAGGACAAAAAACAGCTCACTTCTTCTGAGCCACTTATTGTTGATTTAACTCACAACAAGGAAAAAAGGGAACTCACCTCCTCTGAGCCACTTGTTATCGACCTCCGTCGTAACAAGCCACCTCCACGTTCTTCTTCTTTCCCTCTTGTAATCATTCTGACCAAGCCTGCTAAGACTAAAGGTCCTGCTATAAATACAAATGTACAGATCAATAAAAAAGTATCTACTTTCCAGTATATTGATGTTATTTATCATACTAAATGCTATTTGGATATGTTAGATAGCTTCAAATCATTCACAATAGGAGTTGTACAATCTCTTCAAACAGAAGTCTTATTTGAAGATCCAGATAATTCTTACCGTATTGTTCCTGCTCGAAAGAAAGGTGAAAGTCCAATACTTTTTAGTTAAGGACCGGAACAACAATTCAGCTATACGGATGACAGCAAACTTAATGATACAGGACATCTCCAACTCCGTCGTTACAGTCAACAATCGAAAGACATCATCCGTAAGATGGGTTATGACTTTAAAAATGGCCTCAATTATGGCAAGGGTAGACGAACTCCTATCCGTACGACCGTCCCAAAAGGAAAGTCGGATATGTATTACAGCAGGACCAAAAGAGGTCTCGGATATGCTTCTCCTCCAATGTTATCCCCAGCAGTTTTTGACTCTGATAGCGAAGAATGCTCTAACTCTTCGGATTCTAGATCATGGGATTCTGACACCAGTATTGGTGAAGTCCATCGGCTGACTGTGTCTTCTAACATGGTTTTCGCCGAACTTCCAGAAGGCTATGACGAGGATCTTGAAGAAAATCTTGAAACAGATCCTTGGGCTCAACGAATGATACCCAATAGGAACTCCGATTCGAACAAAGGGAACATCCTACCGAAGATCAATTAGTTCAAATTGATGTAGGAGAGAACGGGTCACCTTGTCCAATATTCATCAGTAAGAACCTTTCAGAAGAGGATAAACAAGAGTTAATTCTTCTGATTAAAGAATATATTAATATTTTTGCCTGGAACTATGAAGACATGCCAGGATTGGATCCTAAAGTTGCTACTCACAAGTTGAACATCTAGCCGAATGCAAAACCGGTCAAACAGCAACAGCGGCGCTTCAAGCCAGAAATGATGGATGCAATCGACGATGAAGTCAAGAAGCTCATCGCTTGTGGCTTTATTCGAGAAGAGCAACATCCTGATTGGGTAGCCAATGTCGTCCCAGTTTTAAAAAAACTGGCAAAGTTTGAGTTTGCATTGACTTCCGAGATCTTAACGAAGCATGTCCAAAAGATGAATTTTCTCTCCCTATTACGGATGTCATGATTGACAACACTTGTGGGTTCGAAAGAATATCTTTCATGGACGGATTCTCCGGATACAATCAAATTCGGATGAATCCTGAAGATGAAAGACATACTTCTTTCCGCACTCCTCGTGGAGTCTACTGCTATACCGTAATGCTATTTGGTCTCAAGAACGCTGGTGCAACATACCAACGAGCCATGAGTACCATCTTTCGAGATCATCTGTGCAAAACTGTCGAATGTTACGTTGACGATATTGCTGTCAAAAGTCGTCTAAAGAAAGATCACATCCAAGACTTGAGAACTATCTTCAATCTCATGCGCCAACATCAACTCAAAATGAATCTCACCAAGTCATTCTTGGGTGTCTCTAGTGGCAAATTTCTCGGCTTCGTCATTACCTCTAAGGGTATACACGTGGATCCCGAGAAGATCAAAGCCATTCAAGAGATGCGTCCTCCACGCAATCTAAAAGAGCTACGAGGATTCCAAGGTCGACTTGCATACATCAGGAGATTTATTTCGAATCTGTCTAGACGCTGCAGACCATTCACTCAACTCATGAAGAAGGGTGTATCTTTCGTTTGGACCGAAGAATGTCAACGAGCATTTGATGACATCAAGCGGTATCTCATGAATCCACCAGTCTTGGTGCCACCAATCTCTGGTATACCATTCTTAATGTATGTCTGTGCCATGGACCATTCATTGGGTGCTTTACTAGCCCAAAAGAATAAAGAAGGCCATGAACAGGCTATCTACTATCTCAGTCGTACTATGATTGGTGCTGAACACCGTTATAGTCCAGTCAAAAAAGAATGCCTAGCTCTTATGTTTGCTGTTCAAAAGACTCGGTATTATATCATTGGTCAAACCATTCATGTCATATCTCGAGTCAATCCTCTTCGGGTACTGATGAAGAAGCCTAGCATGCTCAACTCTCGGCTGGCTACATGGACCATTCTGCTAGCCCAATATGATATGGTATATGTTCCACAAAAGTCTATCAAAGGTCAAGCACTGGCAGATTTCTTAGCAGCTCATCCTATTCCAGAGACGTCCAAACTCTACGATGAAATTCCAGACGAGACGCTAGAAGTCAACATGATCTCTAAAGAATTTCCAACCTGGCGTCTATTCTTTGACGGAGCATCCAGAATCGGATCCAATGGTGCCATTGTAGCAGGTGTCAGAGTTGTTCTCGTTTCTCCAGACGGATCAACTATCCAAAGAGCCTACTCTCTAGATGAATCATGCTCCAACAACGTGGCAGAATATAATGCTCTACTCATTGGCCTTCAATTAGCCAAACAACTTGACGTCGAGTATCTTGAAGTCTATGGCGATTCTAAGCTGGTTGTTAATCAAGTGAGAGGAACCTATGAAGTTCGTCATCAAGATCTGGTGCCTTATCATGAAGCAGCAATCAACATGGCTACGTCATTCAAAGCCTTCTTCATCGACTATGTTCGCAGAGCTTGCAATACCGAAGCAGATGCCTTGGCCAATCTTACAGCAGTCTTAGCCATCCCCATCAAAAGACAACAAGTAGTAGTCATCTCTAATCGAGAACTATTCTGTATTAAAAACAATCGTAATATTGAATTCAGTAATCTTACTGAAG
This sequence comes from Iris pallida, assembly GCA_029216955.1. Classification (NCBI taxonomy): domain Eukaryota; kingdom Viridiplantae; phylum Streptophyta; class Magnoliopsida; order Asparagales; family Iridaceae; genus Iris; species Iris pallida. The sequence goes on from JANAVB010042420.1 coordinate 11,205,539, forward strand.
TCAATGTTATCAATGAAGATTGGAGAACTCCCTTCATCGACTTTGTTGTCCACGACATACTCCCTGAAGATCCAAAAGAGGCCACGAGTATTCGTCGAAGATCTCTCCGATTCTACTACAATCAAACCACCAAAACTCTCTATCGGCGGACTTATGACGGTCTTCTTCTACGCTGTCTAGCTGGTGATGAAGCAATACAAGTATTGCATAAAGCTCACGACGGTGTTTGCAGAGCACATCAACCTGGTCCTAAATTACAGGATCGCATCCGACGTATGGGTTACTACTGGCCTTCTATGGTATCTGATGCCATCGATTATGCAAGAAAATGTCGAGCTTGTCAAATTCATACAGATTTTATTCATCAACCTTCAGAATTTCTGCATCCGACGGCTGCTTTCTGGCCTTTCGAAGCTTGGAATATGGACATTATAGGTTCCAACAATCCTCCTTCTTCTACAGGACATCGGTTCATACTAGTAATAACCGATTATTTCTCTAAATGGGCTGAAGCTATACCTCTGGCTGAAGTCAAGACCAGCAGTGTTATCAACTTCGTTAAACACCATGTCATTTATCGATTTGGTGTACCTCGACGGATCATTCATGACAACAGACCACAATTCATCAGTCAGAAGTTCACCAGATTCTGTGATGATCACCGAATTGACAATGTCGCTTCGACAGCCTACAATCCTGCTGCTAATAGATTAGCCGAAGCTTTTAACAAAACTATTATCAAGCTCCTCAAGAAGTTTGTATCCACTAACAAACGGAATTGGAGTGAAAATCTTGGTGAATGTTTATGGGCCTACCGAACTACGGTCCGCAATCCCACAGGCTTTACACCTTTCTTCCTGGTGTACGGTTGTGAAGCAGTTCTCCCGCTAAAACTTTAAATTTCTTCTTTAAGGATTGTCATTGCCAATGAGCTCACTATAGAGAACAATGACCTTGTTTGCCATTAAAATTTCTTGATTATAAATTTCAATACAAATAGAATAGTGTTACAATATAGGACTTAGACGTAGTCCTAGGAGTACAATTTTGTTTAATTTGGGTCCCTTGTGCCGATGGAGTGAGTGGTAATGCGTTGACTCCGTTGACGATCTGACGACGGTTATCGGTTTTCTGAAGGTCTGGATTGCTCTGGGTGCTGGAGCTTGCTGAGAGGAGGAAGACGTTGAGTGTCTGTATCTGCCTCTCTGGTGGTGCGAAGTCTCTGTCTGTTCGCTGTGGAGGTTGATATGTATGCACGTAGATTGATCCGTATGTGTGTCTAAAAGAAGGAAATGATCCCTCTATTTATAGTTTTGTAGTCTGGCTGCTCATGCGTGCATATGTAGGATGCGCCTGTACGTGGGGATGCCACGTATTGATTGCTGATGGAGGCGCATGGACGATGCGCCCTGATCGAGGGGGTTGACTTCTTCATGTTGCTGTTGTGAACCGGCACATAGCAGAGAAGAAGATCTTTCTATTGCTGAGATCTTGGATGAATTAAGTCAAAGGACACATGTCATCGACCCATGGCTCGAAGATCTCGAATTTGATGGGAGGAATGATCTGGTAGGATGCGCCTAGGATTGGGCGCATGAGGAGACTTTGGCTCGTAACCTTTAGGAGTCACGAACCATTCTGGACGCATGGCTTTTGAGGCGCATGCAACTTTTGAGGCGTATGCAGATTTGGACGCATGGCCGCGGAGGCGCATGCGAGCTGGTTGGGTGGCCACATGGCAGTAGCCGTCGAAGAGGAGTAATAATGATGCTGACGTTGGCGATGCTTCGTCTTCTGAAAAAGCTGCCGACTGCTCAGACTTTGGGAGGCGTACTGCCAACTCTGTCAGTTCAGCATTTAATATTTGTGACATTCGATGGACAGCTGAGTGGGCGCGTCAGTTGGCGTTCCACTAGGCGTATGGGGACGTATGGGAGGCGTATCCCTGTGATGTACTTGGTGCTGAAGGGCGCGTCTATGTGATGCGCTTGATGTTAAAGGGCTCGTCTGTGTGATGCACGGTCTGGCCGGCGCATCTGCTTCGTGACACGTCTTTGATGGTGCAACTGTTACGTTCTTCGAGTGCTTTAAATAGCCGTTTTGACTTGGCTGAATTTGAAGCGTCTGGTTCATCCATTTAATGCAAATTCATTGTACGGAATTCGAAAAGCCATCCACTTGGCGCATGGGTTTGATTTGCCCGGCCTATAAATAGTGGTATGGAGAGAGGGTTGGCCTCTCGTTCTCTCACGTCTTTCCGACATGAACTTGTGTGCTCGAATTCCTTCTGTTGACGAGAGGCTCCCGAGGGTAAAGATGCGACGCAGTGTCTTCTTTGATGCACTTGAAGGTGACTGTTACATCCAAAAGACGGAGTCGAGGGCTTCCGAGGCAGGCGGAAGGTGCCTGTTGCATCCAAAGATAGGGATGTACGGGCCTCGTTTCCGTTATTCTGGAAGAGTCGTAGATCGGAATGGTGGTGCTAGGCTCTTTCTTCCTTCAAAGTGGGCGTTGCCCACTCTGGTTGTGTTGAAAGCTGCTTCTTTAGCCATGGTTTCGATCACGATCTTCCTTCGCCTTTGGAGGCTCTTTTGAAGCCTTTCCTGGCCACAGATTTGCGGTGCTCTTCTCTTCCTCGGTTCCAGCCAGAGGGTTAAAAACTTCATTAGTCGAAGCATTTATCAGGTGAGCCTGGCTGGAAGAGCGACACATAACTGGGCTGCTGAAGGGATGCACATAACTGGGGATACACATAACTGAGCTGCTGAAAGGATGCGCCCTACTGAGTGCGCTTGGTGGGATGTGCCTGGTTGAGGGCGTATGGTGATTGCTGCGCCTGACTGGAGGCGCATGGTGGTTGCTGCGCCTGACTGGAGGCACATGGTAGTTGCTGGCTGTAGACTTAGGATCCTTTCTTTGTAGAAATTCTCCTTTGTACAATCTTCCTTAGACATGTAATAGACTTTTATATGTAAAATAAAAAGTTCTCTTTCAATGTCTATATTTGTTACTTTTTGCTGTGAAGCACTTTGTCCAAGCTTTGGCACATGTAGTCTGGCACATAGACTTTCTGGTTCTGAAATTTTGCGCTTCTACAAGACCCCCTTCAAAGTTTTCAAAACTTTTGGATAAGTTTTGGAATACTTTGAATAAGAAGCATGGTAATGGAGGCGTATGACCGTCAGGGCGCATAGATACTCTGTGCGTCAGTACTGGGCGCATGCTCCACTCAGTTAGTACAAATGATGATGCCTCGGTAACCTAAAAAAGATTAATGATGATCTTTTTTGGTTTTATTTGTGGTTATCCTTCACAGAACCCGAGGCGACGGCTAAGATCACACATCATCGGTTCACGCGTGCAACCAAGCCCTATAAATAGGCAAGAGATGGAGAGAGAGAGTTCTTCTTCTCCTTGCTTTTGCTTTCTTTAGAGTTCTTCTTCAAAAACCCTAACTTTTCTTCTCTCAAAGAAATGGCTCCCAAGACTCCTCACGGCGGTGCTGGTAAGGGAAAGGAGCCGGTGGAGTATGCCGAGGGGGATGCCCCAATCACCATTGTGACTCCGGCCGACGTTCGCCCTGCTGTGACGGGTGGGTGTCATCTTTTCTACTACTTTCTTTGTTCAGGCGGTCTTTGGATCATGCGACTGAGTTGACGTGCCCTAACTCTCTTCTGCCCACGCGCATGACCACTGTCCTCGCCGAGGTTTCACCCCGCCAACGTGCATAGGTTTAGGCCTTTATCATGCACCGAGGTTTAACTGTAGACGCGCATGGGTTTATACCCTAAATGTGCCAAAGCCTTTGCTGATGCGCATGGGTTTATGCCCTGATGATGCGCCGAAGCCTTTCACTGAGGCACATAGGTTTACACCCTGATGATGTGCCAGGTTGCTTTGACACACTTTGTCTTTTTGCCTGACCTTTGATTTTTGTTGTGCCAGTATCGATGACGATTCCGCTGCTGAATGAGGTCCTTCTGGATGCTTCCCTTTGTCAAATGGGAGTTGATTTTGACGAGGCGGTTGTCAATCCTGCCAAGGGTGTTATCTTACAGGATCAACCTCCTGAGAGGGTGCTGCAGATCCAGAACCAGTTGCCGACTTTCCTCCAGAGTATGATGGAGAGCAAAAAACTGAAATCTGCTGAATCCGAAGATGTGACCTTCTTGAAACCCGCCTTTTTGTTCGGTGACCGCCTGATCTCCACGGAAGCGAAGATACTAAAGGTCAAAGAAGACTGGTTCTTTTCAGCAGAAGACATGGTGCTGTACATACGACAACTCGACCGCCAGTTGCCGCTGACAGCCTTCTATCGTCTAGCTTCGAAGAGAAGGATGTCCTGAGATCTTACTCCTTCTCAGGGAGGGGCCCTAGGAGGTGCTCTTTCGATTGTTGCTACCTCAAATCAAAGGGATACCCTATCTTCTTCACGAACCGGTCCCTCATTCAGTTGCCGAACTTTGCGTCCCGGGAGCCTCTACAGTGAAGTCCTAACTGACACTTTTGCCTTCAATGCTTCAACCTTCGCGAGCCGGATGCTGACATCGAAGGTCGTGTATCCGAAAGGTAGATTTAGGGTCGAAGGTTGGTGTCATCATATCTCGAGGTGGGACGAGTTGACCACTTGGGTGCTTTCGAAGTTCAAGGCTGAGCTTAAGGAGATTGGGCTGACAGCCGCTATCCGTGCCACGCAGGCTGGCATGGATCTCAATAAGCCTATGTTCCTTGCACTCTTGGAGTTGTTCAATACCCAGACTGGTACCTTCTATACTCCCGTAGGGGAGTTGGGGTTGGCTCTCCATGAGATGTACGAAGTGTCCAAGCTTCCCTGGGGCTCAGAGCCGTACGAGGAATATTTTCCATCAAATGAAGAGATCCAGGTTCTGGAAAATAAGAACTCGAAGATGATGGCCGTCTTCAAGAAAGTGGCGAGCCATCATTATTTGATGCATCGGAAGGACAAAGTCAAGACTCAGCCTCATGTGACTGCTTGGAGGGATTATGTTTTCAAGCAGGATTTGGCGGATCCCTCGAGGATCCGGTTTACGACTCCGCAAGGGCTGAAACCTGCGGAAGTGACTTCTGAGATAAGCCGGCTGGACGAGAGGACTCCTCGTTCCAATGAGGATGGTAAGAACGCGTATAGCTGCTTCTGGCACTGTGCACACCGGATGTCGTCTAAAGCGGTGCTGACAGCATACTTGATGATATGGCTCCGAGATTGTGTGTTTGCGGGCGGATCTGGTGCAGTGGAGAGGGTACAACAGAACCTTATTTTGCATGCCGTAAAGTTGGCCTTCGGGCGTCCCTTAGCTCTCCTTCCCGCTATGGTGTGTAACCTACTGCGGGGTTTGAGGACTTTTGTGGATGACGTGATCCAGGAGAGAGGTAAAAATGACAACTTTCCCCGGGCTGAATTGCCATTCCATTATCTTATGGGATGGCTGATTCTGCATCATCCGAATGTGATGAGTCCCGGTCCGGAGGAGGATCATGTTGAAGAAGATGCCTTTATCTGCCGCTTCTACAAGAGGAAGTGGTTACACACTGGCGTCCCTGTTTGCAGGAGAGTTTTGTCCTACCTTCAGGGGTGGGAGATTGTCAAGGTCGCCCCCATCTTCAAAGGTTTTGAGGCTGACCAAGATTTAATCGACTCAGGTGAAGATGCAATTACTCTGCCGAAATAGAGTTTTCGTTGGTTGCAGAGTATTCGGCCTTCTCACTTAGTCTATCGCAACCATAATAGGTGTTATCTGGAGCCATATCTGCCCAGCCGGTTCGCTCGCCAGTTTGGCTATACTCAGCTGATGCTACAGAATCCCAGTAACAGTCTGGGGTTCATCGGTAGTTTGCTGGACGGAGCCCGGGGCTGGCAATATTACAATGCCGGGTGTACAGGTGTTCAGTTTACGGCGCCCGTTCGCAACCCTCGGCCACAGATCCTGTATTCGGCCGCTAAGCTGTATTGCGCAATGAATGCTACGTCTCCAGGTTATGACAGAGAGACTAGTTTCATCATTGGAACTCAGCTGGAGGCCATGGCGAACATGTTGATGGTGGCTCGGTCATATCGCCCACCAGAGCCGGCGGGGTATTGGGCTGCTGCTGCGGTGTCAGTGAGAGATCCTCTTGTTGGAAAGAGACGGGCTGACGCGGAAGCCGGCTTGTCTGTACCAAAAAGGTCGAGGAAGACGACAAACCCAAAGGCAACGGGAGTGCCACCTATACCGCCAGTGGAATCGGCTCCTGCTGAGGTAAGGAGTCCTCCGTAGCTTTGGCTTATCTTGTCATTTTGGTGACTTGTGCTTTTCTTCTTGTAGGGATCGTCGAAGAAGAAGACCCGTGTTTCAAAACCGGGTGTCAGTAAACCGAAGGAGGTAGCAAGCTCTTTTGATGAGCGCATCCCTCCGATGGTAATGTCTCCAATAGAGGAGGGTCTTGAAGATGTTTCCGCAGAGGTTTTACTATCTCCAGATTTTGTTGAAAGAGATGTAGAGGTTGCAGCAACTTCCAGGGAGGTGCCAGCTGCCGTGAGGGCCTTGGATGTTGAGGGTCCAACAGACACGGGGCTTCCTGGTGATGATGTGGGGTGGAGTTCGTCGTCTTCGGATGACATTGCTCTAAAGTTGCAAGAACCTGTTGCGGGGGCAACAGAGATGGTTGAGACAGGAGAGGGTTGATTCCCCTCCTTGTTATGATGAAGGGAGGTCGGCTGCTTTATTGCCAAGCCCTACCCCAGACTCAACGGCGGAAGCTGAGGTGGCTACCAATCAGGAGGTAGTGACAGATCCTGTCCCTGTAGAGGGATTTGATGAAGAGACTCGTCTGACAGTCTCGACTCCTGGGGCGGGTCAGGAGACAAGTGTTGATATCTCCGTTCTACCAGGGGAGGTATTGGCTGTTGATAGCGCGTTGGGGACTGGAGAGGCAGTCGCTGACATCGGTTGTACTTTCAAGTTCGGGAAGGGTAAGGGTGTGATGGAACCCTGTGTTGCTCCTTCTACTTGGGGTACTATCTCAACACCTGTGTCGGCTCCTTCTGTTTCCTTGGCTCCTCGGGCTAGTAGTCCAGCCCCTGTTGATGAAGAGCCTATTGATGCCGAGGTGTAAGCCTCGCATGTCGAGGTTGGCGGGTCTTCTTGCGGTCCGCCAACTGGGGTAGCTCCTTCAACTTCTGTCATGACACCACAAGTGCTGGCGGACGCAGATGAATATGTGAGATTCATCGTTGAGGCAGTGTACAAAAATGCTGTAGAGGGGGGTGTCGACAGTGACGGACGCCAAGGGGAGCTTTACGACGGCAAGAACTCTGGCATTGCCTCATATCAACTTAATCCGTGTTCACCCGGGCCACGAGCATATGGTCGACATTCTGGAAGCCACTGTGGCTGAGTTGGACAAGCGGCTTTCTGAGTTAGGGCGCATCCAGCGGAATGACCTCTCCGTCCTGATAGATGTGGAGAAGGAGAAGTTGCTCGCCGAGACTGTGTCTTCCTACCAGGCCACCGTGAGTGTCTGGGAACACAAAGTGTCTGAGACTGAAGCTGCAGTGGAGCGGTTATCTTAGTCTAGACGGGAGACAGAGGAGACGCGAGCTGCACTGGACGCAAATATCGCGGAGATTGCTACGCAGATGCGCCGTCTTGAGGATCCGCGGGCCCGACTCCTATTGGACGCTGAACGTGTCCTGGCTGAACATGTAGCGTTCAAGAAGGAGGAAGCGACTTTCACTCTCCGAGCTCTTACCCTGATTCAGCAGAGACAGCAGCTTGATGAGTAGCACGAGAACGAAACTTCTGCTGAGGCTGTCGAAGCGATGCGTCAAGAAGCTGAACGTCGAGTCTTGGCGACTGTGGAGACTCGGGCGGCAGACTTGAAACGCCAAATTGTAGAGCTTTCCGCCAACCCCGGGGATATTTAGGGCTTGTAATCTCTGCTCTTTTGTATTTTTGCAACTCTTGCTGGGGATAGTGTAATCCTTTACTCTTTTTTTTAGAAATAATAAATAAGTACACCATTTTCTGCGATGTGTTCATTTTTACTTGTCATGAACTTTGATGATTTGTGTGGACCTATTATCTTTTGCGTACCTTGGTTTCAGATACAGATAATAAGTTTGAAGGACCCAATGTATTTGCTCAGAGATAATGTGGACGTGGCAAATATGGGGTTCAAATGATAGAATCTTCCTACTCAGAGGTGTTATGAACGTGGTAGGAATGATTCTGGGAGATGCGCAGAACTACTCAGAGGTAATGTGGACGTGGAAGTTCTGCGATCGATGTACGGCAACGCGGGGGTTGTCTGTACGGGATGTTTACTCAGAGGTAATGTGGACGTGGTAAACATGAAGGATAGCGTAGTCTTACGGGGTGTAAGATTCCGGCTTGTAGGGTGTAGGGGGACAACTCAGAGGTGATGTGGACGTGGTTGTCCTTCTACTGGAGGATGCTACGGAACAACTGGGTTCCGGAAGCGTATGATTTTGTGGAATAGAAGTACATGTCTGAAAAGATATCAAGAGTAGTACTTCTTTAGGAACTTGCCGTTGATGGGCATCATGAACAAGTCCCCATTGAGTTTGGCGAGATGGTAAGCACCGTTTGAGTATACCGTCTCAATGATGAAAGATCATTCCCATTTGGGCTCGAACTTTCCTGGTGTTTTGTGAGTCAACACCATCGGTCTCCTGACTGCCAGAACCAGGTCGCCAACTTGGAAAGTCCTCTGCTTGACCTTCTTGTTGAAAGCCTATGATATACGGACTTGGTAGAGTTCGATGCGTTGTTGAGCTAGGAGACGCTTTTCGTCAAGTGCCTCCAGTTCCCGCAGACGACGACGTTGATTGTCTTCTTCTGTGAGTTAGTTTATGATTGATACGCGGAGTGAGGGTATCTGAATCTTGAGAGGCAGTACCGCTTCGCTCCCGTAGACCAAGGAGAATGGTGTGTTGCCTGTCGGGGTCCGTACCGTTGTGCGGTAGGCCCAAAGGCATTCACCGATCTTTTCGTCCCAGTCGCGTTTGTTAGATGATACGACCTTTTTGAGTAGCCTGACGATAGTTTTGTTGAACGCCTCGGCCAATCAGTTTGCTGCCGGATTGTAGGCGGTTGATGCCACGTTTTGAATGCGATTCTTGTCACAGAATCTGTTGAAAACATGGCTGATGAACTGAGGACCATTATCGTGGATAATCCTCCGGGGTACTCCGAAACGGTAGATGACATGGTGCTTGATGAAGCTGATCACCTTGGAGCTTTTCACTTCTGCCAGGGGAACTGCTTCTTCCCATTTGGAGAAGTAGTCGGTGATTGCTAGGATGAAGCGGTGTCCTCTCGATGAAGGAGGGATGATCGGTCCCACAATGTCCATTCCCCAAGCTTCGAAGGGCCAGGAGGCGACTGTAGGATGTAGTAGTTCGGACGGTATATGAATGAAGTCTGTGTAAAGCTGGCACGTATGGCATTTCTTAGCATATTCAACAGCGTCGGCGGCCATGGTTGGCCAGTAATAGCCCATGCGTCGCAGTCGATCTTGCAACTTGGGACCAGGCTGATGGGCCTCGTAGGTTCCATCATGAGCTTCTCGAAGGGCTTCAGCTGCTTCTTCGTTAGACAAACATCAAATGAGAAGTCCATCGTAGGAGCGTCGGTACAGCATTTTAGTAGCCGTATCGTAGTAGAATGGAAGAGATCATCTCCTGACCGAGACAGCTTCTTTCGGGTCCTCTGGAAGAATTCCGTAGACAGCGAAGTCGATGAATGGGAATCTCCAGTCCCGGACGTTAACACCGGCGTCTGCTGACATGGCGTGAGCCACTTGTGAGCGTAGGTTGTTTTTAGGGCAGACCAAGTCTCGACCAACTACCGTGACGTAGTGTTGAGTTCCGAGGGGTGCCGTCAGAGAGGCTGCGAGGCCAGCCAGAGCATCGGCCTCTAGATTTTGTAGATGAGGTACGTGTTCGATGAAGAACCCAGTGAAGGTTGAAATGATGCTCAATACAACTTCATGATAGGGGATCAGATCTTCATGGCGAACCTCGTATTGCCCTCTGATTTGATTTACGACGAGCTTTGAGTCGCCGTAGGCTTCCAGATGTTTTACCCCCAGCTGCTGTGCTAGCTGGAGTCCCATATTGAGTGCATTGTACTCGGCCACGTTGTTGGAGCACGGCTTCGAAAGGGAATAAGCACGCTGGATGACCAGCTGATCGGGGGAGACTAGTACCACCCCCACTCCTACGATGATTTGGCCTTTGGGGCCTGTTCTTGAAGCGCCATCGAAAAACATCCGCCAGACAAAGCCTTCTTCGGTGACGTTTGATTCTTGGACCTCATCCGGGATGTCTTCATAGAGTCTTGAGGACTCCGGGATGGGGTGTGCAGCTAAGAAGTCGGCTAGAGCTTGACCCTTAACAGCCTTTTGTGGAACGAACACCATGTTGTATGGCGTTAGCAAGATCGCCCATGTGGCTAGCCGGGAGTTCAGTGATCCTGGCTTCGTCATGAGGACCCTGAGCGGATTGACTCGGGAAATGATGTGAATTGTCTGGCCCGAGACATAATGACGAGTCTTTTGGATGGCAAATACTAGAGCCAAGCACTCCTTTTCAACGGGGTTGTACCGGTGTTCGGCCCCGATAAGAGTTCGGCTGAGGTAGTAGATCGCTTGCTCATAGCCTGTGTCGCTGTTCTGAGCTAGCAGGGCACCGAGGGAATGATCCATGGCACGGACGTAGAGAAGGAATGGTTTGCCAGCGACGGGTGCCACCAGAACTGGAGGGCTCGTCAGGTAGGCTTTGATGTCATCGAAAGCCTTTTGGCATTCCTCTGTCCAGACGTAAGAGACTCCCTTCTTCATGAGTTGGGTGAAGGGTTGACATTTGTCGGAAAGGTTTGCTATGAACCTTCGGATGTACGCCAGACGTCCCTGTAGGCCTCGAAGTTCTCGAAGATTCTTCGGAGGGTCCATATCAAGAATTGCTTTGGTCTTCTCGGGATCGACATGAATGCCTTTCGCCGTAATGATGAAGCCCAAGAACTTTTTGCTCGAAACCCCAAGGAAGGATTTAGCGGGGTTCATCTTGAGTTGATGCGCCCGCATGAGGTTGAAGAATGTCTTGAGGTCTTGCAGGTGATCTTCTTTAAGACGGCTCTTGACTGCGATGTCGTCTACATAGCATTCGACTGTCTTGCGAAGGTGCTGACAGAAAATGGTGCTCATAGCACGTTGGTATGTCGCACCAGCATTCTTCAAGCCGAAGGGCATCACTGTGTAACAGAAAATGCCCTTTGGAGTCCTGAATGATGTATGTTTTACGTCATCGGGGAACATCTTGATCTGGTTGTAGCCCGAATACTCGTCCATGAAAGACATGCGCTCGAAGCCATATGTGTTGTCGATCATCACGTCGGTGATTAGAAACGGGAATTTGTCCTTCGGGCAAGCAGAGTTGAGGTCTCTGAAGTCGATACAGACTCGTATCTTCCCATTCTTCTTGGGGACGGGGATGACGTTGGCTACCCAATCTGGGTGTTGCTCTTCACGGATGAAACCGCTGGTCAAGAGTTTGTCTACCTCCTGATCGATGGCGTTCATGATGTCCGGACGGAAGTGCCGCTATTGTTGTTTGATAGGCTTGGCATCAGGTAAGATGTTCAGCCTATGCATCGCAATCTAGGGATCAAGTCCCGGCATATCTTCGTAGCTCCAGGCGAAGACGTCGATATATTCTTTAGCCAGCTGGATTAAAGATTCTCGGTCTTCTTCTTTGAGGCTTTTGCTGATGAAGATGGGTTTGGAAGAAGATCCATCCCCAAGGTCGATCTGCTCGACTTCGTCTTCGGTGGAAAGTTCACGTAATTCAAAACGAGACTCCCATTGTTGTCCCAAGCGTTGAGCCCAGGGTTCTTCTTCGAAGAATTCTGGCGCTTGGTCTTCGCCTTCTTCTTCTTGTGATTGTGCAGATGTCATGTTGGCGGCGCATCAGACTCGACATCAGTCTCGGTCACGTTCACTGTCATGACACGGCCGGGAGTGGATGGATGAGTTGAGGCCTCACTCTCGGCCTCACTCCCTTGTAGGGGAGTTGCCTCCCCTGAAGCTTCGTCTGGGCTACCCCCGGCTATGTTCGGGAGAACATTCACCACAGGCGCATCTGCAAGGGCCTGATTACCCTCAGCACCGTCTTGAAGGGCCCCTTCATCACCGGAACTCGGGTTCGCAAATACTAGGCTACCCCCAGCTATGTTCTGGGGGATATCCTCGTCTTCAGGAGCTTCTGAGAGGCTGACTTCGCCTCGAGGATCTGCCCCAAGTGTGCTTTGGACACACTCGTCTTCGGAAGGAGGCTCGACAAGGGTCTGACTACCCCCAGTTTCCTCCAAGAACTTCTTCCTCGCTCGAGTACCTTCGAACACTCCGGAGGATGAGACAGCTGTCTTGGTTTTTCTCGGCTGGCTCTTGGACGAGAAAGAGAGGCTGCCAATCATTTTTCGGACTGACAAGGAGTTGGAGATCACGTTGCATGAAGCAATTATTGGTTCCTCTTCTGTTGACACCTTCTTTCCGAGGCGACATCGGATGGGTGTCGATGATTGCAGCCGCTGGAACACTGACTGCCTTGGTGGGACTGCCGTTTTGCAACAGCAGTTGATGGTGACCACAACACAAGTATGCCCCATGAGAGGCGCATCGTGCTTGTCAGTTAACTCTCCTGATCGACGCTTGTGAGTAATCACGTTGCGCAGATCGTTGGAGGAGAGTGCCACCTTCGCACCCCCTTCAAGCGCATGACAAGGCCAAGCGCCGGGGTGGTCAAGTGAGTGCTGCGTCCCCTGATCTAATACCAAACAGGCATCCCGATCAGTAGTGGGGGAACCACAGCATTTGGAGTGACTTGAATGGACTTCGAACGCACCACCGGAGGAGGCACGGGAGTTCAAGACCACTGGATTTGCCTTGCTCGACTTGGTTGTGCACGCAGTAGATGCGCCCAAGTGAGACAAGAGCTTTGAAGGTCGGCTCGTTCTCGGTACCGCAGCACTCGAGTCGACCTTGTACAACTTACCATCAACAACGCGCATGATTGTGAGCGCATGCTTCTGGCTTATTGCTGGCATAGCACGTTTGGGACGCATGGCCCGTGCTGTCTTAGACTTCTTCGTACCAGGCTGCTGGGGCGCGTAGTACTCAGAATCCAAATTCTTCTCGCCACTACAGCGAGTGAGTCTGTCAAAGACAGAGATCTTCTGTGGCGCATCAGAGGTGATGCGCGGGGCATTGGCTGCGCCCCTGCTCCGTCGACGCATCTTCTTCGCCTGAAAGGGAGATGGCTGGGGAATGTGGTTAGCCGCATTTTTCCCCGAGAGATACACTGCACCAGCGGGCGCATCTTGGTTGCTGAGGACGTCAGCAGGAATGGAAGGCTGGATAGGCACATCCCCTTCGGTGGTGGTGCCCGAGGCGTCGACCTTGCGTACCCAGACTCGGCGGGTCTTCTTCGGCTTCGGCAGCCGCTTCGAAGGACTCGTACTGCCTTCAGATATGAACTCCTCATACGCCTGTTGATTGAGGCGTACGACCAACGACTTGTGGGAGGAGCCCACCTTCACGTCGTCGGACTGTAACACAACTTTCTCGGTGGAGGAGAAAGAGGTCCCCAGCAGTGTCGCCAGCTTGTTTGCCATTAAAATTCCTTGATTGTAAATTTTAATACAAACAGAACAGTGTTATAATATAGGACTTAGACGTAGTCCTAGGAGTACACTTTTGTTTAATCTGGGTCCCTTGTGCCGATGGAGTGAGTGGTAATGCGTTGACTCCGTTGACGATCTGACGACGGTTATCGGTTTTCTGAAGGTCTAGATTGCTTGGGTGCTGGAGCTTGCTGAGAGGAGGAAAACGTTGAGTGTCTGTATCTGCCTCTCTGGTGGTGCGAAGCCTCTGTCTGTTCGCTGTGGAGGTTGATATGTATGCACGTAGATTGATCCGTGTGTGTGTCTAAAAGAAGGAAATGATCCCTCTATTTATAGTTTTGCAGGCTGGCTGCTTATGCGCGCATATATAGGATACGCCTGTACGTGGGGACGCCACGTGTTGATTGCTGATGGAGGCGCATGGACGATGCGCCCTGATCGAGGGGGTTGACTTCTTCATGTTGCTGTTGTGAACCGGCACGTAGCAGAGAAGAAGATCTTTCTGTTGCTGAGATCTTGGATAAATTGAGTCAAAGGACACGTGTCATCGACCCATGGCTTGAAGCTCGGATTTGATGGGGGGAATGATCTGGTAGGATGCGCCTAGGATTGGGCGCATGAGGAGACTTTGGCTCGTAACCTTTAGGAGTCACGAACCATTCTGGGTGCATGGCTTTTGAGGCGCATGCAGAGCTTCAGTAGTGACTTTACTCCTGTCTTTTAGGATCTGGGAGAAGTCTGGGGCGCATGGCTTTTGAGGCGCATGCGGAGTTATAACAGTGACTTTCCTTCTGTCTTTAGGGATCAGTGAAAAGTCTGAGGCGCACAGCTTTTGAGGCGTATACAGATTTGGGCGCATGGCCGCGGAGGCGCATGCGAGCTGGTTGGGTGGCCATGTGGCAGTAGCCGTCGGAGAGGAGTAATAATGATGCTGACGTTGGCGATGCTTTGTCTTCTGAAAAAGCTGCCGACTGCTCAGACTTTGGGAGGCGTGCTGCCAACTCTGTCAGTTCAGTATTTAATGTTTGTGACATTCGATGGACAGCTGACTGGGCACGTCAGTTGGCATTCCACTAGGCGTATAGGGACGCATGGAGGGCGCATCCCTGTGATGTACTTGGTGCTGAAGGGCACGTCTGTGTGATGCGCTTGATGTTGAAGGGCGCGTCTGTGTGATACGCGGTCTGGCCGACGCATCTGCTTCGTGACACGTCTTTTATGGTGCAACTGTTACGTTCTTCGAGTGCTTTAAATAGCCGTTTTGACTTGGCTGAATTCGAAGCGTCTGGTTCATCCATTTAATGCAAATTCATTGTACAAAATTCGGAGAGCCATCCACTTGGAGCATGGGTTTGATTTGTCCGGCCTATAAATAGTGGTATGGAGAGAGGGTTGGCCCCTCGTTCTCTCACGTCTTTTCGACATGAACTTGTGTGCTCGAATGCCTTTTGTTGACGAGAGGCTCCCGAGGGTGAAGATGCGACGCAGTGTCTTCTTTGATGCATTTGAAGGTGACTGTTACATCCAAAAGGCGGAGTCGAGGGCTTTCGAGGCAGGTGGAAGGTGCCTGTTGCATCCAAAGATAGGGATGTACGGGCCTCGTTTCCGTTATTCTGGAAGAGCCGTAGATCAGAATGGCGGTGCTAGGCTCTTTCTTCCTTCAAAGTGGGCGTTGCCCACTCTGGTTGTGTTGAAAGCTGCTCCTTTAGCCGTGGTTTCGATCACGGTCTTCCTTCGCCTTTGGAGGCTCTTTCGAAGCCTTCTCTGGCCACAGATTTGCGGTGCTCTTCTCTTCCTCGGTTCCAGCCAGAGGGTTAAATGCTTCATTAGTCGAAGCATTTATCAGGTGAGCCTGGCTGGAAGAGCGACACATAACTGGGCTGCTGAAGGGATGCACATAACTGGGGATGCACATAACTGAGCTGCTGAAAGGATGCGCCCTGCTGAGTGCGCTTGGTGGGATGTGCCTGGTTGAGGGCGTATGGTGATTGCTGTGCCTGACTGTAGGCGCATGGTGGTTGCTGCGCCTGACTGGAGGCGCATGGTAGTTGCTGGCTGTAGACTTAGGATCCTTTCTTTGTAGAAATTTTCCTTTGTACAATCTTCCTTAGACATGTAATAGACTTTTAAATGTGAAATAAAAAGTTCTCTTTCAATATCTATATTTATTGCTTTTTGCTGTGAAGCACTTTGTCCAAGCTTTGGCACATGTAGTCTGGCACATAGACTTTTTGGTTCTGAAATTCCATGCTTCTACAGACCTTCTTCGACTTCAAGAATTGGAGGCACTCGATGAGAAGCGATTAATGGCTCAGCAACATATTGAGCTATATCAAGCCCGCATCTCGAAGACTTTCAACCGCAAAGTTAAAGTTAGAGCCTTTCAGCAAGGAGAACTTGTTCTAACGGTCAGACGTCCTATGACTATGACTCACATGAGCAAAGGCAAATTCGATACGAAGTGGGAAGGACCTTATATTGTCAGCAAAGTTTTTTCAAATGGAGCATATCAACTTGCAGAATTAGATGGTCGAGTTGCAATGATGCCTATCAATGGCAAATTCCTCAAGAAATACTATGTATAAATATAACATAAATTTATGTAAATATGATCAGAAAATTCATAAATAAAGTTTGATTTTTATTTTCATCATAAATGATGTTACATGATATCAAGGAAGATCACTGTCATCCTTATCGACATTGGGACGGGGACCATTGTCGTCTTTATCAAAGACATAATCAACAAAAGAGCTGAGAACATCTTTGCTGGAACCCACGAGGAACTTACAGGTAGCCATCCACTTGGCCTCTTCCTCTTCAGTCTTTCCTGGTTCAAGCAGGAAGTCCAGGATATCTTGCGGTGGTTTGGGTGCAGACGAACCTTCGC
Source organism: Iris pallida (assembly GCA_029216955.1). Lineage (NCBI taxonomy): Eukaryota > Viridiplantae > Streptophyta > Magnoliopsida > Asparagales > Iridaceae > Iris > Iris pallida. Next base: position 11,222,129 of record JANAVB010042420.1, read on the forward strand.
CTGTCTCTGTCTGCTTTGGCTGGACCAGTTCGGCCGGATGTTCTTCAATGCCCGCTTCAACCTTTGGGGTGACTTCGATTTTCTTGGATGCGTCTTCGGACGACATCTTTTTGTTATGAAGTGGAAATAATCATTCCTTTCAAATTTCTGTTCTATTTATAGGCAGAGATTCTCAAAATAATGAAACGTCACATTCATCTGACGGTTCGTCCGTTTATTTATCATCACCTGACGGTTCATCCGTTCATATTCATCTGACGGTTCATCCGTTCATTTATTATCACCCGACGGTTTGTCCATTCATTTACATCCATCTGACGGTTATCCCGTTCATTCATTATTATTTGACGGTTTATCCGTTCATCATCATCCGACGGTTTATCCGTTTATTACGACGATTCATTTTTTGTTCATTTTCATCCACATCAGTAACTTATCATCTTTGATTAAGTTATCTATTGAAATAATAATATTCAACAAAATATATTCTGCCATGTCCATATTACCTCTGAGCAGATATAATGAATATAATTATTTTCTACAAAATCATCAAGAAATATATCATGTCTTGCACCTCTGAATATATTTTCTATCGCTATTATTTTATATCTGAATAAGATATGCAAGAAATAATAGAGCTACAACAAAATGTCTTTTATTGATCAAAATTTAAGACATTACATAGCAAAAGAAAAACGAGAAGATACAAATAATTCTTTCTATTAAGACGGAGGCATTATCAGATTTGCAATTTGTTGCTTCAAAATTTGCAACCGTTCTTTACGAGATGTCATCACTCTCCTTCTGGCCTCTTGTATCCAGATTCTTCATTAAAAACGGGCATGGTCACCATTCGGCGAGTGATTTCCGCATCATGAGCTGCTACAAACTCATTTCTTTCATGAGTTAGAGCATCAATTTGTTGGACTGAAGTTTGATGCTCTGTAACTTCATTCTCCAGTTCTTCTTCGAGACGAGCAATCTCTGCCCTCAGCTCGGCAATCCTTCTCTCTCTCCTCTCAGCAGCTGAGATCACTGATTCCAACTTGGAGTTATATTCAGCAGATTTAGTAGTGTAGGCATCCAAGAGGTTCTGGAGATTCACTCTTTCAATCGCAGCTGCCTGAGCCATTTGTTCAAATTTTGCCTGCACTAAAGGCTCTACTTCCCCTTTGTTGAGATCTTTATAATTCTTTATGGAGATCTCCAGCTCATTCAAGATATGGTCAAGGAAAGTGGCCTGAGCCTCATCACCTTACTCTCGGATGGCCTTCACCAAGAAAGAGGTTGGACCTCTAACCAAAGAAATCAGCGTCTGCTTTGTCCATCATTCTATTTATCAAAGGTCCCAAGGACTCGAAGAAGCATCTAGTGAATGATTGGATTACAAGCTGATTAGTCGCCAGAGCACCAGGAGTCGCAGCTACTCCTGTTGATGACGAAGCAGCATGATGCTCAACTTCTCGTATCTGAACAGCAGGCTCTTTGAATAACGGAACCAAAGTTGAGCTGGTTGCTCCTCCTGGTTGTTCCTCTGTAAAATTGAATACTGTCACTTTACCTGTCATTGGCTATTAATAAAGAGAATCAAAAGTGAAAAAGTCTTACCATGGGTGGATCCAGCAATAGGCCTATCATCTGCAGGGACAGACTTTAGTTGAGTAGAAGTAGCTTCAGACGCTACGGCCTGGCTACTTCCTGTTTCAGAGCCACAAGACAAATGGCGGCTGCTACTGGCAATTTTCGTTGCCAGTACTATATCCATACATGTTGGAGGAGCAGAAGAAGATCCGGGTTCTGTATGAATAAAAGTAACGATGTTAGCTATCAAACTACTTATTAAAAGAAGATCGCTAATTTCATTACAATACCTTCGGGAGCAGCAACTGGAGTTTTCTCCACATCCACCTCTTCATCGGCAATCTTCTCCGGAGATCTCGGCACCTCAGCCTCCTTTTCAGGAGTCAGAGTATCTCGAGGGGATGTCTGAATATCAACATTTTCTTCCAGATTTTTTGTCTCATCAGCAGCTTCTGATGAGGTGCTCTCTTCGTTCTCACTGTCCTCAGGAACCTCTTCGCTAGCAGCATCAGCGGCAGGATCAGCTTCTTTCTGATAACCGAAGTCACAATCATATAAAGCGTCGATCATTAAACGATCTTCTTCAACAAGACTTGCTCCCGATGTGGCAGGGGGATAGATTTCCGCTGTTGTTGGCAAAGAAGATCGTACGACATTATGCTCTTCCTCTACAATATTATCTCTGGGCTCTTCAACCTCATTTTTCTGGTCCAGCTCTTTTCTCTGCTTAATTTTCTCTCTCTGCTCTGGACTGGGAGTTTTATTCCCAGACTCAGAAATAGGAGTGGGAGAGGGCATGGTGAGTCCCGCTGCAGCGTCTATCACGATCGAAGACAAAACTTGTCTTCTGCGGACCAACCTTTTCCTTCTATGCAGAGGTCTCTCAGGACTCTCTGCATCTATTGTTTTGACTTGTTTTTGAATAGAGGTCGGTGTGGCAGCTTCTTCCCGCTGAATTGTCTCGGCCAGCTGCCGAGATTGAGATCTGGTAGTAATCTTTTCCGAAGAATGATTCAAGATCAGTTTCTTCTTTGCAACTGGAACGGAAGGTTCCTCTCTCCTTCTCTTCTTGGCTGGAGATTTAGCAACCTTCAAAGAAATACGCAGTGGCGCGTTAACCTCTTCAGGGAACATAGCGTCCCTCGAAACTTCTAAGGGTGCATCTACTAGCGCGTGCACCTCATCATTACCTAGGAGTGACATGATGACTCCTCCCTTCCTCAATCTTGTTGCAGACGCGAAGCTATCCGCAAGATTGAAGTTCTCTGCAAAAGTGTTCGCTGATGTATAGAACACTGAATAGGTAAACAGCATACGAGGGCCATGACTACTGTTCACCGGCATCGAGAACGTTGCTTTCGTATCTCGAGTGTTGTAATAAGCCCAAGCTCGGGCTCCATCTATCAAGAAACCTTTTCCTTGTAGGCATGTGATAACATTACCTACATAGAATTGGTCATATCCAAACTGCCGAGCAAACCGACTGGGAAGATATGGCTCCAAGAAGCATTCTTCTTAAAATCGGTATACCAAGTGGGATGGACGAATTGTCTTCAACTAATTAAAAGCTGTACGACTCAAAGGTTGCATCTTTTAGTCAACCATGTTGGTCAGCATTTATTCATATCCGGCAGGAGGATAAGTGCAATAAAAGTTCCACCCTTTACCAAGATTCAAAGCATATCTGCAATCTCTCAAAGAGGTGTATTTTCACTTACCATGAGAGTATCTTCGCAAAAAGCTGCCACCAACTGGTCCCATGTTGGGGTCCATCAAAGTAGGATGGTGTAGAAGCAACCACCCGAAGAGATAAGTATACGACAATTCTAGCTGAGGAAACTCTTTCTCGCCCTTAGCTTTCAGCATCAAATTGACGTACCGGCGGAGACCGGCGTTCAATCTACAAGTCATTGTCGATAAAAGATCCATCTTGTAGCCAAAGACTAATCGAACGGCGGCAAAAAGAACACCGTGATGGAAGCGGTCTACGGCACTTGATCCAGGGACGACGAACCGACGGAGCCAGTACGTCAATCCTGCTAATTGGGCTTCTTTTGACATGAATCGATATCCCACTCTCATATAACTCTCGAGAGTGTCACCTTTCTTTAAAGGAGGACATTGATAATCGTCCTTGATCTTTTCATCCAAATCCCCACTTAACTCCATCAACTTCACCACTTCACTGCTGCTCAATGGTTTAAAGAAGTCGGGATAGCATTTATCATGTTCCTTGGTCTTCTTTTCTTTAATATGGTTGATGAACAGATAAGGCAACCATTTAGACGAATAGCAGGTATTAGATGTACTACTTTCATAAAACAGAGAACAGATTTTATAATGACATAGCAGTTCTTCGAAGACTGCTACCATCTCTGCGTTCTCTTTTTGAAGTTTTTCCAATTCATCATTAGTTGGGACAAATTCCTCATACGAGGCATCCCTCATCGGCAAGTAAGAGATGTACTGCATCTCGTGAAGGGCAAACCCAATCTCCCCGCAGGTAGTCATAAAAGTTCCTGTCCTGTAATTGTATCTCTCTGCTAGAGCCAGGAATAGATACGAATTGGGAGCAAAACCATAAACAGTGGCATGCACTGCTTGATACAAGTTGATCTGTTGAAGTTTGTCTTCAAACTTAGTCAAAATCCAGTTTGCTATACAATTCCATCTCTTACAGTCTGGATTCACCAGTCCAGTTAATCTGAGGTCTTGATCTGGATACCTCCCTTCAACTTTCGCGAACTCATTCGCGAATATTGGAACTCTCACAGGCAATAACAAAGAAGAATTTTTCGACAGAATACAACCGGGCTTCAAACCTCTGAGCAAGACACTGTACCGTTCTGAAGAGCTGTAGAACATGTCTTTCTTGTCAGACCCCTTCTTCACATAAATCTTTCCTGGACGGGCATCCTGAAAAGGTGTGAGATTCCATTCTATTTTCCTTGGATAGCTTGCATGAGCATATCGAGATAAGGGAAGGCAGCGGGAGACATCTGGTATCGAGATTGTCCTTTCTTCTTGATGGACAAACCGTTCCTCCATCCGTGGCTCGGCTGAGAGCTCTTCTCAAAAGCCTCGCCAAACAGAAATAAAGGCTTCTTGTGAATAATGCATCTACCGACTCCAAAGGTTGTCCATTCATCAGACATAATAGAGTTTCATTATCTTGGGCCACCAAAATAGCTTGGCAGGAAGCTGGTAGATCATACTGTGGATAATGCACATGAGACAGGTCCTCTTTATATTCCGATTCTGAAAGAGTTCCTACAAAGTTCTCATATCCCGGATCTTCTCTGGTATTAACTGCATCAATCAGAGAAAACAAAAATTCAGCACAAAAAAAAATCAATGATGCTATCATTAGACTGCGCAACCATCAGATTGCGCAACCATCAGATTGCGCAACCATCAGATTGCGCAACTATCAGATTGCACAACCATCAGATTGTGCAACCATCAGATTGCGCAACCATTCGATTGCGCAACAAACAGTTTGCGCCAGCATCAGATTGCGCTAGAAATCCTGCGCAATTCAGCAGATAGCGCTGACTTTTGTCAGCGCAGTTCAACTGATTGCACAAGAAATTATTCTTCATAAAAATGAAGAATAAACTGTTTTGTGCAACCAAAACCCTAAAAAGGGTGGCGCAGTATGATCATCTCCATTCAAGGGGATCAGAGAACACAGATCAGAATTATCAGAGAGTCCAGGAGTTCTTGTCCAAGTGCTGCTGCATTCTTCCGAGGCTTTTGCCTTCAATTCTCTGAGGCTTTTGCCTTCAAATCAACTTCAGAGGCTACCGTCTTCAAAGTTCATATCGTCCAAGGGATAAAGCAATCATCTTCTAGATTAGATTCCTACAGTTGTACTTTTCCAGAATTCTTGTAATCTTTATAAAGTTTGTATCAATAAAGTTTCATACTTTTATTTTTGCAAACAAACAGTTGTAGAAATGGTGAAGGTCTTACATAAGACGACTAAGCCCACCTTGGAGAAGGACCTCCATAAGCTATCTCTTAAATATGACAGGCTGAGCCGAGAGGGTGAGATTTGCTTGGCTCGTGAGGAAACCACCATTCGTGCTATGGCTGAAACTAATGAGCAGCTCCTCCAGCTCCAGGCCAGGCTGGCATCTCTGGGGACTGAGCTCCAAGCCACTCGTCAGGAGAGAGAGAGAAGATTTGCAAGGAGAGTGCTGAGGTCACACGAGCCTCTACTGCTCTAGAGGGAGCTCTGAAGAAATTAGAGGAAAATTGGCAAGCCCATGCACATCTTGAGAATGCTGAAAAGCTATCCCAAGAAGCTGAACGCCGAGTCAGACTGAGAATTGAGCGCTCAACTGCACAGCTGGAAGATATTCTCACCAAGCTATGTGTTGCTGATGAGTAGTGAATTTCCCTCATTCCTTTTTTTTTGAGATGCAGTCTTGTGAATGTAACTGATTTTGAATAAGCAGATACATTCACTCCACTCAGAGGGGCTTGTACTTGAGGGTTTAATGCAGCATTTTGATAAAGAATATTCCCCTGAGAGACTTTTTGTGGACCTATTGCCCTTTTGTGCATTTGGAAATACGAACAAATAGATTTGAATGATATTTTGTGGACCTACTACTCTTTGGTACACCGATGGTACGAGTAATAGATTAGGATAACTTTTATGGACTTATTGCCCTTTTTGTGTACTGGCGATGCGAGTACTGATAATAAGTGGAGAGAAAACCAACATATTTACTCAGAGGTAATGAGGACGTGGTAAATATGGGTCTAAAGTAGAGCCTCCCTACTCAGAGGTAATGAGGACGTGGTAGGAGTGGGCCTAATGGGGATACACAGAACAACCCAGAGGTGCTATCAACGTGTAAGTTCTATGTATTGGGTGGTTTGTTTGTGATGGACGGGAAAACAACTCAGAGGTAATATGAACGTGGTTGTTTTTCCCGTTGGGGAATTTTGTGGACCTATTATCCTTTTTGTGCACCGATGGTGCGAGTAATAGATTATGATAAGTTTTATGGACCTATTACCCTTCTGCGCACTAGTGGTGCGGGTAATAGATTTTGAAACAAAATCCAACAGAGGTGATATATGACAAAACGTTAAGGCAGAAGTTCAGAGGTATCAATGTACATGACTTGTCACTCGGAGAGATGCAATATGAGTCCCCTCGAGGGGAACAGAGTACAAGTTCGGAGGTACCTGATGTACATAACTCGACACTCTAGGCAGTATATATATATATATATATATATATATATATATATATATATATATATATATATATATATATATATATATATATATATATATATATATATATATTGATCTAATCGGCAGCCTCTTATTGATGAAATAAGGAACTTTGTCCACGGGGATTGCATCATCAGGAGAGGGACTATCCGTCTGTGCCACCAGGTACTTGGCGAGTTCTACGTCCTCTTCGGCTACCCCATGCGAGCCCAAAGGTCGGGATGCTGTCTTGGGCAACTTGACCACCAAGGGTTGAGCTTGTGATATTGGCTTGCCTGAGTGTGTCGGATTGGCACTTGGTTGCCGGCTCGTCTTGGGAAGACGGATGATAATTTGCTCGGCAAGGGACTTTGTGTCTTCCGGTTGCCTTTGATTGGATTTTGGCAACTGGATCACCATCGACCCTATGACGGGTTTTGGCTCTTGGCTTTGGGAGTCGGATGACCATTGGTTCCGACTGCGCATCTTGGACGAGAGAACCGGGCACCTCTTTATGCAAAGTTGCGACAAGGGGTACGACTTTACCTGATTTACGGGCCTGGAGATAAATTTTCCAGGGTTCTTCTGGCCCTGTGATAGCCTCCAGATCTTCAGTTATATGTTTCCTGGATTCGTCATATAGACAAGCCTCCGAAGAGTAATAAGACTCAACCCCTTTGAAGGGATCCATGTCGGCGAATTCAGTCTTCACGAACCCATGCTTACTGACATACTTGAAGCACTGGTGAAGTGTAGATAGCACGATCATGTAGTCATGTATCCATGGATGCCCCAGGAAGATGTTGTAGGACGTGTCTGCATCTATGACATAGCAGGTAACCTTCGTTCTCAGGTCACCAATCTGACATTTCAAGCGGATCTTCCCTAGGGGATAGCTCATTCCCGAGTTAAAACCGCTAATGGCAGTATTGTAGGCGGTGCATAGGGATGCCCAGGACTTGAAGTAAGCATTTCGGGATGATGCTTATCGACGAGCCGTAGTCGATATGTATCCGATCCACCTTGATGTCGCCTATGTATCCAGTGTAGTACAAGGGGCGATCATGCATGTTGGTCTTAATCAACATGTCATATGGAGTAAATATGATGTTGGGTATTGCATCTGTGCCATTACTACCCTGTAGATCTGCTGACGGGTCTTCCCCTGGAGGCTTGACCTGAGCTAAGTAGGCGTCAGTATTTTGGAGTGCTTCGCTCAATGCGACATGAAGATCCTTGGAGAGCCTTAGGAGCTCGTATAACGACAACTTTGCTGGCGTATTAGCCAATTGTGCTAATATGTCAAAGTTGTAAGGTCTCTCCAGCCCCTGAGGTGCATCATTACGGAGTATCCTGTCGAAGCGGGTTTCTTTTGGCTTGGACTTATCTGCCGGTAGAGGCTGAGGCAGCCTTGGAAAATCCGAGACAGGCAACGTTGTCGGCTGAGGACTTTGACTGAATTGTCCAGTATGGGCTGGACTTGTGCTCTAGACCGGGTAATAACGGCTGCCGCTTCCTCAGCTTCGGCTGAAATTGTATGACATGATCTAGACTTCCTGCCCTTTTTCTTGTTGGTAGGAGATGACACCGCCTGGGTAACTTCGGCTACTAAGTCCGGGTGCACCCACATGATTTCTCATTACGAAGTGGTGAGAGGTACCAGTCCAGATGTCTGGTTTCGAACGGGTGGAAGATTGGTAACCTCCATCGTCGCCCGAGGGACATATGTTACCCCGTCTGGAGTGCTTGTTGGAGGGAAGTTGTCGAACTGAATTGACACCATGTACGCCGCCATGGTAACCTCTTCAAAGTCTATCAACAGAGCTTTGGAGTCAATAAGACTCTGGATGTACCGCTTTAATTGGAAGTAGTCATGAGTGGAATGATGGACATAGCGGTAGAAGTGACAATAATTTGGGTCCTCTATTGCTGCTGCTCGGGGCTCGCGCCTTGGTGGAGGAAGCTGGATCCTACCCCCTTGCAAGAGTATATCGAAGATAGGTTTGACATGACTATCTTCAAATAAGTAATTCATCTTGGGCCACTGACCTTCCGTCTGTTTTTGTTCGGGCTTCTGAGTCGCATCAGCAACCATGGCCTGTTTGCCTTTATTGTCCCGGTTGGAGGTACCGCCACTATTGTTGTTGCTGGAGGTGGAACCAGGGCGTTTGCCATTATTCTCTCCATCTGGGATGTGTAATCCCAACTGGCGAGCCTTCTTCAATTTTGCCTCCGCATTGGTAGCACTTATAATGAAGGTCGTCCAATCCCTGAACTGATCGTCGCCCATCCAGAGACTATTGCGAGGAGCAACTTCTTCTAGCAGATTTTAATCAAGGAGCTCTCGGGATTGCCTTGGGACAATCTCATTGCGGTTTGGCGGAACCGCTCGATATAGTTCCTTGTTAGCTTCCTCTCTTCCTGAACGACGTCCATGAGAGATGACATCGTCACATCATGCCCCACTTCGTAGAATCTCTCCAGGAACATATGCTTGAAGTCGTCTAAATAATGGATGCAGTTGTCGGAAAGGTTGCGGTACCAATCGAACGCGATTCCCTCTAATGCTCCGATGAATAATCGTGTGAAGATGACGTCACTATACGGCAAGTGGTCGGTTGTGACCTCAAAGTAAGTCATATAACGACTAGCAGTGGTCTTTTCGTCATATGAATCGATATAAAATGACTTGTAACATGGTGGAAAAGGCACATCTCTCCATGCAACGGGATATGACTGCCGTATTCTGAGGTCCCGAGAGGAGTCTCAGGTATTGAACATTGCTCGAAGCTCCTGGACTTCCCTTATCGCCTCCTTGGCTTCGTCCACAGCTGAAGGAACGAATGCTCCTAAAGGATCATCACCCAAAGGAGGGGCGATTGTGTTGGAGTCCGCGTTGACTGCGGGTCCCACGCTTGTTTGTCCGGGCATCCTTGCTGGTTAAGTTGGCAAGGCAGCTTTGATTTCGTCTACAGACTTGACCAAGGACAGGAGCATGGCTTCAAGTACTTCTAGACATTGTCGGTCAGTAGGTGCTTCATGATCATCGTCGGCCATAAAGACTGTCCTCACGTGGGTAGAGGTGGAAAGGATCATAGCAGAGGTGCTCTTTGTGTCGTACCCTTGTACAGAGAAATCGTCGGGGAATGTTGGAATATCATCTTTCTCGGACTCGGAAGGGGTGCTACCCCCTGTGCAGGAAGCCGCATCGTCTTAGCGAGGGTGGTGGCCCTCAGGGAAGTCCAAGTCTGTTGCACATGTAGGATCTCTACCCCCTGTGTGTGCTCTTGATACACTGGGTTGTCGCATATATTGAAGGGACTGCTACCCCCCAGCTTCATCTACTCTCAAAGAGACCGAAGGTGCACCCCTAGGTGCTGGAAGCTTCTTTTTGGATCGAGTGCCTAAATAGACACCTCCTGTGGTTGTCGGCGGCAACCCTCCAGATAAGAGTTTCCTTACAATATTGGCCGAGATTGTTGGGCTGGAAGAGCCTGTCTTCTTTCCTTCCTTGCTGGGAGGAACCTTCTGATTTGAATTACAAGAGGCGAAAAAAAACTCCTCGTCTTCCAAAATTTGCACATGTTTCTCGAGTTGTTGCCGGACAGGTGCTGGCTGCTATAGTCTTTGAAAAACGGACTGCCGATCTTCAGGTGCTGTCGACTTATCGCAGTAGCAGTTGATGATGACTTGGGTGCAACGACGTCCTGAGAGGGACTCATCACATGCCAAGGTTGCCTCTTTGCGTTTGTGAGTGATCACCTAACGCAAGCCGATAGCAGGCTGATCTACCTTTGCATCAAACTTATGGACTCGGGTATCTCGAGCACACAGATGCGTAGGTATCATGTTTGCTCCCAGATCCGAGGCTAGTAAAAGCACTTTCTCTCGATCATTGGAGGAAGACTTTAAAGACCCACCCTGTCCGTTAGCCCTGGGGGACTGGACGCAGGTGGTTCTGCACAACTTTCCATCAGGAGCCCGCATAACAGTTAACGGTGCCTGCTGACGATCAGCAACTTGGACAGTTGACTGGGCTTTTTGGGCCCTCACTGTCCTAGACTTCTTTGACTTAGCACCCGAAGGCACATAGTAAAAAAAGTCCAGATTGATACATCCCACTTTCTCAATGGACCGCATGGAGTCGGGCCCGCATGAGAGACGGTTGAACACAGAGCTTCTGACAGGGCCGCATGAGACACCCTGCCTATGGCCAGGATTGGCTTCTGCATGGGCCATCTTCATGCGGCCAGAGTTGGCTGTCGTATGGGCCATTTGTATGCGGCCAGAGTTGGCTGCCGCATGGGACGTCTTCCTGTGGCTAGAGTTGGCTGCCGCATGGGTTGTCTGTCTGCGGCCAGATATCGCTGTCGCATGGACAGACTGTCCATTTCTCTTATGCGACCTCTTCTTTGTCTGTATGGATTTCCCTTGTACCCCCAAAAACTCAGTATCGTAGTGTTTTTCATTGCTGGATTTGGGGACAGTGGGGTCCTTTGCGGTCGAAAGTAAGGCCACAATAGAGCTTCGATCACCATCTTGGGCTGCAGAAGGAGCTTCTTCGAGAACTTGGTCAGGGCAACAATTTTGTGCTTCGACGTCCTGCAAGTTCTCTTTGGGTTGGTTCGCTTCTGTGACTGGCTGGCGCTCCCTTCAGAGAGCATTTCTTCGAAGGCTTGGTGGTCAAAATGAACCACAAACATTTGCTGCGTAGAGCCGAGCTTGGACGCATCAGATTGCATCACCAGCTTCTCATCAGAGGAGAAGGACATCCCCAGCAGAGTCGCCATCGTGTTTTCCATTAAATATCAAAGACAAGTATTACAGAAATACTGAAATTGATTGCAAACTCGCTTGTACAAAGAAGAGCCTAGAAAGAAATCCTAGAAAACAATTTAAGTATAATTGTTTAGTTTTTGATTCTGGGGGGTGACGGTGGAGGCTCGGGAAAGTGTATCAACTCTGTCTTACTCCTTGGACTATCCGACGCAGTCTTTAGCTCTTGAAGAAATTGTCTTTCGAAGGTTGCCAGCCTTTTGCAGGGGTGTGGCGCCCTGCTATTTATAGTGATATGTATTTTGAGCTGTATAGATGGCCTGTGGCCATGTAGCTAATCAGCACGTGTAGACCCGCTCTTTGGCCGCCAACTGTCGATTTGTCGGGATTTTGTTACAGCAAATCTGGGTGGTTGAGACTTGGTCAGCCTGCCACGTGTCCTATCGCAGGATATGAATCATTTTGAGTCGCATGAGTCTCTCAATTTTTGACCATGTTGGGCCGCATGAGACTCATGCGGCTTAAGTCGCAATCTTCCTTAGTCCGCATATAGCTTAAGGACTTTTAAGCCACATAGATTCTGTATTTTAGGCCGCATAAAGCTCATGCGGCTTGGGTTACAGTCACCCTTGGCCGCATAAAGTTCGGAGACTTTGGGGCCGCATATGTTTGAGCTGCATAAGGTTCATGCGGCTTGGATAACACTCCTTCTGGCCGCATGAAAGCACATGAACACTGCTTTTGGTGACATGATATTTTGTCTGCTCACGTCTCTCGTCATATCTTTTTGTCAGAGTGTCAGAGCTGTCATTTTTGTCAGTTTTGACAGAACTTGTCAGCTTTATCAGACGAACTGATCAACTTGGCCGCGTTTCTTATGCAGCTCGAATCAGTCTGGTTGTCGACGGGCCGCATAGGGTGTTGAATCTGTCATGCGGCTCTCATTTATGTGGACCTGTTTGGCCCAAGGTACATATGCGCAAATTGTGATCCGCATGAACCCCATATTTTCCATGCTTCTATAATACTGTTGTTTTATTTATAATCACACATATTGTCATATTATCTGATTACAAAATATGGACAGTTTTGGTGTACATTGTCCTAAAGAAAAAAGAAAATATATTTTGTATCTCACCTAAATTAAGACCCACATCTAACTTTTGATTGTAATAATTTATTTAAAATCTATAGCGGGTATCTTATGTTCGAGTTTAACTTAATTAACAAACACAAAATATAACTAGCATCCGTACTTTCTCAAATTATAAAAGGAACTTGGCATATTCTTTCTTTATTATTTGAGTTTTTTTACTTTCGTCCCACTTATTAATATGAACACATTTTTTGTATTTATTTGACTTAAATTTTAACTTTTGTCACAGAAAATATTCATTTTGTCACGAAAAATATTCATTCGTCATGAAAAATGTTTTCCAACACAGAAAAATTTAGAGAGACGGACCTTGAGAGAATTGGGGAGGAGAGTAGTTTAGAAAATTTTAAGGTATGGAGACAATTCGCCAACTGTCATGTTCCGACCCGTCCAATCGATCGTCCTCGCTGGGACGTGATGTCGTACGAGTCTGGAGTTGCACTCGTAGAAGGCAAGTTGTTTCAATCTTAAAATGGTTATCTCAATTGCAAAGCAATATCAAGTATGGTTAGAGATAAGCTTGCAATATCAAATAATAACACAGTTGCAGAGTTTTGGTACGAAAGAATTAAAGACAAAAACATGAATGTTTTTAAATAGATTATTCGTATAGGTGATAAAACTCGTAATTTGATCATTGGATAACAATTTATGCCTTGTGCCCTAGATTTGCTATTAATACCTCAAATCTTGCTGAATGTTGTAATAACTTCATTAAAAATTTACGTGATAAAGCAACAACAACATTGTTTGATGGTATTAGAACCAAGATTATAACATTGATGATAAATAAAAAAACGATCGCTAAGAATTTGGAAACAAACTATTGTCCAAAAATGTTAAAATTATGGCATGCATCAAAACAGAACTATACCATTTTTAAATATTGCGTATTGGTATTGTTAACAATAATAAAAGTAATACAATTGCTCTCTTTTTTGTCTTGGTTCTCTTTATTAAGATATCATTCATCGTAGGAACATAGCAAAGGAAGTGAAATACAATTCTTTTGTTAAGGAGTGGATATAAGGATAATAAGGATCAAAGTCACTCACTGTTTAGACAATTTTCGAGAAAAAATAAACCTATGCAACTGTCAAGCCTCGCATATGTGTCCTCCTGAAATTGCACCAAAAAGTGTTGGAGTCCAGTCTGGATTTGGCAACAACATATTTGTGGAATCCAAATCTAATTAAATATTTTATTTGATTTGGATGTCCATAATTGGTATTGTGCTATTTTAGATACAATATGATTCTTATTTTAGAAAATTATATTATTATCTAAAATAGGATAATTGATGGGCTATTTTAGGTGTAATAGGATTCTTATTTGAGAGCTTCCTAATTAAGAAATTATATTATGAATAACCTAAAATAAGATTTTTCTCATCCTATATATATATATATATATTTTTCTCATCCTATATATATATATATATATATATATATATATATATATATATATATATATATATATATATATATATATATATGGGGTGAGGGTGGAGGCACAAAGAATAAGCACAAAGCACAAAAGTAGAGATTGGCGTGCTTATCCATAAGAAAATCTAAGAGAGGGTCCGTACTTTTCCATCCAAGACAGATAGAAGAAAAAGATCTAATCGAGGAGTCGTCAACTTCGGTTAGGAAGATTGCTATGGGTTGGTGAGTGATCTCAATTGTAATCTTTTGTTTTCTTCTTGAGATTGGTGAGGGGGTTGAACCTATTAGGGTAAAGGGTTCAACGTGAGTTCTGTCAATTTTGTAATTTCATCTGAGTTATTAATGTTTTCCATCAAAAATGCGACAAAGTTATGTTGATTGGTAAAACTTTGGTATTCCGATTACAAACAGAACAATATAAAATGTAAGACTTAGACGTAGTCCTAGGAGTACACTTTTGTTTTTATCTGGAAACTGTATCGGTGGAGCGAGTGGTAATGCGTTGACTCCGTTGACGATCGGACGACGATGTTGGATTCTCTGAAGGTCTGGGCTACTCTGGATGCTGGAGCGTTTGGAGGAGAAGTAGATGTTACATGTCTTTTCTTGTCTCTGTATGTAGATATGATGATCTATCTGTCTGTGTGTGTGGATAAAGGAATAATCCTTCTATTTATAGGTAGCAGACTGGTCTGCTCATGCGCGCATATATATGATGCGCCTATACGTGGGAACGCCACGTGGCTGTTGCTGTGGGGCGCATGGACGATGCACCCTTAGTTGAAGCTGAATCTTGTTTGAACTGCACTGTTGGACTGCTGTGGAGCTGACACGTGGCAATTGCGAAGATTCGGTCGTTGCTGAGATCTTGGGTGGTTAGCACCCATTCGTAGGCAGAACTAAGTCAAATGACACATGGCACGTGTTCATGGTTCAAAGGTCTCGGATTTGGTGGAGGATGATCTGTCAGGATGCGCCTAGGATCTGGCGCATCGGGCGACTTGGTCTATGACTTTCAAAGGTCACAAACAAGTCTGGGCGCATGACTTCTGAGGCGCATGCAGAGCTTCGAGTGCATGGCTGTGGAAGCGCATGCAGAGACTTGGCTTTTATCTTTTGGGATCCTGAGTAAGTCGGGAGCGCATGGCATTTGAGGCGCATACAAATTACTGGGCGCATGGCTATGGAGGCACATGTAAGTGATCGATCGGCCACGTGGCAAGGACAGCTGTAGCCGACAAAAGCAAGTAATGATGATGCTGACGTCTGCGGTTCTTCGTTTTATGTAAAAACTGTTAACTGCTGTAAGACCCCTAAATTTCTAATATTTTTTTCTTATTTTATATAATTTTGATACTGATTTAAAATTTTGGTATTGTACGCCACGTAGTCGTATTGTACGTCGTACGTTAAATTTCATCTTTCGTATTTGCTCGACGAGTACGAATATGCGCGAGCGTACATATTTTGCTTGAAAAATTTCTTTATAAAATCATTTTTATAGGAAAGTACATGTTCAAATAAATATAATAAATATTTTATTTTATAAAAGAGTTATTTTGTTCGTCGTTTAAAAATAAGTAGTGATTTGGGAAATTGTGACCTTTTGAAATGTATTCCAAATATTTTTGCGAAAATAAAAATTTGTTTATTAATATATTTTGTTATTTGTAAAAGCTAATTTATGAGTTAATAATTATCTTGATTTTCGAAATTATTAATATAGTATTTTTTGAAAACATATTTTGAAATTTTGTGACAATTTAAATTTTGATTTGAATTTATGGAATGATTTAAATAAATAAATTAATACCTATATTTGATATTGATTTGATTTTAAACTAAAGGAATTTAATTGGATTTAAATTGAATTTGGATTTAGATTGGATTTGGATTTGGATTTAATTTATTTGTAGCTATTATCTAAAAATGGTTTAAACAAACCCAAGCCTTATCCTAATGGGAATTCCCACATCCTATATATATAGGCAGGTACTCCTCCATAATTTCCATCCACAACCCCATTGTGTACCGTGTCCGTGCCTCCCATCCACTAAAATTTTTCTCACTACAAATACAATATTTTATCTCGTCCGACAATCCCGGACGTCCATCCATATTGTGTCGGACACACCCCCGACACGATACCCTATACTAACTGCCCGCAGCCCTCCCCGTTGCCGGAGAAACCCTCAACCCCGCCATTCGGCGTCGCCGCCATCGCCAGTCCCTGGAACATCATCACCACTGCCATCCATCATCCCGTCCAGCCACCACTCCCGGCCAACACCACCTTCAGTCCCGACTCTCCACAACCCGCCACCACTCACCGTGGCCTTCGTCACAACCAGCCCACACCACCACGACCGAGCCCCTCCGGTCAAACCGCCGCCAACAGCCACCATAACCCGCATCCACCACCAGACTTCGCCACCGATTTCAGCCAACTCCGGCTACCTTAGCACCACACCCCAAAATCCTTTCCCTCCAATGGACCCCAATAACGACCATTGGTCACCCTCACTACCGAACACCTCCCAGCCACCGTCGCCGCCACGGCACGCCCAACGCCATCACCGGCGTAACCATTACCACCCCCGTCCCCAAAAATAAAACACTAGCACCGCAGAAAATAAAAGAAAATAAAATAGTATAACCACATCCGCTGACCTCCGACCCGTGTCCGTCGTCCTTCGTGCAAAGCCACCGCGGTGCCCAGTCTCCGACCCCCGCCGTCGTCCAGCCCAACCAGCCTCGTCCCCTTCTTTCGGTCGCCATCCCGACCCGAGCACCACCATCGCTGCGACGCTAGCAGCTCGAACGCCCAAGCTGCGCCTCGTCGCCTGGCCAAGCCACCGTTCGTTCACCGCTCGCTCCCGGGCGATCTACTTCCCAGCCTCCCCGTCACGGGATCCTGCGCCTCCTCCTGTCGTTTGTCGTCTCCCTACCGATTGACCTAGCCTCCTCTAGGAGACCGCACTTCCACGCCAAGGCCCCCGCCGCCGCGTGCTGACACGCCACCACCGTTAGAGCCCCAAATTGCAGCACGTCCGTCGCCTTCGAGCAGTGGCCGCACCACCCGCGTCCGCGCGAACAGCCCCCACTCCGATCCTCCGCCCGCCGGCCTTCCTCTTCCTCCGCCACGCCGATCAGCCGCCGACTCCACCCAAACCCTCCTGCGCCGCCCGCCTGCAGACCTCCGTCCCCTTCCACTTTTCCCCGCCGGATCCAAGCGCAGCGCGCCAAGCCCTCGCGGAAGCCACACCGCCGCGCCCAGGCCGGAGCGTCGGCGGAGCCTTCCCCGAGCCTTCACTTTCTTCCCTTTTCTTTTAATTCCTTCTCTCTCTCTTCTCTCTCATATTCGTGCACCCTTTTTTTTGGTTTCGAACAGAGAAAGGAAGCAGCTAGTAGCTGCTTTATTATTTTCGGAATTATTGGTTTTTTTGGATTTCACTTGCTGTCAATTTTTTCCTTCTTCTTTATTATTGATTATTATTAATACTATTAGTATTTACACTAGATAAAACTTAAGGGACTTTATAACAACTATTTTAACTTTATTAGTATTGGTTAAATGTATTTCACTATTATGTACATACATAGTTATAAATATCCGTACTACTGTTAGTACACCATTCGTATTGTTGTTGTTATTATTATTATTATTATTATTATTATTATTATTCTAAAAACTATTTGGTAACAAAATATTATGCACTATTGCTATAATCTGTTCTATCTATTAAAAAAATATATATATATATATATATTATTTGGAAAATTTTAGTAGTTATCTAAAATAATTTTTAGTAATTCCTCTCGAATAATTATCTAAATTTTTCTCAACTAAGAAAGTATAGATTCTACCCAAATTTCTATTTTTACAATCTTGGGGTTGAGCCTAAAAAGCTATTTATTTTATTCTTATTTGTGTATCTAAATATATATATATATATATATTTCATAAATAAAATACAGCTTATATAGCAATAAATTATAGTTTTAGAAAACTTAGTTTTGACTAAAATTATTTTTAGATTTTTTTAAATATTTATCTAAAACTATTTAAGTACCATAATATATTTTTTAATATATCATAAATAGTTCTCTAAATTATTATATATATTAGTTATTATCCAATTTCCCGTGGAATTCCTCCCGCCCATGACTAAGCCCATATTCCCAAATTCATTGCCAATTCTATACCTCTTATTATCGTTTCTAGCTAAATAAATTCTTCTGGACCCGTTGAAATAGTCCATGCCACCATCAGAGGTCATATTGTGTAGTTATTGCACCGAAGTCGCAGTTTATGCCCTTGATCATTGCAGTACACCAGGCGTCCTACCAGGCAAGACACCTTGCCTTTACTGTTTAAATTACTGCTCAATATCATGCATGTTTTAGTTGTTTCTTTTTAAATTATATGTAGATGCAAATTACTATATTTTACACAATTGGCTTAGAGTTAAGGGACTACCGTCAAATTTAGTGTGTCTCATTGACTTGTCACGATTATACACGAGTTGTGTGTGAGAGTTGTGAGTATCATATAGAGGTCACATGCGTGTGGGCTGATCCTCCGTGCGCATGCGTAGGAATAACTGTCAATAGATGCATGATTAGAAGACTTGACAGTTATCTATATTAAAACAGTGTGGTGGAAACGACACGTGTTTGTGTGTCATGGTTACGACACACGTATAGTATCATTGGGGGGAGGGGACAGCTTCTAGCGTAGGGGCTACTTTTATTTTACACACATTTGGAAGATAGTGTCTCGGATGAGCGCTACGTGTTACCCGGCCGATAGTGTCTCGGATGAGCGCTACTTGTTGGCCACTCTTTATTACTTGCTTGAGACAGCCCCTGCGTAGAACGTTGTCCTCTAAATTGAAATCCACATAGAATGGTTAGGAACCTTTACTCCTGCATACTTTTCTGTTGAGCTTTATTTATTCAGTTTATTGGCATGATATTATGTGTCTTGTTATGTCCCTCTGAGGACCTGGTTTTCTCCAGGTGTGTATTTTCGTAATTTCTTGCAGGTGCTCTAGCTAAGGCCATGACTTGCGCTCTATTCCGTCGTGATGATTACTCTTGGATTCGTCACTTGCTCTCGCTTGCTAAATTTTTTCCTTGTATATTTTTCCATATTTAAATTGGTTGGTAGTGGACTTTGTCTCCGCCCAACTATTGTGTACATGACAAACTCATAGTTGCTTTATATTATTATTTATCTTTGTAGATGAGATTTAGTTGTCTTGGATTACTACATTTACAGCTTATGTATACATACGAGGTCCATGTATTCCGTATGTATACAGCTGGCATGTCTACGTACTTGGTCCTACGTATTTTTGGACTGGGACGTTACATGTTTTTGTGGTGGCCCATGCAGGTCAAGTTTGCCGTTTCGGTTACATGACTGTACCGAACGGACCTGCAAAGGATATATTTGAGTATAAAGATAGATTGCATTGACAATTAATATCCATTAAGGTTATATTTGAGTATAAAGATATTTATTTTTACTAGAGATATGATTATAAGGATTAGTTAATTCCAAGTTGGGTAGTAGCATATTACCGCCATCAAAGGATAGTTAAAATTTTACTTTAAATTTACAAGGTGGTATACACAAGAGGATAGCTAGATCGAGAAAGCAGATTTTTTTTTATATATTTTTTGAAATTATGAAATAGTTATATTGTGACACTTGATTTACAGTTAACTTAAGTTTGGATTGTAATATGATAGAGTTTATCTCGATATTATTTAAAGAGTTTAAATTATGATTTTCTAGACGACTAGAGAGATGAAAGTTAGAAGGGAGGAACTTGAGGTTTTAAATTGCGCGTACGATTTATAAAGTTTATTAAGTTTTAAAGAGATGATGGAAAAATTTTGTTTAAATTTTTTGGAAGATATCGACTTTGAAGGAAAAATTCAAATTTCAAAATTTTGTCATATGATCTATGATTTATAGAGTTATTTAAATTTCGAGTTTAAGGCCTTTTATTATGGATATTTAAATTTTGGTAAAAAGCATGTTTATTTGCAATATACAAGGGCTATTTCGAGATTGATTAGGAATTTAAATTTTGACTAAGACTTGGTGTTTTCCATAAATAAATTCACTTTATTTATTTTGTATCTGAGAAAATTACAACTGTAGGAATCTAATCTAGAAGACGATTACTTTATCCCTTGGACGATGCGATGAAGAAAACTCGAACTTTGAAGAACTTGGACAACAACTGGGCAATCTCTCTGTTCTCTCTGAAAATGACCTGTAGTCCCTGATGAATGTGAAGAAACTCTTTTTTATAGAGTTCAGGATAACTGTCCTTAAGCATACGCTCAGGTAGTTACTTGACGTGTGCATAACTGCAGGGACGCGTGGCAAATTCTGATGGAGACACATTAGCGTGCGGTTGAAAGTAGTGGAGCATGTTCAGGAGAGATTGATGGCCTGGATGCCACGTTGCATAACTTCTAGAGAAGTGGATAACTGGTACAGGACACGTGAGAACGTGTGTTGACTGTAATCCTGGATATGGTTGTTGTAATACGCTGTCTCGTTGAAGGAGAATTTATACGCTGACTTGGACAGCGTAGTGCCATATGAAATCCATACGCTCACTTTATGGGCAAGGAGTCATGTGAGGTCATACGCTCGCTTGTTTAGCAAGGAATCATGTGAGGTCCATACGCTCACTTGACTGTGTGAAGAAGGAGTCATGTGAGGTCGATACGCTCACTGGAGAAGTGGCCACGTGGCTATCATCAATCTTCTTTGGTACACCATATCTTCCCATAACTGACAAAATCTTCTCGAGTGTCGTGACTGCGGATTTGACGGCTGACAGACTGTCAAAACTGACAGTAATGATGGCTTTTGTATTTATGAAGGCTGCTGAGTTGTCCTCGTAAAAGACAAAACCGACTCTTCGAAAACCTATACGACGGTTACTTCTCTCGTGACAGCTGTCTTTGCACGAAAGATGAAGTGTCAGATTCATTCCTCATTTAAACATATGCTGTGCTGTCACTTCAGTAAATAATAAAATATTTACTGAGCGTATGGCTTTTGAATGAGCGTACAACTCTGAATTGAGCGTATGGCTTCAACTGACATCTGTCTTTAAGCGTATGGATGAAAAATGACAGCGTGTCATAATTTTCCACATCCTACAAGACCCCCTTCAAAGTTTTCGAACTTTATGAGTTTCAAAAGTTCGAAATTACTTTGAACAGAAAGTGGGAATGAGTCCTGACACGCTGGCATGAGTTCATTAAATGTCATGATGACTCTTCATTTTTTGAGATTGATTGAATCTGATGGAAGAATATGAACAGCCAGCAAGCTCTATTATATAAACCGAGAGAATTCAATTTTTGACTTTCATCTTTTGAAACCATGACTCCAAAGGAAGCTGCTGAAGAAGAAGCACGTAAGTTAGGATTCTGTTCCCATGGTGACCCCACTTTTGGGGGCCAAGAACCCGAACCTGTCGTCATCGAGCTCAAGGACGACCCTATGCATTTTGCCAAGAATTTCTTGGGCTACTTTGGTCTGGACGGCTCCTCTTCTTCTGATGGGCAGAGCCTCGCAGAGAAGCGTAAAATGTTCGTTGCTCTGTTACACCGCATGGGGGTCCAAAGTGTAGAAGAGTTAGGTGTCAAGCTTAGTCGCTCTAGAAAATAGAGCGTGACTTTATTGCACTCCTTTCCTTTTCCTCCCCTTCTTTTTTTGTAAGGCCATCAGTGCCTTTATGAAAAATGGATATTCAAGAATCTTCTGTTTAGTCCAAATCTGTGTTGAAAACCAACGTGCATCGATGAATAACTGTAGAATACGCCGTCTTCCAAGTTGTAAGTTACGCTGGATAGCGTATGCCAATGAAATAGCGTATATTACGCTATTTTCCAATATTTTGTGAATTCTACTGAATAGCGTATATCAGCGTATGTTACGCTATAAATTACGCCGTCCTTTAACGTTGTGAATTACGCTAAATAACGTACGCCAATGAATAGCGTGCACCAATAAATAGCCCGTAAGTTACGCTATCTTCCAACGTTTTGGAAAGCACTCTTTGAATATTTCCAAGGCTGTGCTGGTTTCCAAAGTACACGTGTCATTCATTCCACGTTTACGAGCGCTATTCATGCGGATCCTTTCCAAGAAGTAGATCCTTTTAAATAGATGGATGAACTCCACGCAAACTCATCTTCCCATTTTTCTTCCTCTCTTCTGAGAATGAATTTTCTATGAGAAGGAAATAGGAAAGCCGTGTTGTCTGATGTCAAATCTCTGTGCACGCTACCAGACATGGATCTGTCAATCCTTAGCAGCAAACTCAGCGGTAAGTTCAATATACACGCATCGAAATTTTTGTTTGCTAAGGACAAATTTATCTTCCCGAAATGAACAGAATACATCTGTCTTTGCTTGGCCAGTTTCTGTTAACTGATTTTTCTTTACTGTTTCTTGCAGAATTTTGGCTGAAAACCTTCTTCAGAACTGGCATTGGTGATATGGATGCTGTGGACAATGTTCTTCTGACATCTACATCAGGGAGCTCATACGCTTTTGACGCGTATATCAGACAACTCAGAACTCTTCGTGAGATAGAAGGGTCTTCCTCAGATGGTAGGAAGAGCCTTTATACATGAGAGTTGGATGGTGGAGTCAACTCTACCCCGAGAAATCGGGTAGTAGAGTTCCTTTCACGACAGAACTAGGAATTGTATCCCAAGGTTTGGATACATTCCTATCTGCTTGAGGTGCCGCCGTTCCTCCACGCGCTGTATTGGCAGCAACACGCCATCGTGTTGCCATACTCTGTGGTTCTCCTCTCGTCTGAGAGATAAGACCAGAGTTTGATTCCTGCTGGACACCCAGGAATTGTCACAAACAACGAGATTGCCAGAGAAGATCCAAGAAGAAATAGATCTCAGTTGTACATAGAATGAAAATCCAAGATTTGTAATAGATTTCCATTATGATTTGTAGGAAAGTCTAAGAAATGTAATAGACTTTTTATGAAAATGGGAATGGAAATGACAATTCTTCTATGCTCAATGATTTGTATTTGTGGATGAATTGTGGACATGATAGATAATAAAATCATCTTTTCTGTTTTAGAGTATATGATATTATCAGAGGTATTATGGACATGATAATATATAGGAACTCGAAAGAAAATAGATTGATTTCTATGCAGAGGTCAAAACATGACAAATGAGTAAGTAGATTCGGAATTGATTCAGAGGTTATGAAAACGTGATCAATAACGAATCCCCACTTAATGAACTGATAGAAGATTATGAACGGATGAACCGTTAGGAAATGAAGAACAGATGAACTGTCGAGTGAATGTAATAAATGAACGGACGAACCGTCAAGTATTAATGAACATGTGAAACGTCGGATGAATGTGAGAAATGAATGGATGGACTGAATATCGGGAAAGAATACGTCCCTTCGATCCTGGCAAATATATGCCTATAAATAGAGCATCTCTTTGAGTAGAAGGATCACACGTTATTCTCCTTTATTCAAAATGTCTTCCGAAGAGAACACGAAGAAAACCGAAGTCGTCTCCAAAGTCGATGAAAATGCTAAAGAGCACTCGACTCCACAAAAGAAGGAGACAGGCGAAAGCTCGTCTGCTCCCAAGCTGCCGAAAGATATCTTGGATTTCTTGGTCGAACAAGGAGAAACCGAAGAAGAAGAAGCAATGAGGCTGGCTGCCTGTCAGTTCTTGGTGCGGTCAGGAAATGATGTATTCAATTCTTTTGCTAATTATGTATGTGGTCCTCGTCCCAAGTACGAAAGGGATACCAGTGATCTTCCATGATGATGTATTTCTTGAAGAATTTGTCTCAAATAAACTCTGTTTAAGGAAACTTTGTTTATGATGTATCCTTCCTGCTTTATATTATTTTGCCTTTATTCACTGATCTTTTAGACTCAGAAATCAAAAGGACGAGATATCATTTTCATAGAATATGGTATATACTGAGATAGAAAATTCAGAGGTGATATGGACATGATTTTCTATCAAGATCTTTATTAAATCCACTGGGAATCTAATAAGACAAAATATCAAATTCTCTGGAAAAATGATACATGGTAGAATATCAGTTTTCGCTGGGGATAATGACATCGAAATAGCTTTTGTAGAGAAGAATAAATTTTTAATTTTACACTTGCTGGGGAGTAATGAAAATATTATTTATACATAATATTTCTTTAAGAATTTGCCATTGATAGGCATCATCGTGACTTTCCCGTCCATAGAGGCAAGCTGATATGCTCCATTAGAGAAGAATTTGTTTACTACGAATGGGCCTTCCCATTTCGCGTCAAATTTGCCTTTGCTCATATGTGTCATGGTCATCGGACGTCTGACAGTAAGGACCAATTCTCCCTTTTGATATGTTCTGACTTTGACTTTCCGATTAAAAGCTTTTGAGATTCGGGCTTGATATAGCTCGATATTTTGTTGCGCATACAATCGTTTTTCATCTAGAGCTTCCAACTCTTGAAGTCGAAGTCGATCATTGTTTTCTGTTGTAAGTTCATTAGAGATTGCAACTCTCAAAGAAGGAATTTGTATCTCGAGGGGAAGAACAGCTTCACACCCATACACCAAAGAGAAAGGCATACATTCGGTCGCATTGCGAACTGTGGTACGATAAGCCCATAAACATTCACCAAGCTTCTCACTCCAGTTACGTTTATTGGAAGAAACAAACTTTTTCAAGAGTTTGATGATTGTTTTGTTGAAAGCCTCTGCTAGTCCATTGGCTGCTGGATTATATGCTGTAGAAGCCAGATTATTAATCCGATGATCATCACAGAATCGAGTAAATTTCTGGCTGACGAACTGTGGTCCATTATCATGGATAATACGCCGAGGAACACCAAATCGATAGATGACATGATGTTTGACAAAGTTGATAACATTAGAAGTCTTGACTTCAGATAACGGGATTGCTTCAGCCCATTTAGAAAAGTAATCAGTTATTGCTAGAATAAACCGATGTCCTTTTGATGATGGTGGATTGATAGGACCGGTGACGTCCATGCCCCAAGCTTCAAAGGGCCATGATGCCGCTGTTGGGTGTAAGAACTCCGATGGTTGATGGATAAAGTCTGCATGAATTTGACAGGCTTTACATTTCCGAGCATATTGAATGGTATCAGCTACCAACGTGGGCCAATAATAACCCATACGTCGGATACGATCTTGAAGTTTTGGACCTGGCTGGTGAGCTCCGCAGACACCATCATGTGCTTCACGGATTATCTGTTGTGCTTCTTCACCAGTGATGCATCGAAGGAGAAGGCCATCATAGGCTCGACGATATAGTGTCTTCGTAGTATGATTATAATAGAATCTGAGAGACCGGCGTCGGATAGATGCTGCTTCACTCGGGTTATCAGGAAGTATGTCATACAACACAAAGTCCAGAAACGGACGTCTCCAGTCTTCAGTTACGGTGTCTATTTTGTTAGAAAAGACATATTCCATAGTAGAATCGGAAGAAGACAAGGACACTTTGTCAAATTTTAATTCAGCATCAAAGTTGAGAGAATCTTCGTCTGGATTATGGGGAAAAACCAAAGCCAGATTATTTTCAACGCAGAATAGTTCTCGGTTATAAACCACTATCACTTGCTGACGTCTGATTGGTATGGCTAATACAGCAGCAAGATTAGCCAAAGCATCAGCTTCTGCATTATAGGCTCGTCGAACATGTTCAATAAAGAAACCTTCAAAGGAGGAGGCCATAGAGAGTGCTATTCGATGATAAGGTATCAAATCTTGATGACGAACTTCATACGTTCCTCTGATCTGATTGATGATAAGCTTAGAGTCTCCATAAACTTCTAAATATTGAACATCCAGATGTTTAGCGAGTTAAAGACCAATGAGCAACGCATTGTATTCTGCAACATTATTTGAACATGATTGATCCAGAGAATAAGCCCTCTGAATAGTTAATCCCTCTGGGGATACAAGAACAATTCCAACTCTGGCGACAATATCGCCGTTAGGACCTATTCTAGATGCTCCATCAAAGAATAGACGCCAGGTAGGAACTTCTTCAGAAACCAGATTTGAATCCAGAACTTCATCGGGAATCTCATCATATAATTTAGAATCTTCTGGGACTGCATGAGCTGCTAGAAAATCAGCAAGAGCCTGTCCTTTAACTGACTTCTGAGGAATATAATGCATGTCATATTGGGCTAACAAGATTCCCCAATTAGCTAGTCTGGAGTTGAGAATACCAGGTTTCTTCATCATAATCCTGATGGGATTCACTCTGGAAATGACATGAATCGTTTGACCGATAATATAATGTCACGTTTTCTGAACAACAAACATTAATGCTAGGCATTCTTTCTCGATTGGAGAATAACGCGGTTCAGCGCCTGTCATTGTGCGACTGAGATAATAAATGGCCTGTTCATGACCATCTTTATTTTTCTGGGCGAGTAATGCACCAAGAGAATGATCCATAGCTCGAACATATAGAAGAAATGGTATTCCCGAGATGGAAGGTACCAAAACTGGAGGGTTCATGAGGTATTGTTTGATGTCATCAAATACTTTTTGACATTCTTCGTTCCAGATGAAAGATACACCTTTCTTCATAAGTTTGTGGAATGGTCTGCAGCGTCCTGATAAGTTGGAAATGAATCTCCTGATATAAGCAATTCTTCCTTGAAATCCTCGTAGCTCTTTTAAGGTGCGTGGAGGACGCATCTCTTGGATGGCTTTGATCTTCTCGGGATCCACGTGTATACCTTTAGCGGTAATGACGAAGCCAAGAAATTTACCACTAGAGACGCCCATGAAGGACTTAGTAGGATTCATTTTAAGTTGATGCTGACGCATTAAATCAAAGATAGTCTTCAAATCTTGGATATGATCCTCCTTTAGTCGACTTTTGACTGCAATATCATCAACATAGCATTCGACTATTTTTCGGAGATGTTCGCGAAATATAGTGCTCATTGCTCGTTGATATGTTGCTCCTGCATTCTTGAGACCAAACGGCATCACTGTATAACAGTATGTACCGATCGGCATTCTGAAGGAAGTGTGTTTTTCATCATCCGGAAACATTTTCATTTGGTTGTATCCCGAATACCCATCCATAAATGACATTCGTTCGAAACCACATGTATTGTCGATCATGACATCAGTAATTGGAAGAGGAAACTCGTCTTTAGGACAAGCAGCATTGAGATCGCGAAAGTCTATACAGACTCGGATCTTGCCAGTCTTTTTAAGGACAGGAACAATGTTAGCCACCCAGTCAGGATGTTGTTCCTCTCGAATAAATCCAGAAGCCATAAGCTTGTTGACTTCAGCTTCAATTGCATCCATAATGTCTGGACGAAATCGTCGCTGTTGCTGTTTGACCGGTTTAGCATTTGGCATGATATTGAGTTTGTACATTGCGATCTTCGGATCTAGTCCTGGCATATCCTCGTAGCTCCAAGCAAAGACATCGATATAATCACGAATAAGCTTGATCATGTCTTGCTTATCTGTTTCTGAAAGACTTTCACTGATGAATATTGGTTTAGGAGAACCTTCTTCACCAACATCAATTTGGATCAGTTTATCTTCGGTAGGAGGTTCCCTCTGCTCGAACCTGAATTCCCATTGATTATCTAATCTTTGAGCCCATTGTTCTGATTCAGGTGATATTTCAAAATCATCCTCATCTTCATCATTTTCTTGTGGGCCATCAACAGAGACCATATTGATGGATAGAATAGAGCGATAAAGATCGCCAATACTCGTGTCAGAATCCCAAGAGAGAGAATCAGAAGACTCAGATCGTTCATCTTCAGATTGTTCGTCTTTATTGAATTTTGACTCTTCATGGACTATGTTGATAAAGGAAGTAGGAGCAATGTAACCTAAACCACATTTTGTCCTTCCGTATTTTAATGGGGGAATTCGAACAGGCATTCTTCTTCCTTTTCCATTATTGAGACTGGTTCTAAAGTCATAACCCATATTCTTGATGATATTTTTGGATTGTTGACTGTAGCGACGCAGTTGTAACCTTCCAGTATCATCGTTTATGTCATCTTCTTCCAAATTAGGAGGATTCTGAGGTCCTTTATAGAAAAATATTGGATTTTCTCCCTTCTTTCGACTGGGGACCACAAAGTATGATTTCTGTATAGAGTCTAATGATACGTCTGTATGAAGAGCTTGAACAACCCCTATAGTTAGTGGCTCTAAGCTATTTAGCAATTGTAAATAACTTTGTTCATAACCACAAACATTAATATACTGCAAAGGAGATGCTTCATTAATACTAGATGCTGTATTTACAACAGAAGGCTGAGCCTTATCAGACTTAGTCAGATTAACGACAAAGGGAGAAGAAGAAGAACAGTTAGAATTTTTATTTCGATTAAGATCGATAACAAAAGGCTCAGAAGAGGTGAGCTCCCTTGAAGAAGACCGTGGATAAGTAATGCGTCCACTGACTGGAATGACTAGAGTATCTGATCTAGCCTGAGAAGATGGAGGGGAAGTGATGAGTCCACTGACAGGAATGATCAGCGAATTTTGTGAATCTTGGGAAGATGGTGCAGTAGTGCGTCTACTGACAGGAATTATCAGTGAGCCCTGGGCAGATGATGAAGTAGTACGTCCACTGACCGGAATTATCAGTGAGCCTTCTTCAGATGATCTAACAGACTATGGAGGAGTGATACGCCCTTTTACAGGAATAACAAAAGTGTCAACTTTGGATGTCTCATCTTCATTATCCATAGCTTGCAAGACTTTCGAGTATTCATCTTTGTACATGCGAGCGTCATTGAAGTAAGCTTCGACTCCTTTGAATGGGTAAAGATCTGCCACTTCTTTTTGAACCTCTCCATTATCATCAACATATTTGAAGCACTGATGAAGGGTTGAAGGAACGACATTATGTTCATGCAAGAAAGGTCTCCCCAATAGAGCATTGTATGAGCAACCATAATTGTCGATGATGTAAAAAGTAACCTTAGTACGAAGATCGCCTATTTGAAATTTAAGGCGAATCTTGCCTAAAGGCTCACTTTTTCCTTGATTGAATCCCAAGATGGTAGTGATAGTACTGGAAAGACTATGCACAGGTATCTTCAATGCATCTAACATAGCCTTTGGCATAATACTGAGAGCGGATCCTGGATCAATCAGTAAACGATCAACCTTCATAGAATCAATATATCCTGTATGATATAAAGGACGATCATGTCGATTATCCTCTAGCAGCATATCGTCCTGCGTAAAGGTAATGTTTGGAATAAATTCCAATACATTACGGCAATGAGAAACATGTCCTGTTTCCAACTTCTTGAGAAGAGTTAAGCAGGTTTCTGCTTGCAGCAGTGCTTCACTTAAAGTTTCTCGAGTCTCTTTAGAGAGGCGTAAGAGCTCAAAGATTGATAATTTAGCTGGGGTATTGGCTAGTTGAGCCAATATATCAAAATTATAAAGCTTTTCAAGTCCTGTAGGAGATGACTTCTTCAATGGTTTATCGAAGCGGACTTGTTGTTTGCCTTTGTCAGCTGCTGTTGGTTTAGAAGGAACTGTCTCAACAGGAACATTTAAAGGCTCTTCAGTAGAGACTGGAGTTGAAGCTGTAACCGGAGGAACGTCAGAAATTTCTTCAGGAACTTCAGCATAATCTTTCAAATATACTTTTCCTGACCGAGTTCCAGCATGAACTTCAACTTCAGATTCTGGTTCAAGGTCTATGGAAACCATGCTGCAATTCTTTATTTTGCTCTTGGTTCTTTTATGTTTGATGAAAGCTTCATTCCAGAAACCAAGGCCAACACGAGATTGATTATGTCTCATGGTGATGGCCAAAGGTGCTCGGAGTCCCTTGCCTGAGTTCAAACCTGGGGCAGTGGCTAGATCATAACCCATCTTCGCCATCAATTCACGAGATTGTGAACTGTATAAATGAAAAGCAGGTTTGTACCTATCTTCAATTTGAGGTACAGATTTTATCTTCGTAGAGAGTAAATTTCCTGCTGAGATGAAAGTAGAGGTTAGATAAAAATCGGATGTGAAACTAGAAGTCACATTGCATGACTTAGTCTTCCCGAACTTCTTTTTAGATGAGGAAATCTTCCGAGGAGAAGAGGAAGACGTTTCAAACTCCGTCATTAAATCCGGGTGAATCCACATGATTTCTCCCTTCTTAGTTGTGACAGGAACAAGTCCGTCATTCTGTGCTGGTGGGATGTTTATAACTTCGAGAGTTGCTTTGGGGATAGGAACAATCCCACTTTCCACCATTAAGGGAGGGAAGTCACCGAACTGCATTGAAATTACATTTGCTGTGACTGTTTTGTCTTTGGGTGTTAATGTTACAGCTCCTGATTTAATCATCTCTTGAATCTTCCCTTTTAATACATAGCAAGACCGGATTGTATGACCCAGCATTCTATGATATGGACAGTATTTTGGATGATCTGTCTTATTGGCTTTATCAGGCTTTTTAATTTCTGGCAATTGAATCTTATTACCTTTGAGTAAGCATTCAAAGATACCCTGAACATCATCATCATCGAAAGAATATTCTTCTTTCGGCCGAGGAGATCTCTGTTGTTGATTTGTTGGAGCTGAAGTAGCTTGGGTAGTCTTTACCTCTTGACTACTGTTTTGGAGATTGACTTCAAGAGCTTCTTTCCCTTTGCGATTATTGGGTCGAGTACTATTGCTAGCACTCTGATTTGATTCTTTGGGAGCCATTTGTACCCCCAGACCCTTAAAGGTTTCAGCACTGACCTCGGCAGCCTTGGCACTAACGATGAATGAAGGCCAATCTTGGAACTGAGTGGACCCTGTCCATATGCTGATAA
This sequence comes from Iris pallida, assembly GCA_029216955.1. Classification (NCBI taxonomy): domain Eukaryota; kingdom Viridiplantae; phylum Streptophyta; class Magnoliopsida; order Asparagales; family Iridaceae; genus Iris; species Iris pallida. The sequence goes on from JANAVB010042420.1 coordinate 11,253,240, forward strand.
TTGGTAAGAGGTTCGACTTGCAAGTGTCGATCGTAACAGCATCGGGAGTTCCAAGAGGCATTTTGAGGGCTTCTCTTCTGAATCTCTCAATGAATTCCTCAGTGGTCTCATTATTCTTCTGTTTGATTCTTATAAGGGCCGACATGGTCATATCATTGAGCCCTTCGTAGAATCGTTCAAGAAACATTTGCTTAAAACCGGCAAATGAGGTAATGCACCCATCAGGGAGACTTCTATACCATTCATAAGCCGTTCCTTTGAGACATCCAATGAACACCCGAGTAAGGAGGGCGTCACTTGGTTGCAGTTGATCAGTCATTACTTCAAAATGATTAATGAACTGACTTGGAGAGGTTGTCCCATCATAGAAAGAGATGGTCGGAGGTTTGTATTTTGGTGGATACGATACCTGCTTCCATTCTATCGGATAAGGCTGTTTGATGCCTAACCTTTGTAAACCATCCTTCTGTTTGAATGCCTCGAATTGAGTTTTGAGATTCTTCAATTCTTCAGAGACAACTCCCGAAGATTGTGGAGTTGTGGCTTGTAGAGTGTAATTGGGAGGAGGGACTGCAGCATATGTACCACCCCCAGCTCCAGAGTGACTTGGTGTGGTTTGTACATGAACATTAGATTGTACCCCCGGAATAGTAGAGGGTTCGGGGTTTGGAACAACATGGGTATTCAATACCACTGGTGGTGCTGTCTGTTGTTGAGCCTGCATTAGAGTGTGCATAGCACTCAATGTATCTGCCATAGCTCGCAATTGTTGTTCTAAAGAAGAAATCCTCTGTTCATGAGCCTCATCGCTAGTCGAAGGTTCATGATCACTTTCTGCCATGTAAGTGGTAATCATTCGAGGAATAGATGATGAAACAGTCTGTTCTGAATCATCACTGTGTGAATCAGCATCTTTCCCAGGGCTTTTTACAGGAGTCAATACTGGAAAATTGGACTCTCCAAGGAAGTCTTCTGTGATCTCCGGATTACCACTTGGATGAGAAGAAGAAGAGGCTCTGGTCAAGGCTCCGATTCTGGATCGAGTGTCGAGATAAACACCATCTTCAGAGTCTGATATAGTATCAGACCGTATGCTACCCCCAATGTTTCTGGAAGTCATGTTGACAGAAGCATAAAGAGGTTCATCTTCATCCAACATTGGTTCATATTGAATCCGTTCAAAAACAGATTGTCTTTTTGGTGAACAACAACATTGGATGACAACCCGAGGTTGGAAGTCACAACCATGCTTTTCATGGCGAATATGGGCAATGTCATAGCCAGATGGAGTGTCAATTCTCTGTTTATTTTGCAAATATTCTCGGAGATCTGTAGGAACAGATTGGAAAGTATTTGAAGATAGTTTCTGTGTAGAAACTTGTCTTTTGTTCTTCTGTCTTCTTGGTTCCTGAGTGTATAAAGACTGATTAATTTGAGCCACATAGTTCTTGGCATATTCTGCATCAGGGTCTAATATACTTGTCTCAGTGGAACCGAACCGATTCTGATTAAGCTTATTACGAAGATCCGTGGGAGATTTGACTTTGATATCAGTCTTGGATACTTGTAATTTGCCTTTCTCAGACCGAGAAATTTTGAGAGAAGGAAGATGAGTATTATTCCGACTAGGAGTCGGTAATAATCCATCTTTGGAGGAGTTAGCCAAAAGGCGTTTTCCATTGTTTGATCTAGTAAGAGTACTAGTCAAATTAACTCCAGAGGTAAAGACCTTAGGAGTAGAGGAGTTGACTAAAGAGTCTTTCTCCTTGGTTGGCACAAGATGTGCAAGTTGAGGGGGAATCATTTGTATGTTCTGTGGAAGAGAACCCCCAATTTGATTTTCAGAAACAGTCAAAGGACTGTATTTGTTAGCATACGCTGACTTCAGTTTGGACTTCTGGTCATACGCTGCCTTTTTATTAGCATACACTGGCTTTGGCTCAGCGTACGCTGCCTGATGTTGGCTTTTGTACGCTGCCTTTGCCGTACGCTGCCCTTTGAATGCCATACGCTCAGAGTCATCAATGGCTAAAGAGTCGACTGCTGTCGTAAGAATAGAGGGAGAAGGGACCTTGACATGTCCAGAGATGGTTTTCCTTGTACACGCTGACTTGGTTAAAGAACCAATTTTGTCAGCGTGACTAGGGGAAACCACTGTTGCCGTGTTCCGAGAAGCCGAAGTGTACTTCATAGAAGTTGAAGACGTATTCTTGTCAGCATAAGAAGTGACAGAAGCGTCTCGGATTACTGCAGAAGACTTAGGGACATAGACGGAGTGTCCCTTCTTCTTGGCAGCAGGAAGAGCGGAGGAAGCAGTACGGCCCTCCTTCGCCTTGAGCATTTCTTCATAAGCCGATTGGTCGAATTGTACAACCATCATCTTCTTCGTCAAGCCGATCGACGAAGTATCGCATTGAGTTATTGCTATCTCATTGGAGGAGACAGCTTTCCCCAGCAGAGTCGCCAATTTGTTTTCCATAAATAAATTTACTTTATTTATTTTGTATCTGAGAAAATTACAACTGTAGGAATCTAATCTAGAAGACGATTACTTTATCCCTTGGACGATGCGATGAAGAAAACTCGAACTTTGAAGAACTTGGACAGCAACTGGGCAATCTCTCTGTTCTCTCTGAAAATGACCTGTAGTCCCTGATGAATGTGAAGAAACTCTTTTTATAGAGTTCAGGATAACTGTCCTTAAGCATACGCTCAGGTAGTTACTTGACGTGTGCATAACTGCAGGGACGCGTGGCAAATTCTGATGGAGACACATTAGCGTGCGGTTGAAAGTAGTGGAGCATGTTCAGGAGAGATTGATGGCCTGGATGCCACGTTGCATAACTTCTAGAGAAGTGGATAACTGGTACAGGACACGTGAGAACGTGTGTTGACTGTAATCCTGGATATGGTTGCTGTAATACGCTGTCTCGTTGAAGGAGAATTTATACGCTGACTTGGACAGCGTAGTGCCATATGAAATCCATACGCTCACTTTATGGGCAAGGAGTCATGTGAGGTCATACGCTCGCTTGTTTAGCAAGGAATCATGTGAGGTCCATACGCTCAATTGACTGTGTGAAGAAGGAGTCATGTGAGGTCGATACGCTCACTGGAGAAGTGGCCACGTGGCTATCATCAATCTTCTTTGGTACACCATATCTTCCCATAACTGACAAAATCTTCTCGAGTGTCGTGACTGCGGATTTGACGGCTGACAGACTGTCAAAACTGACAGTAATGATGGCTTTTGTATTTATGAAGGCTGCTGAGTTGTCCTCGTAAAAGACAAAACCGACTCTTCGAAAACCTATACGACGGTTACTTCTCTCGTGACAGCTGTCTTTGCACGAAAGATGAAGTGTCAGATTCATTCCTCATTTAAACATATACTGTGCTGTCACTTCAGTAAATAATAAAATATTTACTGAGCGTATGGCTTTTGAATGAGCGTACAACTCTGAATTGAGCGTATGGCTTCAACTGACATCTGTCTTTAAGCGTATGGATGAAAAATGACAGCGTGTCATAATTTTCCACATCCTACACTTGGTAGCTTAAGATAAAAATTTTGGTAGGGCATCTCGAAAATTTTATGGAGAAACTTCGAGGAACTTGAAATTTAGATTAGATCATATTGGTAGAGGACCAAGAAGCAAGAAAAGTTACCCTAGTGAGATAGAAGTATTGTACATTAGATTGCCATGCCACCTATGATTATGATATTGCATATACACAAGTATAGTTAGTCATCGACCAAACCAATGAACATATCTTTTGACTTACTCAACCTTCCCTCAATTCTAGATCTTTGTCATGACCATCTAATCATTTGAAACTTGAGAAATAATTAGATTGTTCCTTGATCGTACTCCATCTAAGTGGCTATCATATCCCTAGAAACTGTACTCCTAATTTATTTTACCTTGATTAGATTCTAAATTATCTTTATTTCATGCTTTAGCTCGGTCATTTATTTGGTTCGTTAATCATTATCTCATTAACTCCCACTTTCTACTTTAAGTTCTTTGGTGTCCCTATCGTGACTTTGATATTTGGAGCACAACACTAGACTTTTCCTTCGAACAACTCTCTTATGTAAGACCTAGACGAGCCCACCTTCTTGTAGGTATATCACGTGCCACTAAAACACGTCTTCTTGTACTCTAATTTCATATTGCGACTTTCGGGTCAAAATGACTGGACTCTAAACCCTACCGTGAAACCAATATACTTTAAACTATATATGAGACTCGACCTCGACTCCATTCTTTCGACCCAATATACGATTTTGTCTTGATTGCTAGACCTATCACACCATTAGTTTAATTCTTGTAAGTTGAGTAGAATATCTCATGACCTAACCAACATTTTGTGGACCACATTGATAGGTTCACTTGGACCATAGAATTCACTAGACCCTAACTTATCTAGTCAACCAAGCCAACTGCATAGGCCCAAATTTCGGGCGGAACTTAGATTTTATAAGATTTTGGACTAATTGATTTCTTTTATCATTACCCTTTACTTATTATTTCATCTACCTATGATGCTAATGTAGCCTAGTTTTTGCAAGCTTATTCTTTTATCGAGCTTGTTCAAGACATATGTTAATTGGGTCGCTCCCACTAACATATTGTCTAATCAGAACTGGTGCATGATGGTCTGATCAACCGAGTGCACTTTGGTTCGCTTTTATCTATCGTTCTACGTGGATAGGGACATAGTTAAACTTACCCTCTAGAGTCCCATCCACGTCTGTCTTGACAATTCCTTTAAAATTTTTAGTCGTCCTTGAATCACGTACTCGTATCCGATAAGATCATCTTTTGAACCCCTTATTGCTTTCGCCTTCACCTATTCTAGAAGGACAAACGTGTTATACTAGGACCTCCTCTAGCCTTTCTATCGATAGTGACCATTATCACCCTATGTTGCTACTCGTCCTTCATCGGCCCTATCATGACCTCCCAATTCACTTAATATAGAAGTGAAATCTAATTCGTTCTCTAAAATCGTGCCCTCAACCCACTCTCAAGAGACCATAACTTTAAGGCCTCCAATTTATTTTATTTTTCTTGAACCCATACTATTCTTTACTGCGCGTTATCTTAACCATTTATCTTCTTACATTAATCCATGATTATCTTCGCCATGATTGAAATCGCGAATCTAATGCATGTTTTCATTAAACGTCATTCCTTATAGCCTCTTACCCCCTACTAATTCCTAATTTCGAGGACGAAATTCTTTTAAGTTGGGTAGGATGTAAGACCCCTAAATTTCTACTATTTTTTTCTTATTTTATATAATTTTGATACTGATTTAAAATTTTGGTATTGTACGCCACGTAGTCGTATTGTACGTCGTGCGTGAAATTTCATCTTTCGTATTTGCTCGACGAGTATGAATATGCGCGAGCGTATATATTTTGCTTGAAAAATTTCTTTATAAAATCATTTTTATAGGAAAGTACATGTTCAAATAAATATAATAAATATTTTATTTTATAAAAGAGTTATTTTGTTCGTCGTTTAAAAATAAGTAGTGATTTGGAAAATTATGACCTTTTGAAATGTATTCCAAATATTTTTGCGAAAATAAAAATTTGTTTATTAATATATTTTGTTATTTGTAAAAGCTAATTTATGAGTTAATATTTATCTTGATTTTCGAAATTATTAATATAGTATTTTTTGAAAACATATTTTGAAATTTTGTGACAATTAAAATTTTGATTTGAATTTATGGAATAATTTAAATAAATAAATTAATACCTATATTTGATATTGATTTGATTTTAAACTAAAGGAATTTAATTGGATTTAAATTGAATTTGGATTTAGATTGGATTTGGATTTGGATTTGGATTTAATTTATTTGTAGCTATTATCTAAAAATGGTTTAAACAAACCCAAGCCTTATCCTAATGGGAATTCCCACATCCTATATATATAGGCAGGTACTCCTCCATAATTTCCATCCACAACCCCATTGTGTACCGTGTCCGTGCCTCCCATCCACTAAATTTTTTTTTACTACAAATACAATATTTTATCTCGTCCGACAATCCCGGACGTCCATCCATATTGTGTCGGACACACCCCCGACACGATACCCTATACTAACTGCCCGCAGCCCTTCCCGTTGCCGGAGAAACCCTCAACCCCGCCATTCGGCGTCGCCGCCATCGCCAGTCCCTGGAATATCATCACCACTGCCATCCATCATCCCGTCCAGCCACCACTCCCGACCAACACCACCTTCAGCCCCGACTCTCCACAACCCGCCACCACTCACCGTGGCCTTCGTCACAACCAGCCCACACCACCATGACCGAGCCCCTCCGGTCAAACCGCCGCCAACAGCTACCATAACCCGCATCCACCACCAGACTTCGCCACCGATTTCAGCCAACTCCGGCTACCTTAGCACCACGCCCCAAAATCCTTTCCCTCCAATGGACCCCAATAACGACCATTGGTCACCCTCACTACCGAACACCTCCCAGCCACCGTCGCCGCCACGGCACGCCCAACGCCATCACCGGCGTAACCATTACCACCCCCGTCCCCAAAAATAAAACACCGGCACCGCAAAAAATAAAAAAAAATAAAATAGTATAACCACATCCGCTGACCTCCGACCCGTGTCCGCCGTCCTTCGTGCAAAGCCACCACGGTGCCCAGTCTCCGACCCCCGCCGTCGTCCAGCCCAACCAGCCTCGTCCCCTTCTTTCGGTTGCCATCCCGACCCGAGCACCACCATCGCTGCGGCGCTAGCAGTTCGAACGCCCAAGCTGCGCCCCATCACCTGGCCAAGCCACCGTTCGTTCACCGCTCGCTCCCGGGCGACCCACTTTCCAGCCTCCCCGTCTCGGGATCCTGCACCTCCTCCTGCCGTTTGTCGTCTCCCCACCGATTGTCCTAGCCTCCTCTAGGAGACCGCACTTCCACGCTAAGGCCCCCGCCGTCGCGTGCTGACACGCCACCGCCGTTAGAGCCCCAAATTGCAGCACGTCCGCCGCCTTCGAGCAGTGGCCGCACCACCCGCGTCCGCACGAACAGCCCCCACTCCGATCCTCTGCCCGCCGGCCTTCCTCTTCCTCCGCCACGCCGATCAGCCGCCGACTCCACCCAAACCCTCCTGCGCCGCCCGCCGGCAGACCTCCGTCCCCTTCCACTTTTCTCCGCCGGATCCAAGTGCAGCGCGCTAAGCCCTCGCGGAAGCCACACCGCCGCGCCCAGGCCGGAGCGCCGACGGAGCCTTCCTCGAGCCTTCACTCTCTTCCCTTTTCTTTTAATTCCTTCTCTCTCTCTTCTCTCTCATATTCGTGCACCCTTTTTTTGGTTTCGAACAGAGAAAGGAAGCAGCTAGTAGCTGCTTTATTAGTTTAGGAATTATTGGTTTTTTTGGATTTCACTTGCTGTCAATTTTTTCCTTCTTCTTTATTATTGGTTATTATTAATACTATTAGTATTTACACTTGATAAAACTTAAGGGACTTTGTAACTACTATTTTAACTTTATTAGTATTGGTTAAATGTATTTCACTATTATGTACATACATAGTTATAAATATCCGTACTACTGTTAGTACACCATTCGTATTGTTATTGTTATTATTATTATTATTATTATTATTATTATTATTATTATTTTTCTAAAAACTATTTGGTAACAAAATATTATGCACTATTGCTATAATATGTTCTATCTATTAAATATATATATATATATATATATATATATATATATATATATATATATATATATATATATATATATATATATATATATATATTATTTGGAAAATTTTAGTAGTTATCTAAAATAATTTTTAGTAATTCCTCACGAATAATTATCTAAATTTTTCTCAACTAAGGAAGTATAGATTCTACCCAAATTTCTATTTTTACAATCATGGGGTTGAGCCTAAAAAGCTATTTATTTTATTCTTATTTGTGTATATAAATATATATATATATATTTTTCATAAATAAAATACAGCTTATATAGCAATAAATTATAGTTTTAGAAAACTTAGTTTTGACTAAAATTATTTTTAGATTTTTTTAATATTTATCTAAAACTATTTAAGTACCATAATATATTTTTCAATATATCATAAATAGTTCTCTAAATTATTATATATATTAGTTATTATCCAATTTCCCGTGGAATTCCTCCCGCCCATGACTAAGCCCATATTCCCAAATTCATTGCCAATTCTATACCTCTTATTATCGTTTCTAGCTAAATAAATTCTTCTGGACCCGATGAAACAGTCCATGCCACCATTAGAGGTCACATTGTGTAGTTGTTGTACCGAAGTCGCGGTTCTTGCCCTTGATCATTGCAGTACACCAGGCGTCCTACCAGGCAAGACACCTTGCCTTTACTGTTTAAATTACTGCTCAATATCATGCATGTTTTAGTTGTTTCTTTTTAAATTATATGTAGATGCAAATTACTATATTTTACACAATTGGCTTAGAGTTAAGGGACTACCGTCAAATTTAGTGTGTCTCATTGACTTGTCACGATTATACACGAGTTGTGTGTGAGAGTTGTGAGTATCATATAGAGGTCATATGCGTGTGGGCTGATCTCCCGTGCGCATGCGTAGGAATAACTGTCAATAGATGCATGATTAGAAGACTTGACAGTTATCTATATTAAAATAGAGCGGTAGAAACGACACGTATTTGTGTGTCATGGTTACGACACACGTATAGTATCATTGGGGGGAGGGGACAGCTACTAGCGTAGGGGATACTTTTATTTTACACACATTTGGGAGATAGTGTCTCGGATGAGCGCTACGTGTTACCCGGCCGATAGTGTCTCGGATGAGCGCTACTTGTTGGCTACTCTTTATTACTTGCTTGAGACAGCCCCTGCGTAGAACGTTGTCCTCTAAATTGAAATCCACATAGAATGGTTAGGAATCTTTACTCCTGCATACTTTTCTGTTGAGCTTTATTTATTCAGTTTATTGGCATGATATTATGTGTCTTGTTATGTCCCTCTGAGGACCTGGTTTTCTCCAGGTGTGTGTTTTCGTGATTTCTTGTAGGTGCTCTAGCTAAGGCCATGACTTGCGCTCTATTCCGTCGTGATGATTACTCTTGCATTCGTCACTTGCTCTCGCTTGCTAAATTCTTTCCTTGTATATGTTTCCATATTTAAATTGGTTCGTAGTGGACTTTGTCTCCGCCCAACTATTGTGTACATGACAAACTCATAGTTGCTTTATATTATTATTTATCTTTGTGGATGAGATTTAGTTGTCTTGGATTACTATATTTACAGCTTATGTATACATACGAGGTCCATGTATTCCGTATGTATACAGCTGGCATGTCTACGTACTTGGTCCTACGTATTTTTGGACTGGGGCGTTACAACTGCTCAGTCTTCAGGAAGCGTGATGACGACTCTGTCACATAGCATTAAATGCTTGATGGGTGACGAGTTGAAGTGGGCGTATCAGTTTGTGCCCCACTAGGTGTATGGGTCTATTGTAACACCCACTTTTCCAAAATGAGGGTAATTTTGAACTTTTGTAAAAGTTTATTATTTAATAATAGAATTTATGATTTATAGGAATTTTTGATTAATTTAATACTATTTAAAATTGGTGAATTACAATTTTGATGTGTTAGCTAGTGAACCCTAGAACTATTGAGCCTAGAGACTAACCATGACCATGGGGACCTAACCATGTGATTAGAATGAGTATTTACAACTTTTTAGGCTAAGGGTATTGTGGTCATTTTGTGACTTTTGAATTATTTAGGATTTTGATTAATTGGTGAATATTATATTATTTAATAATATTTAAATTGATATATTATGATTTTGGTCATTTTTCATATTTTAATATTTTGTGAAAATTTTATATTTTTAATATTGTTTTTATTGGATTTGTTTAGTCGGGTTTGAGTTTCGTCTTGTTCCGACTTGTATTGTGACCCGAGTAGCTTAAATAATAGATGGGACCCAATATTAAGTGAAGAATGGCCCACAAAATCCAACATTTAAGTTAGTTAATTAGACTAATTTTTATCATGTTAAAATGGTTAAGTTAGAGACTCAAAACTAGATCATTTTAACCCCAAACTTGAACCTAGTCTAGACTTTAACCATATGAGACTAGAGAGGGGCAATTTGGACATTTCCCATTAGCCCTAAAGGACTCTTTATGGCAGCCACCTTTAGGGGAGAATGATTCATTTCATTCATTAAAATATTGCCTCTTTTATTTTTCTTTTGTTCTTCCCTAATTTTAGAGAGCTTTCCCTTTGATTTGATCTCCAAATCAAATCATTTCTTCACCAAATCTTCCCTCAATCATTTCCATTCTCCAAGGGAAGGGTGCTACCAAGGATTGGAAGAGAAGTGCAAGGAGGAGTGTCCACTTTGAGGGATCTTCGTATCGGAGCCGTGTCCTAAAGGATTTTATTGGGATTCCACTCCCAATAGGTAAAACCCATCCTCTAAATCAATTTTCTTTGCATATAAATTAGTTTTGAATCCGTAGGATCCATGCTCATGCATGTGTCCCCTTTAGATTCAAATTTGAGACCATTTGGAGCTCTCTTGAGGATTTTAGATATGTGTCTTGTGTCCTACTTGATAGATCCAAAATTAGGACACCCCATGTGTATGTATGTATGATAATAGTTTAAATAGATATTTAAATTCAGTTTTAGAATGGTTAGAGAGTGGATTGATCTTAGTTAGGGTGGTTAGAATGAGTTTCATTTGGATACCTATGTTGGTATCCAAGTATCTTGGCCTACATGTGTTTCTTTTGTCCAAAACAACTCAAATTCGTCATAATATTCATCCACGTTTTTATTAACCAAAACAACTTAGAAATGCCATGACTTTTAGCTTAGAATTCTGTTTAATCTTTCGTTTTTTTTAAAAGAACCGTATTGAAGTTAGCTTTCCAAATATATATTTTAATAAGCCAAAATCGTTCTTGAACTTTTTGTAAAATTATTTAAGTGTCAGCTGTCCGAAAGACAAACGTGTTTCGGTGTTTTCGCGATTTCGAGAGCTTCCGGACACAAAAATGCAATCCGTTTGAAGTTTCGGAAAGCTAACACGAAGGGATATGACATACTTTGATCCTAGAATTTAGTGAAGGCCCAATTGGTACAGTATTGGCTTTAAGTAGAAGAGTGACTATACGACATAGACATTTTTTGTAACCTATGAGCCTATGTAGTATGGATATTAAATAAATGTAGAGTATGTAATGCATGATATGTTAGATGAATGAAATGATATATATGATATGTATCCTCTTTACATTAATGTATATATATATGATTAAATGCAAGCATGTAGGAATGCAATCAATGTAATGTAAGCAATACATAAATGCATGAATGAAAGAATGATATACAATGTATGCATGAAAGTATATAATGAATGCTAGATATGAATACAAGGTATACATGTAATAATAGATATAAAAATTTATACATAATGTAAAGCAATATATAATGATAGCATGTATGGTAATGTAGAATATATGATGCAAGCATGTATATGTCCACTGTTTTTCTTTTTTCTTACATTTTTTTCTTTCCTTCCCTTTCCATTTCAGTTTTTTTTCTTTTTTCCCTGTTCTATTTTTACATGTTGTATAGAATGTATATAATGTATAGATGCATGTAAGTATGTAATATGTATGAATGACATATATGTAATAAAAATAAGTATATGTATGCAACTTAATAATATGTGAATGGATATAATGCCTGAACTGAAGTATGCATGCATATGGGATATGAATGAATGATATATATATAGGTGTTAAGGTAATGTAATGTATATATTCACATATATTTTGAGTTAAATATATGAGTTTATATGCATATATTATATGTATGCATGTATGCAGGAATGAATGTAATATAATGTAGAGTATGCATATATGATATGTATGTAGGCATGTATGCAATGTATGTATGTATACATGATATGTATGTATGCATGTATACAATATAAGCATGTATGAATGTATACATGTATATTGTGTATCCATGTATGTATGTGTGGATACATGAATCAAGTATGTATATAGTGATAACATGAATGAATGAATGAATGTATAAATGCATGAATGAATGTCATATATGAATGAATGAATCAATCAAAGGTATAAGTAAAATATAATGCATTGTAATGAATGTTAACATATATAATGTATAAAAGTATGTATGTAAATGTGCATGAATGTATATATCTATGTAACTATGTAAATATGCATGATGTAACATATGTCTATATATAAAAATATGTATGTAATGTAGATATGCATGTATGTATGAAGGTATGTATTTATATATAGTATCTATTTTATATTATGCATTGATGTGGTTCATATGGCCTTGTGATTGTGTGAGTGCTAACCTAGGCTTGGTTAGGCCTAGTGAGACTTGTTAGACTTGTTTGGGCTAAGACTTGACCTAGTTGACCTAGTTTGACTAGTGTGGTTGACTAGAGTTGACCAAGTGTTGACTTTAGTCTAGTTTGACCTAGACAGCATGCAGATGTATTGTACATTTCATTTATCATCTTCCGTATACATCTTGACCTGTGTTGCTCTAACTAGGACTCTGTGACTCCAGTTGGCCATCTTTTCATATCAGCTGTTCAGGGTATCAGACGAGTACATTCTCTGATCATTTTATATCTTGTTTAGGATTATATTCCTGATTTAGATTATTTTACTTGATGCTGACACATTGGTAACACGAATTAGTACTATATGGATCCCTTCATGTGATGTTATCCCCCTCGCGAGCATCAGATACTCTTGTCTCGTGTGTTTCACTTACATTATGTATCTCATGCTTCTATTATCATGACTCTTCATGTATCAGCTTGTGATTCCTGTACTCTCATAAATCACAGAGCCTTCACGAATCTTCATGAATCACTCTTGAATCACCCTTTATGGGCAAAGTAGTATAGTCATGAATCTTAACGTAACTTGACTGGATCCTTATGTATTGATTGGGGATGGGGGAGTAGAAACTGAGCATGTGAATAATTTCAAAGTAGAATAGTCATGAATCACCTCTTTAGTATAGTCATGAATCACCCTCCAGCTGTTCACATGTTTCATCTTGTACTCTGAATCACTAGTCACTGATTAGTTCTCTATTATATTGTAGATATTTACTTACAGTCTCTCTCTTTCATATCATGTTGTTCTTTCAGTTTCATGTATCTTACTCTCTAGCATGTTTATATTTCCTAACCTGTTATGATTTGTATTAGATGTATTGTGCTCGCTCCTGTCCTGACTGGACCTGTTAAAAATATTACAGAGGATGAGGCGCTCTGTACCACCTATTATAGGACTATCCTAGAGGATTGTTGTGACTTGGATCTTCAGCAGGATCCATTAGCAGTGGATGACACACCATTAGTTTAGATTAGTCATTTTCAGTTGTATTTACTCTATGGATTACTGTATTTAAGATTTGAGATATTTTCTAGATTTGTGATATCTTAGACACTTAAACTTTTATCTGTTGTATCTCTTTGTGGATTTTATTTCATTTATATCTATCCTATCGTTTTCTGCCTTAGATGTGATTGAGACTGTATTCTGCTATGTCACCTCCATTCGGAGTGTATATACTGTACAGGTACCTTATATTGTTAGATGATTGACCTAGGACAGCTGGACGTACCCACTTCTCGTGCCCTTACTCTAGGGTGCGGGTCGTGACACGTTTTTAGTGGTGGCCCATGTAGGTCGAGTTTATGTAGTGGTATTCGAACAAGAGTATCACTACAGCCTGCAGTAGGATTAGGATATATTTTTGAAGGTACTCAATCACAGTTAGGACTCCTTGAGAGATTCCTGGGACGACCCTTAAGAATCTTATTTAAACTTCAATTTGAAATTATTTCTCTTATTTTGTTCGCTTTCACTCCTTGATTATTGAATTTGATTTTGATGGATCGTTGTTGATTTTGATTTTCCTATCGAGATGAATTTTATGACCTGAGTTACGATATTTTCTAATAACATATGTTGACGGGAATACAGGGATGGTAAAACGTCTACTTGATTATGGAACCTGTAGTTTATCGCAGCCATATTAGCTGGCGTGGCAAAAACATAGAGACCTAACTTCGGATGTACGTATCTTGGTTATGAGATTTAGAATTTCTCGCAGCTATACTAGTCAGCATAGCGAGAATTTCAGACGACATGATTATAGAGGTGCATACCCCAGTTATGGAATCTATCGCTTATCGCAGCCTTACTTACTGGCATGGCGAGGACTCTGTGTAACATAATTTTGGACAGACGTATATGATTATCAGATTGTATCTTTTGAAGATTTTTAAACATATCATCTCTATCGTACCCTTCTGTTGTTATAAATTGTATTCCATCATTAAATAACTTAGGAATAGGAGTAACTTTAGCTGTTATTATAAACCTTGTGTAACTTCTTGCTATGAATTTTTCATAATACAATGAATCGATGATTTTTGCTAGACCTTATCTTGGATTTGATATTATAGCTCTGGTTTCAAAATGGTTCCTTCTTTTAAACAGATAAGCAAAATATATTTTATCATTATTTCCTTCTTGCCATTATTTCTTATATTACCTTTTAAAAAAATAAAATAAAATAAAACTATCCTGATTACATCAATCACCTATCTTTTATCCAATTCTGTCAGTTATACTTTGAACCTTTGAATCTCTATATCTCTTTACCTTGGAAAGGTCGGGGAAGTAACGTAAATCATCTGGCTCGAAAGGATGTAACTTGTTATCATATGGCAATCTTGGTAGGAATCTAAATGTTGGTCTTGATATAGAATTTGATTTTTATATTGGGACATGAGAAAATTTATATATATAGTGGACACAGACACTTTGTCTGACACTTATGTATGCTACACTTTGATTACCAACCTATCTAAATGCATATTAATATGTTTTGATGTTTAAATTCTCAAAACCCCAATATTTCTGATACAATACAGTATCAGAGACTAGTTCTCTATTTTTTCTAGTTTAAATTCGTAATTTAAATATAAATTTCATGTTATTAGTTGTTGTTTACATCACTGCACACACTACCAAATTACAGTACTTTAGCGACGGTCATTTAGCGACGGACATTTTCCGTCGCTATCACCGTCGGATCCCCGACGGATTTGTGACGGAATACCGATGGAAAGCAGTGGACATTTTTTTTTATTTTTTTATGTCCATATCCGTCGCTATGCCGTCGATAGGTAGTCGGCCATGTAGCGACGGTTTTATATCCGTCGCTAGAACGTCGCATATTTTGGCGGCAAAAGCCTAAAATATTGGCGCGAGATTTACTGACGACTTAGCGACGGAATAATCCGTCGCTACTTGCGCGAGATTTACTGACGCATTAGCGACGGAATAATCCGTCGCTACTCCGTCGCTAAATTTACGTTCCAGACTTAAGTTGAAACGACGGGGGGAACTTTTTCATTCCCCCCAAATTTTACTCTCTCTCCTCTCTCTCTCTCTCTCTCTCCCGCGGTGATCGATCGGCGACCCCCTCTCCTCTCTCTCCCGCGGCGGTGATCGGCGACCCCCTCTCCTCTCTCTCTCCCAAAGGTATTCCCTCTCCCTCTCTCTCTCTCTCTCTCTCTCTCTCTCTCTCTCTCTCTCTTTCTCGCTCTCTCTCTCTCTCGCGCGCACGCGGTAGTCGTGGGTGCAGCGGGCCGGGGGGCGTCAGGGGCTGCGGGAGCGGCGTCGACTGCGGGGGGCGGCGGTGGGCGGCGGTGGCGGTGGCGGGGGGTGTGGAGGGGGCGGTGGGAGGGGGCGGGAAGCGTTGGAGGGATGGGGGCGCGCGGGGGCTGGCCGCGGGGTGCGGGGGGTTGCGCAGGGGGGCTGGCCGTGCGCGGGGGGCGGGGGGTGTGGAGGGGGCGGTGGGATCGAGGGGGCGGGCAGCGTTGGGGGGGTACGATGGGGGCGGGGGCTGGCCGCGGGGTGCGGGGGGGGGGGGGGGGTATGTGTGGAGGGGGGCTGGCCGGACACACACACACACGGACACACACACACACGGACACACGGACACACACACAGAGACACACACACACAGACACACACACACACACACAGACACACACACACACACACACACGGACACACACGGACACAGACACACGGATACACACACACAGACATATATATATATATATATATATATATAGGCATAATTTTAAGATGCTTAATTAGTTTACCTTATATATATAAGGTAAACTAATTATGGTAAACTAATTATGCCTATATATATATCTATATATAGGCATAATTAGTTTACCTTATTTTAGAGTATGACTACGTAGCTAGTGTGTAGAGTAGTATATGGTTACTAGATCCTAGTGTAGAGTAGTATGTAGAGGAGTATGGCTACTAGTGATATATAGATATGTAGGTCCATGTGTATCTGTATCGGACTATCGCTATCGGTATCGAACTATCGCTATCGGTATCGGACTATCGCTATCAGTATCGACCGTATATACTTAGTATCGGGCGTAGCGGATTAGTATCGATCAGTATATGAGTATATTCACAAATGAGAGCATCCGTTATTTGTCATTGGGACCGAAGAAGCATGCAAAGACTTGGCCCGGCTATGTCGTTAATGGCTTCAAGTTTAAGACAACTCAACATCCTATAAATGCAGAATTTCTCAATGACGACTTCAGTACGAAGCATTCTGGTGTTTGCATAAGAGGCACAATCTATGACGACGAGCCGGACTTTGACTATTATGGAGTGCTTCGGGATATTGTAGAATTACAATATAGTGCCCCATTTGATATGCATATTGTTATGTTCAAATGTGAGTGGTTCGATACGACACCAAATATCGGTTGGAGAATCGATAAACAATTTGGATTCGTCGATATAAATCATCGCAGGAGGTATAGAGGGTCCGACACGTTTGCGATAGCAAGTCAGGCTGTTCAAGTCTACTATACAAGCTACCCAAGGCGTCGTAGAGATCGCTTTGACTGGTGGGCAGTATGCAAGATTAAATCTAGAAATACATTCAACGTTGGAGACCCAGCATACCAAGAGGACCAGATCGAAAAGCCCCAATATTTGGGACAACAGTCTTGTGACATGGATGTTGAATTAGAGGTTGATATACCTCTTGCTGATGAAAATAGAGGGGAGGAAGAGGTTGATATACAAGACTTAGATGTCAACCAGGGGAGAAAGAGGCGTCTTGTCCCAAGTATTGAGACTGAAGAAGAAGAAGAAGAAGAACTTTATGAGGATGAGGATACAGATGAATTCGACGATGAGGATGATGATGATGATGAGGCCGAGGCCGAGGAAGAGGACGATGACGATGATTAAATATCGCTATATTTCAGTTGTATCTTGAAGCACCCAATATCTAGTCTCGAATCCTAAATTACCCTATTACATTTGGATTTACAATTACAAGTCTAGTGGAACACAAGATGCCCTTTCATCAAAAGTTACAAGAATTGTACTTTGTTGTATTGGTGCATGATTTTATTAGATTTTGTGTATCTAGCTTTTATTCGTACTTCACTTCTGATTGTAATATTTATTTCAGTTTGGGATATTTGCTTATTATTGTATGAGTTTCTTTTTGCAGATGGCACTCCTAGGCCTACTCGTCTGGGCGGCACTCATCGCCCTGCTGCTGGTATGGATATGTTTAGGTTTATATTCATTTATAAATCTATATTGTCGGTATTTTGTTTATGTGTTTTATTTACAGGGCATGGTTGCGAGCACCCGTACTGGTGGTGCTGGCCGTGGTCGTGGCGGTGGCGGCGGCGGCGGCGGTGGTGGTGGTGGTCGTGGGCGTGGGCGTGGGCGTGGGCGTGGGCGTGGTGGTAGCGGTCGTGGTCGCCAGCCGCATTCCCCGGATGTGACCTCCGAGCCCGACTTGGAGAGCCCGATCACAGGCTCTTCCCGCCGTCATTCTTCCTCGGTGCCACCGACATCGTCGTCGAGGCCTGTGACTCCATCCGCTAGCGGATCCGTTCCGCCACCGGATGTACCAGCGGATGCAGCAGCAGATGCAGCAGGGGGCCCAGCAGTTACTGCAGGGTGGGCCTCGGAGTACCCCCGGGATTCAGTTTCATCCTGATACCGGGGAGTACATTCGCGGACCCGCGGATCCCCCGACGCCACCAGAGAGGCTGGTGGGCGAGTTCCGACGAGAGCTATGGCCCGCTGGTGAATCGTAAGTAAATTTAAGTTAATTTATTAAATTTGTTTCATTTATTCAAGTTAATAATCCAGTCGTTGCTTCTTTATAGGTTTTTCCCGTGGGATGCTGCCCGGATTCTAGGGCGCATTATCCGGGATAACTACCATGGCCCCTACATCAATTTTTCTGAGGTGCCTCAGGACATGAAGTACGTCTGGCTCGACGAGATGAGGGTATAAATCCGTCGGTGAATTATTAATTATTCTTTAAATCATTAAATTTTTTATTACGTGATATTTGAATTTGTATGTCAGAGGACGTTCTGGTGGCCCCCCCATCGCGAGGAGGCGATCCGCAGGACCTACAAAGCCGCCGCCGGGAAGAAGATACGGGATGCGGTGTACGACCTTCGTACGGCGCATACGAGAAAGGACTGGATCCGGGTGGAGTACTATGAGCAGATGTTGGAGAAGATGGATACTCCGCAGTTCAAGCTAAAATCGGAGAAAGCTAAGGCTAATCGACAGGGCGCGGGTCTGCATACGGGGGGATCAAGGCCCTACGCATCGACGCGTGCAGATTTGGTGAGATAGCGCAAATTCAAATTCATTCTATTATTTAATTTCGTACTCTTAATATACGAAGTTAATTAAATTCTACGTATGCAGGTCCGACGGGCGGTGAAGCAGGGGAAAGAGGCGGAGACGGTCACCGCTCACGATGTATTCGTGCATTCGCACAAGAGGCGGAAGGACGGGAGCTTCGTCGACGCGAGGGCCGAGGAGACTGATGTAAGTACTTACGTTTATGAGATTTATGTTAGAAATATAATTATTGTTAAGTTAATTAGATAAACTTAGGATTCAGACTATAACTTAGGGAAACATAGGATTTATATTATAACTTAGGAAAACTTATAGTACAAACACATTCATTGGATAGGCTGCGTATCGTGAGGCACTTAGTCGGCTTGAGATCGAGCCCCCTTCCGAGAATGTCGGCGAAACGACGCCCACCCAGACGCACTCTTCTATGGCCGCTCGCTACGACGACGTGTTCGTAGAATCCGTCGGCGGCGTTAGGAAAGGGCGCGTCTGCGGCTTAGGTTCCATGGCGCCCTCGTTGCAGCCGTCCCCGAGATATCCACCGCCTCCGCCTCCCCCAGCGCCCCCGGTTGACGATGTGAGGGCGCAGCTTGAGACTCTGACCTCCGCGGTGTCAGATTTGCGGGCGATAGTGTTGGGGCGCTATCCGTCTGCTCCCGGTCCGTCTGCTCCCGGTCCGTCTACTGCTGCTGCCGGTGCTTCGGATCGACCTGGTCCTTCTTCCCCCGGACGGCTTTCGTTTAACCGCTCTGTGGACGCCCGCATCGTATCGGATAACACCATCTTGACGTTCCTTGACATGTTGTCGCCACAGCAGCTACGCGCGCTTCCAGACCATGTCTTGTCCCAAGTGCCGGCACACACGGTGGAGGAGTACATACGCAAAGCGGATGCGGCGGCACGAGCACGAGACGATCCGACGGACGGGGTTTGATTTTGTTTATGTTGTTGGTTTTGTAGACATTTGGATACATTGTATGATCGGATATTTTTTTTATGTTTGGATAATTTAATGTTGGATATTGGATGTGTTGTGTTGGTAATATTTTGTTGGATATTGGATACGTTGGATATTGGTGTCGGATATGGATATTTTGCATATGGATATATGGTGTTCGATATTGGCTACGTTGGATATTCGTGTTGGATATGGATATATGGTGTTGTATATGGATATTTGGCATGTTTGATATTGTGTTGGATGTGTTGTATAAACAGGAAAGAGTCTGTTTGCTGTATTTTTTTTTTCAAAAATTAGAAGTTAGCGACTGACAGGCGACCCCTCAGCGACGGATAGCCCGTCGCTAACTGGAGAAACTGAGGTTAGCGACGGATTGGCGACGTAAAAACCGTCGCTAACTGGAGAATTTTACATTGAGCGACGGTTTAGCGACGGAATATCCGTCGACCTGGTTCTGTTTGATATCAATAAATTTTGCAGTTAGCAACGGATTGGCGACTAACTTACGGCGGACTGGCGACAAAGTCCCGACGGACTATCCGTCGCTAACTGTAGGAATTCAATTTTTCGACGGATTGGCGACGGAATGTCCGTCGCTACCTGGAGAATTTTACCTTGAGCGACGGTTTAGCGACGGAATATCCGTCGACCTGGTTCTGTTTTGATGTCCATAAATTTTGTAGTTAGCGACGGATTGGGGACTAACTTACGGCGGAATGGCGACAACGTCCCGACGGACTATCCGTCGCTAACTTTAGGAATTCAATTTTTCGACGGATTGGCGACGGAATATCCGTCGCTACCTGGAGAATTTTAATGTTAGCGACGGTTTAGCGACAGAATATTCGTCGACATGGTTCCGTTTGATGTCCATAAATTTTGCAGTTAGCGACGGATGCTTTGTCGCTAATACGACGCTAATCCGTCGTACACCTCGGCGGATTAGCGACGGCATAACGACGACCTGCCGTATGGAAAAATCTCTGATACGCTTTGACCGATAAATTTACGACGGATTAGCGACGGAAATTGCGTATCAGAAAATCACTGATACGGTTTTGCCGACTCTTTAGCGACGGAATTTTCCGTCGCTAACCCTATATCCTGATACATGTTTCGACGAAAGCTAGTCGGTAATCCGTCGCTATATATATTTAAATGGGCCGACGGTATTCCGTCGCTAAGTCGTCGCTGAGCGACGGAGTAGCGACGGATATGTTTTAGCGACGAGGTTATTCCCGACGGCTGTTTTACCAAAATATCCGTCGATAATTCGTCGGTATTTATTTTTGGCGACAGAATACCGACGGATAAGGCCGTCGGTAAATCCATGTATTTTGGTAGTGACATGTATGTTATATACAGGGTTTCAATTCTTAAAAAAATTGGTTGAGTTTTGTGTTTTAATTTTCAAATCTGAGACTATGTGCATATTAACCCTTTAACACTGGAATCTAAGTGATTAGTTCAATTTACAGTTTTTAAATGTAATATTTTGAGCCGTATACATTGTTGTATGTAGGAATATAATATTAGGTTTCATACTCTTACATGTTAGGTTGTGGTTGTGGTGAACATTGGGTTGGTTTTGATGTCGAATTTCTCCAAAATCCTGAAACTGAATACATGTTAACATTTTTACATTGATTTCAAATATTTAGTTCAGTTTTAGATTTAATATGTAATGTTGAACTAAACTGAATGATTGAACCCTTCATTTCAAGTTATAACCCCTATACACTTGACACTCTACACTAATGTTCACAACTGCCATGTAAACCTAACCCTTCATCTCTATGTTATGTTCATATATATATATATATATATATATATATATATATATATATATATATATATATATATATATATATATATATATATATAGATTATGCATACATTTTATAATGTATATAGATACATAACTAAATCACTACCTCTCTATATATAGAGATATATGTATATATATGGTTGGCCATGCATGTTATGAGTAAATAGGTTGTGCATTGTAGATTGTTTAACCAATATGCCGTGAGTAGTGTAACTTGATAGCTATTGTTTTGAAACCAAATCCTCCTCTACACTTTCATGTATATTTCACACACACACACACACATGTCTACTATCTAACCCTATGAACATGTCCACATACACCCATACACACACTAACCACATAACCTTTACATAATGCTAGCTTTTCCCTATCTAACACTCTATATATATATATATTGTGATTGGATTTCAATGCTCGACATTTGTGCTTTAAATTTTGATTTTGATTTTGCCTTAAAGCCGTGATGATTTGTTATTTCTGTATCTTTTCCAGTTTAACACCCCTGATTGCTTGTATGTTTTGATACCCTATGACCGTTTTGGTCTAGTGTGACTAGTATACCTAAATGAGACTTTCACTACCACCGTATGCCATGACCCTATATGCCATCCTTTTAAATTGTATGATTTGATTAAGTTTTGATACTTTGATTGTGGGGGTTTGACCCAGAAGCGGTACGAACAGTTTAATTTCGAGGACAAAATTTTCTAAGGAGGGTAGACTTGTAACACCCACTTTTCCAAAATGAGGGTAATTTTGAACTTTTGTAAAAGTTTATTATTTAATAATAGGATTTATGATTTATAGGAATTTTTAATTAATTTAATACTATTTAAAATTGGTAAATTATAATTTTGATGTGTTAGCTAGTGATATCCTAGAACTATTGAGCCTAGAGACTAACCATGACCATGTGGACCTAACCATGTGATTAGAATGAGTATTTACAACTTTTTAGGCTAAGGGTATTTTGGTCATTTTGTGACTTTTGAATTATTTAGGATTTTGATTAATTGGTGAATATTATATTATTTAATAATATTTAAATTGATGTATTATACTTTTGGTCATTTTTCATATTTTAATATTTTGTGAAAATTTTATATTTTTAATATTGTTTTTATTGGATTTTTTAGTCGGGTTTGAGTTTCGTCTCGTTCCGACTTGTATTGTGACCCGGGTAGCTTAAACTCTAGATGGGACCCAATATTAAGTTAAGCATGGCCCACAAAACCCAACATTTAAGTTAGTTAATTAGACTAATTTTTATCATGTTAAAATGGTTAAGTTAGAGACTCAAAACTAGATCCTTTTGACCCCAAACTTGAACCTAGTCTAGACTTTATCCATATGAGACTAGAGAGGGGAAATTAGGACATTTCCCATTAGCCCTAAAGGACTCTTTATGGCAGCCACCTTTAGGGGAGAATGATTCATTTCATTCATTACAATCTTGCCTCTTTTATTTTTCTTTTGTTCTTCCCTAATTTTAGAGAGCCTTCCCTTTGATTTGATCTCCAAATCAAATCATTCCTTCACCAAATCTTCCCTCAATCATTCCCATTCTCCAAGGGAAGGGTGCTACCAAGGATTGGAAGAGAAGTGCAAGGAGGAGTGTCCATTTTGAGGGATCTTCGTATCGGAGCCGTGTCCTAAAGGATTTCATTGGGATTCCACTCCCAATAGGTAAAACCCATCCTCTAAATCAATTTTCTTTGCATATAAATTAGTTTTGAATCCGTAGGATCCATCCTCATGCATGTGTCCCATTTAGATTCAAATTTGATGCCATTTGGAGCTCTCTTGAGGATTTTAGATATGTGTCTTGTGTCCTAATTGGTAGATCCAAAATTAGGACACCCCATGTGTATGTATGTATGATAATAGTTTAAATAGATATTTAAATTCAGTTTTAGAATGGTTAGAGAGTGGATTGATCTTAGTTAGGGTGGTTAGAATGAGTTTCATTTGGATACCTATGTTGGTATGCAAGTATCTTGGCCTACATGTGTTTCTTTTGTCCAAAACAACTCAAATTCGTTATAATATTCATCCACGTTTTTATTAACCAAAGCAACTTAGAAATGCCATAACTTTTAGCTTAGAACTCCGTTTAATCTTCCATTTTTTAAAAGAACCGTATCGAAGTTAGCTTTCAAATATATTTTTAATTCCCTTAGTTTAAAATCAAATCAATAAATCAAATTTCAATTATTTAACTATTTAAATAAATACATAAATTCAAATCAAGATTTAAATGGCCACAATAACTTCCAAATATATTTTTCAAAATACCAATAATAATAATTTCGAAAATAATAAATATTTTTAAATATCTTTTTGAACAATAAAATATTATTAATAAATCTCAAAAATTATACTTTTATTTAAAATAGACCAATAAATTATTACGAAATATATGTATGCAAAAATATTCTTTACATAATTAGGCTTTTCTAGTATACAAAAAATTATTTATTATTAATAACTTTTAGAAACAAAGACTTTTTATAGCAAGAATATTTATATAATATTTTGAAAGTGTATAATAAAATAGAGAAAAATGTTTTTCTAAAACATGTACGCTCGCACATATTCGCACTCGTCGAGCAATTACGAAAAATAAAACGTCGTGTGCGACGTACAATACGACTACGCGACGTACAATACAAAATTTTAAATCGATACCAAATTTAATAATAAAAAAATAGTAGAAATTTAGGGGTTTTACATCCTACCCAACTTAAAAGAATTTCGTCATCGAAATTAAGAATTAGTAGGGGGTGAGAGGACACAAGGGGGTATCAATGGGGATCCAACGATGACAATGTTTTCACAAAATCATGTTGTAAGAAATCGCGATCTAGATCATAGAAAAACAATACGGTATGGTCACGGGTACTGAATGAGGGTCACGATTAATAGAACGAAAAAGATTTACTTAAACTAAGCGATTAGAGGGTCTTGATAGGGCCGAGTAGTTTAAGATTAAGATATAGCAATGTCGAGTGATAATGGTTATAGGCGATAGAATAGCTAGAGGAATCTTAACGCCTTCGTCATTCTAAAATGGTTGAAGGCGAAAGCAATAAGGAGTGCAAGGACGATATTATCGATTTCGAATACGTGGTTCAAAGGCGGCCGTATAAATTTCAAAAGAATCACCAAGGCAGTCGTGGATGGAATTCTAAGGGGAAAGCTCAACTACATCCCATCCACGTAGATTGATAAATAAAAAAAGGCGAACCAAAGTGCACTCGGTTGATCAGACCATAATGCACCGGTTCTGATTAGACAATATGTTAGTGAGTGGCCACTCTATAGCATATGTCTCGATCAAGCTCGATAAGGATTAGCTTGCAAATACTAGGCTATATTAGTATCATTTTAGATAGTAAAACATAGGCACGTGGGTAGATGAAATAAGAACTAATATGAATAGTCTAAGTGTCATACGGATCTAAGACTTGCTTATTTCTATACTATCATTCTATGGTTTTATTGTCCAAGGTTTGGTTGACCAAAGGGTTAAATTTCTCTAGTCTCTATGGTCTAGATAGTACTATTGGTATTTCCTTAATGGTCAAGGGTGTGTCAAGTCGTGGGGTATTCTACCCAACTTAAAGAATTAAACTAATGGTGTTTTGGGACATCCAACTAGTAGGGTCAATCTCTAGCAAGCACGAAGGGAATATAAGAATAGGGATGGAAGGAAGCAAGCAAGATGCAATTGATGAGTCAACCGGTAGATAAAATCAAGGAAAGAGGTCAAGTATGTGGATGAGATCCTAAATTTCTAATCCTATTCGCAGGCTTGCTTGGTACGGTAAAGTAACCAAACAATTTATCTTGACCTGCATGGACCACCACAAAAACATATAATGCCCCAGTCCCAAAATACGTAGGACTAGGAACGTAGACATGCCAGCTGTATTCATACGAAGTACATGGGCCTCGTATGGATAAATAAGCTATAAAATGCAGTAAAACCATAACTAATCTCATCCACATAATATAAATGAATAGAAGATATCATATAACCAACTATGAAATTGTCATTTGGTACATGTAGTTGGGCGGAGACAAATCCACTACCAACTATGAAAAGAAATACATGATAAGCAAAAGAAAGATTTTGGCGAGCGAAGACGATCCAAGTGCAATCATCCTCGAAGAAATAGCGATGATCACGGCTAGAGCTAGAACACCTGCGAAAGACAAGAGCACACACCTGGAGAGATAACCAGGTCCTCAGAGGGACGTAACAAGACACATAATATCATGCCATATAAACTGAATAAATATCGCTCAAATAAATAAGTCAATCGAATTATAACAAGGTCCAATACGCACCTACTGAACGAGCGTACCATCCCCCCAACCAAACAAGGACAGGAGATGGTAAACTAATTCATGGTGACGTATCTTTCCATGCTAAGAATCCGATATGGTATCCGGACCCCAACAAGGTTCAATACCTTCTCATCGAAGTAGTAAGTCACACCTACAACCAAACAAGGACAAGATGTGACTAACTAATCCGCGACAAGTTATTGTTCCAAGCCACGGTCAGATACAAGTACCCAAACTAAAAGTACTCGTACCTAACGGATAAAGGTACCTAACCGTTCTAAGTGATATGTAGTTAAGAACAATCCTTCCTACGTATGGGCCCTGGCTAAATAGGATCGGCATAGTCCCCCCTTGGGCACCAGAGGCCCCATCAGTAAGAGCATAACGTTCCGCAGAATCGTCAGTGGCCGTCATTAATCATGGGTCATCAACCCCGTATCTCCAGCGGAGAGTCCGGGTCACAAGGGAATAGCATCGAAGCCCATACGCTAAGGAATTGTCCTCTCCGCCCAATGCCTACTGTGTTGTATCCACAACACAAACCACTATAACCGCTAAGTCAAACTAGCATGCAATCTCTATTAGCGGGTATTCCTATTGTACGGCTTGTACGTACTGGTGGCCAGCCAATTACGCACTTCCGTGTCCTATATGCGACACACAACTTCGTGGTACAACGTGTCAAGGCCATGAATGCAACACACAAAGGTGGTCCCTTAAATCTAGGTTTAATGTGTAAGAAAAATAATACATAGAAGAATATATATGACAAGTAAGTTCTAACAATTTATGCCATGTATCACAGTTTATTTTGCATAAAGAAAATAAATAATGCATGAAATATGAGCTAAAATAAATAAACAACAAATGGCAAGGTGTCTTGCCTAGAAAGACTCCCGTAGTGGTGCAATGATCAAGGTGGCACGAACTGCAACTTTGGTGTAATAACTGTACAAGGTGACCTCTGATGGTGGCACGGACAGTTCCATTGGGTCCAGAAGGGTCAAATTAGTTAGGGATGACATAAGGTAGTCTCGAAATGGGCGAAGGAATAGGACTTGGATACGGACAGAAGAAAAATCAAAGAATAATGGATAAATAAATATTTATTTATATATACGAATTTTTGGGAAAATATTTATAATTCCTAAAATCTAAATTTCATGAGTCAAAATATTTATAGGAAAAAAATACTTAAAATACTTAAGGTCAAGAAAATCGTTTTAGGCAAAAACTCTAAGTTTGTCAAAAATGCCTTATTAGGTGAAACCATATATATATATTTAGTAAATAATTTTTGGAGAAAAATACTTAGAAGAATCAATAATCATTTTTGGGCTAAACCTTAGGTTTGTCCACAAAAGGTTTATAAATAAAAACTATATCTTGTTAGTAAAATACTTTAGATAATTATTAATAATCTGAAAAGTTATTTAGGATTTAGTACCAATTTTTGAAATATAAACTAAGCCCATTATACTATTGACATAAAACTGTGTATAGATATTTTACAAGAAAATTTTGAAAAGCTTATGATACCTAAATACATAAACCAATTAATAATAACAACTCATAATAAGCATCAATCTTATTCACAAAAATATACTAATAATAAGAAGAATAATAATAATAATAGTAAGATAATTATAATAATAATAATAATAATAATAATAATAATGATATAATGATAATGATAATATGTTACTGTACCAAAACAATCCAATACTAACAAGGCTAAAACAAAAAAATAAACACAAAAAAAATAAAAAAAACCAAAACAACAAAGTAAAAAAAACAGCAGAGGGAAAAGACAAAACCATTGCAGCATTGCTGCTCTCGAGAAAGGAGAGAGAGTAAGAAACGAAAAAAGAAAAAAAGAAAGAGGAGGGGAGGTCTCGGGATGGGTTAGAGAGAGCGGAAGAGAGAGGGTGAAAGAAAGGAGCTGGGAAGAGGGAAGGAGTGGTGTCACGCCCCAGAACCAGAATACTGGAGAGCGGGGGAATAACTCAGCCAGCTACGTATTACGGGTAGATAAATACCGTATAATACGATCAATGCTGTCTAACCAGACGAGGGGGTGCATACTACATGAAAGTCTTACTATGGTCACTTCACATCTATTGTCTCAATCATTCAAACAAGAAACAGAAATAGAGAACATGTAAGATAAAGCAGTAAGGCGTCCCAAACGCTTAGTCAAAATGTTTCTGAGATCTGGCTTTACAAAACATAGCCAGATGGCATAGTAGCATATACACAATTGTTATCAGCTGCAGTCTGACTTAATTACAATTATGTAAAAGTAAGTGCAAGACAATCCGACTAACATGTCGGTGCCAAACGGCTAAGTATGAAGTAAATAACAAAACGAGTGGTGGAGTAAGGAACCCACTCGAGTCCTCCTGCGATCATTCCCCTAGTATTGACCATCTTGGAGGTAGAAGTAAGCTGGATCCTCGGGGACTGGCTCTAAATCTGGCCATGCAAAACCAGAGAGGTTAGACCTCTAATAGCAAGTACCATAAGGGAGCACGATATGAAGGATTAAACCAGTAAGTAAGAGAATATAATAATAGATCTCTGCTTTCCACTAGGATTCACATAACATCACGACACTTCGAACCAACCTCCCAACCAAACAAGGACAGAAGTTGGCCCGTCATGTCCTGACATTCTGATCATCTCAGTTAGGCAACAGAGTAGGTATAGTACACAAACAAATCATCTTGAACGGCCAATCAACTACTACGGCTTGCTACTGTGACTTCCAAGTTACCTTAGAATTATGCAATAAAGGATTCATCAGTTCTTACTATGTGCGAGCAAGGCTAGTCTATCCAATCAATCAATTGCGCCAATCATGTAATTAGACGAGTCCCAGCGGAACGCCCGTCGTTAATATATCATGTACAATTTAATAATATAAGCAGATACCATTTCCTGCCCGTGTGACAGATTTACAGTATCTGTGGGAACCAGCCGGCCTGTCGGGCACTACTAGTCCCAAGAGGGCTGCCATGTAAGAACTCGGAAATCCATTCTCTCCATGCAATCATTATTTTATTTGACTTAATAGTCTCTACGTTGAGTGAAGTTCCATGCCGTGGATCATGGTCATTCAAATGAGTACTTTTGTATGGGGTACGATATGCGCAACTCTACAACGATACCCGTACGGCTAGGTTGTAGGTCTTACATAGCGTAATACAACAATCAAATCTAACCACGGAGTAATCATGCCTTGACCATAAAGTACACATGCTGTTTTGTAAGATAAATAAATAAATAAATAAATAAATAAATAATTTGAAGCCTGCATGTGCCTGCATGTCAATATTCGGGATCAGCCAGTCGATTGCAATAGTTCATTACATGAACGTGTCTCATTCATTCAATTCAATAAGATGACTAGCCAGTCTCTTAGTTCCAACTAGGACGCATAATCAATTATTAGTCAATGTCACAATCATTATCAATGGTGACAAGGCATGAAAATCAAATAATATTCAGTGGAGTCGCGTCTACGACTCTCAGGGTTAAGTTCCAGTCGTACTGGGTATCCATGGATCAATCAGGACACAAGGCGCATTCCACATAACAATCCATTTTAACAATATTAACATATCACGATTTTATCAAGTTCATGCCAAAAGGCGTAAGAGATTCACGCACGCACGCAGAAATGGGCGTGACTAAAAATTCACGCACGCAAGGATGTGCGTGACTAAAAATTCACGCACGCACGCAAAGACGTGAGCGTGACTAAAATTCACGCACGCTCGTCAAGACGTGGGCGTGACTAAAATTTACGCACGCTCGTCAAGACGTGGGCGTGACTGAAAATTCACGCTAACACGTAAAGACGTGTGCGTGACTAAAAATCCACGCACGCATGCAAAGACGTGTGCGTGACTAAAAATCCACGCTAACACGTAAGAACGTGAGCGTGACTCAAAATCCACGCTAACACGTAAAGACGTGTGCGTGACTAAAAATCCACGCTAACACGTAAGAACGTGAGCGTGACTCAAAATCCATGCTAACACGTAAGAACGTGAGCATGACTAAAAATTCACGCTAACACGTAAGAACGTGTGCGTGACTCAAAACTCACGCTAAGTTGGGAGATCAAAACCCATGAACAGCCGAGAATACAACATCTTAGATCTAGCAAAAACCAGCCAAAGAAATCAAAAATGCTAAGTACTAAACTCTCTCAGGATCATGAGAGGAAGAGAAATGAACCATAAAAATGGTTCTCCAAGTGAAAGCAAGAAGCAAGATTGCACTTGCCTGCTATTGGGTTGGTGGAGAGAGTGGTGAGGAAGAAGAAGAAGTAATGGTGAAGAATGAGAGTTATGAGGAGAGAGAAGGTGATGGGGGCTTAAATAGGAATGGTGGTGGTAGGTGGGGTTATAGGGTCGGGTTTAACCGGGTCCACAAGGCCAACCCGAAAGCAAAGCAGAGAGGTTAAAAGCAGGAAATAAATATAGAAATAAAATACAGGAATAAAAATTACAGGAAATAAAATGCAGATAATTAATTAACACAAAATTAAAGGAATTTAAATACAAGATAATACATGATAAATACTAAATAAATATATATGAGTTGCACATGTATAAAAAAAATACGCATTCTGGGAACGAAGAGTGACATCTCTACCCACCTTAGAAAAATTTCGTCCTCGGAATTTCAAATCCAAGCAGGTAGAAATATCAGAGCTAAACTAATACAAGCAATTCTAGCGAGCAAGCAATCATTATTACCATATCAAAAGCAAGTACTGTATATGTAAATTCATCATTCTACGATATCAAGTAGCTCAGTCCATAAGGTGATAAGCATGAAGAATCAGGACAATCAAGGTATACAAAAAGAGATATACCTTGTGAGTCAAACAGGTGTGGATACCGTGATCGGATATCATCCTCACGTTCCCACGTTGACTCTCCCAAGGAGTGATGACCCCAAGCAACACGGACAAGACTAATTATTCGGTTCTTGAGTATCTTCTCTCTTCGGTCCAAAATGGACACAGGCTGTTCCTCGTAAGACAGGTTGGTACCAACAACCAGCTCAGAATGATCGAGGATATGACTTGGGTCCGATACATACCTACGTAATTGAGATACATGAAACACGTCATGCACCTCTCGTAACGAAGGTGGAAGGGATAAACGATAAGCAACATCGCCTATCCGATCAAGGATAACAAACGGGCCCACGTACCGCGGACTCAATTTCCCGCGAACGCCAAATCTAATGACCCTACGAGTAGGTGAGATCCGCAAGAATACGTGGTCCCCAACAGAGAACTCTAACGGCCTACGATGCTTGTCCGCCCAATGACGATGCCGGTCCTGTGCAACTCGAAGTCGCTCTCTAATTCCCTTAACCACTTCCACCGTCTGAACAATCATTTCTGGGCCTAATATCTTCCTCTCTCCGATATCATCCCATGCAAGCGGTGACCTGCACTTCCTACCATATAGTGCTTCAAATGGTGCCATCTGGATACTGGCTTGATAACTATTGTTGTATAAAAACTCAACTAAGTGCAGGTGGCTCTCCCAAGACCCTCCAAAATCTAGAGTGCAAGCTCGCAACATGTCTTCTAAAGTCTGAATCGTTCTTTCTGATTGCCCATCCATCTGCGGATGGTAGGCCGTGCTAAATCTTAACTTGGTGCCCAGACTATGATGTAAGCTCTTCCAGAAATGTGATGTGAAACGGGTATCTCGATCCGACACAATACTGACAGGGACTCTATGTTGCCTGACTATCTGTTGCATATACAACTCTGCCAACTTTTTTGTAGATTGCCCAAATAGCGTCCTTACCACTTGGTGATCTCGGTAAACCGGTCACAAAGTCTATTGTAATATGCTTCTATTTTCATTCCGGGATAGGAAGCGGTTGCAATAACCCAGCTGGCCTCTGCTGTTCTGCCTTCACTTGCTGACATACCAAGCAACGGAAAACAAATCTAGCTATCTCCCTCTTCATCCCGTTCCACCAGAAATGTTGCTTGATATCTTGGTACATCTTGGTCCCTCCAGGATGAATAGAATACTGAGAACTGTGGGCTTCTGCCATAACCTCCTGTCTGATATCTCCACTAGGCACACATAGACGTGATCCAAACCTAAGTGTACCATCTTCATGAATTCTCATCTCCTTCCTGAGTCCTAACTCACATTCTGCCCTAAGCTTCTGAATCCTTGGGTCTTGTACCTGAGCTGTCTTGATCCTGCCTACCAAGTCGGATTAAACTTGCAGACTTGTTAGAACTCCTACATCACTAGGAAGTATAACTTCAATGCCTATCTCCTGAAGGTCTTCTAAGATATGCCTCTGTGTTGTCAACATAAATGCACCGCCTCTCCTGCTAAGAGCGTCTGCTACTACATTAGCCTTGCCTGAATGATACTGAAGCTCCACGTCATAATCCTTAATCAACTCCAACCATCTTCTCTGCCTCATGTTTAGTTCCTTCTGAGTAAAGATGTACTTCAGACTTTTATGATCTGTGTACATCTCCACTCGGTCACCATATAAGTAATGCCTCCATAGCTTCAGAGCAAACACTACTGTCGCTAACTCCAAATCATGAGTTGGGTAATTCCTCTCATGGTCCCGAAGCTGCCTAGATGCATATGCTATCACCTTCCCATGTTGCATAAGGACACATCCAAGTCCTTTACCTAACGCATCACAATATACTGTAAAACCTCCGGGTCCAACTGGTAATATAAGAATAGGTGCTGATATCAATTTCTGCTTCAAAGTCTCAAATGATGCCTGATATTCTGCCGACCAAACGAATGGTACATTCTTCCGGGTCAAGCGGGTCATGGGTACTGAAAGCCTTGCAAAGTCTGACACAAACCTTCTGTAATATCCTGCCAATTCTAAGAAACTCCGCACATCTGCTACGGTCTTGGGTACTGGCCAACTTTCTACTGCTTCTATCTTCTTGGGATCCACTGCTACTCCAGCTCCTGATATGATATGACCCAAAAATGAAATATGATCCGACCAAAACTCACACTTGCTGAGCTTGGCATACAACTGGTTCTCTCTCAGAACATGTAACACTTTCCTGAGGTGGTCTTCATGCTCCTCTTCACTAGCAGAGTATACGAGAATGTCGTCAAGAAACACAACGACAAACTGATCTAAGTATGGCATAAAGATGCGATTCATCAAATCCATGAATATTGCTGGAGCATTGGTCAAACCAAACGGCATTACTAAGAATTCATAATGCCCATACTTCGACCTGAATGCTGTCTTGGGAATATCTTCCTTCCGAACCCTCACCTGATGGTACCCTGAACGAAGATCTATCTTGGAGAAAACTTTAGCTTTGCTCAACTGATCAAACAAGTCGTCGATCCTGGGTAATGGGTACTTGTTCTTCACTGTTGCCCGCGTTAAGCTTCCTGTAGTCAATACATAATCTGGATGACCCATCCTTCTTTCCCACAAGTACTACTGGTGCTGTCCATGGTGACACGCTAACTTGGATGAACTTCTTCTCCTTCAGTTCCTCTATATGCTGATATACCTTGGCCTGCTATGAATTCGCCATTCTGTAAACCCGATCTGATATCGGTTTAGTTCCTGGTGCCAATTCTATACTGAACTCAATATCTCTAACCGGTGGTAGACCTGGAAGTTCTTCAGAAAATACGTCTAGAAATTCTTCAACTACCTTCGGAATCTGAACTTCTTCCATTGCCGCTATTACTCCCTGCTCTTACTGAGTTGCCTCTGATCTGACTAAGGTGAACCGCTTCATGCCTGGAATATCAAAAGATACACTTCCTCTACGATAATCTATTATCGCATGACTGTCTTTCAGCCAGTCCATGCCTAAGATAACGTCGAAATTTCCAACAGGAAATTCTATCAACCGGGCGGGTAAAGAATGCCCGCAAACTACAACGCTACATGCTAAAATAACTCTACTAACTCCTACGAGCCCATTGCCAGTGAGTATATTCAACATCCCTGGCAATGCCTCGAACTCCATTCCTAGTCGTGTCGTAAATTGTGCAGATATAAATGAATGGGATGCTCCCGAATCAAACAATACTACTGCGGGATATGAGGCGACTAGAATGTTACCTGCCACAACATCTCCCGATGCCAATGCCTCCTTCAAGGATAAAGTGAATGCTTGCCCTCGACCTCCTTGCTGGTTTCCATGCTGCGGCCTAGCCTGGTGCTGCTGCTGCTGGCCCCTTCCTTGATGATGCTGGGGTGGTCTATGCTGGTGTTGCTGCATCGGCGGTCCCTGCTGCCGAAACATCTGAGCCTGCGTCATTAACGGATGCTGTACCAACGGCCTTACTGCCACCGCTGGTCCTCGATACTGGCCTGCCCTTGGTGCTGGCAGAGCAGGAAACTGCTGCCCTGGTCCTCCTGACCTCGAATTCATGGGACATGTGGTAACCCGATGGTCTGGATTTCCACATATCAGACATAATCCATTTAATGTCCGACACACATCTGTAGTGTGCCCCATCTTCCCATAATAAGTGCAGCCCGCCGGGGGTTGCTGGTTCTTCCTCTGTTGCTGTTGCTACTGCCTGGGTAGTGGTGCTGGTCTTCGTATCGCCACATCGTGGATACGAATGCCAGTGGATGGTACTGTTGTTCGGGGCGCTGCTCCCCCTCCTCCTTCAATCTGACTGTGGGATCTCTTCTGACCCCCAGTCCTTGCCGCAAGCCTCTGAATGCTGATCTCATGTCTTCGAGTTGCCGTCAATACTTCGTCGAAAGTTTGGTAATTGTGCCCCTCTATCAATTGCAAGAGTTCAAGATGAAACCCTTGCTGAAACCTCATGGCCCTCTGGCTCTCTGTTGCTACCATCTCTGGGGCGAATCTACTCAATCTGCAGAACTCCACTGCATAAGCATCTACAGTCTTGCCGGCCTGCCTGAGGTTGATAAACTTCTGTTATAGCTCAAACCGCGCCACAACTCCATAGTACTTTGTCTTAAATCTTGCTGTAAAATTGTCCCAAGCCACAGGACGCCTGATGCCCACTTCCTCTGATTCCCACCAATCACGTGCGAGATCCTGAAGTAACAACTTTATTAGATCCACACGTTCTTCTGTCGGTACCTTAGCTGCTGTCAGAATAGCCTCCATGTCCTTAAGCCATGCATCTGCTGAGATGGTATCCTCCGTGCCCTCAAAACGGCGGGGGTTGTACTTGTAAAACCTGGCTGATGCCCCTGAATCAGTCCTCGCTCCTCTTTCCAAAGCCGTCTGCAATCCTTGGTTGAGCAACACATTCTGCTCTTGTAGCTGAGTGTGCATGCGCTGCTGGGCCAACATCTGATGTTGCTGAGTAGCCATCATTCCTCTCATGATCTCCAGAAGGGCTGGTGTGTCCACTTGGGTAGGTGGAACTGTCGGTGGTGGTGGAACATCCGGATACTGCGATCCAGCTGCTGGTTCCACTATCACTTCTTCCTGGGTAGCCTCTTGAGGTGAGACTGGCCCTTGTTGCTGACCAGCAGGGTTAGGTTGTCCATGTTGCTCCTGCTGTTGTTGTTGTCCAGCTCTGACCGATGCGGACGAAGTGTTCCTAAGAAAAGGGACAAGAGAACAATCAAACAACCGGACATGAAGGATCAATGAAGTCAAAGGATACCGGAATGTCAAGCAAGGGTTGAGAATAATGAATCACGGGATCAAGGGGGAAACACGTGTGATTGAGACATCCTATAAATCAAAACACCCTACAAGTCTGAAATCAGACCTGCATGGGCCACCACTAAAATCTTGTCACGCCCCAGAACCAGAATACTGGAGAGCGGGGGAATGACTCTGCCAGCTACGTATTACGGGTAAATGAATACCGTATAATACGATCAATGCTGTCTAACCAGACGAGGGGGTGCATACTACATGAAAGTCTTACTATGGTCACTTCACATCTATTGTCTCAATCATTCAAACAAGAAACATAAATAGAGAACATGTAAGATAAAGCAGTAAGGCGTCCCAAACGCTTAGTCAAAATGTTCCTGAGATCTGGCTTTACAAAACATAGCCAGATGGCATAGTAGCATATACACAATTGTTATCAGCTGCAGTCTGACTTAATTACAATTATGTAAAAGTAAGTGCAAGACAATCCGACTAACATGTCGGTGCCAAACGGCTAAGTATGAAGTAAATAACAAAACGAGTGGTGGAGTAAGGAACCCACTCGAGTCCTCCTGCGATCATTCCCCTAGTATTGACCATCTTGGAGGTAGAAGTAAGCTGGATCCTCGGGGACTGGCTCTAAATCTGGCCATACAAAACCAGAGAGGTTAGACCTCTAATAGCAAGTACCACAAGGGAGCACGATATGAAGGATTAAACCAGTAAGTAAGAGAATATAATAATAGATCTCTGCTTTCCACTAGGATTCACATAACATCACGACACTTCGAACCAACCTCCCAACCAAACAAGGACAGAAGTTGGCCCGTCATGTCCTGACATTCTGATCATCTCAGTTAGGCAACAGAGTAGGTACAGTACACAAACAAATCATCTTGAACGGCCAATCAACTACTACGGCTTGCTACTGTGAGTTCCAAGTTACCTTGGAATTATGCAATAAAGGATTCCTCAGTTCTTATTATGTGCGAGCAAGGCTAGTCTATCCAATCAATCAATTGTGCCAATCATGTAATTAGACGAGTCCAGCGGAACGCCCGCCGTTAATATATCATGTACAATTTAATAATATAAGCAGATACCGTTCCCTGCCCGTGTGGCAGATTTACAGTATCTGTGGGAACCAGCCGGCCTGTCGGGCACTACTAGTCCCAAGAGGGCTGCCATGTAAGAACTCGGGAATCCATTCTCTCCATGCAATCATTATTTTATTTGACTTAATAGTCTCTACGTTGAGTGAAGTTCCATGCCGTAGATCATGGTCATTCAAATGAGTACTTTTGTACGGGGTACGATATGCGCAACTCTACAACGATACCCGTGCGGCTAGGTTGTAGGTCTTACATAGCGTAATACAACAATCAAATCTAACCACGGAGTAATCATGCCTTGACCATAAAGTACACATGCTGTTTTGTAAGATAAATAACTAAATAAATAAATAAATAAATAAATAATTTGAAGCCTGCATGTGCCTGCATGTCAATATTCGGGATCAGCTAGTCGATTGTAATAGTTCATTATATGAACGTGTCTCATTCATTCAATTCAATAAGACGACTAGCCAGTCTCTTAGTTCCAACTAGGAACGCATGATCAATTATTAGTCAATGTCACAATCATTATCAATGGTGACAAGGCATGAAAATCAAATAATATTCAGTGGAGTCGAGTCTACGACTCTCAGGGTTAAGTTCCAGTCGTACTGGGTATCCATGGATCAATCAGGACACAAGGCGCATTCCACATAACAATCCATTTTAACAATATTAACATATCACGATTTTATCAAGTTCATGCCAAAAGGCGTAAGGATATAATAGAAGTCACGCCAACAAGTCTATGCTAAGGCCAAAAGTCACGCCAACAAGTCTATGCTAAGGCCAACAAGTCACGCCAAGTCTGGTAGGTAGGAGTGTGCGTATAAACAGCGTGAGCGTGAAAAAGTAATTCACGCTGGCACGCACAGCGTGAGCGTGAAGGAAAATTCACGCACGCACAGCGTGAGCATGAAAAGCGGGATAAGAGATTCACGCACGCACGCAGAAATGGGCGTGACTAAAAATTCACGCACGCAAGGATGTGCGTGACTAAAAATTCATGCACGCACGCAAAAACGTGAGCGTGACTAAAATTCACGCACGCTCGTCAAGACGTGGGCGTGACTAAAATTCACGCACGCTCGTCAAGACGTGGGCGTGACTGAAAATTCACGCTAACACGTAAAGACGTGTGCGTGACTAAAAATCCACGCACGCATGCAAAGACATGTGCGTGACTAAAAATCCACGCTAACACGTAAGAACGTGAGCGTGACTCAAAATCCACGCTAATACGTAAAGACGTGTGCGTGACTAAAAATCCACGCTAATACGTAAGAACGTGAGCGTGACTCAAAATCCATGCTAACACGTAAGAACGTGAGCGTGACTAAAAATTCACGCTAATACGTAAGAACGTGTGCGTGACTCAAAACTCACGCTAAGTTGGGAGATCAAAACCCATGAACAAGAGAGAATACAACATCTTAGATCTAGCAAAAACCAGCCAAAGAAATCAAAAATGCTAAGTACTAAACTCTCTCAGGATCATGAGAGGAAGAGAAATGAACCATAAAAATGGTTCTCCAAGTGAAAGCAAGATTGCACTTGCCTGCTGTTGGGTTGGTGGAGAGAGTGGTGAGGAAGAAGAAGAAGTAATGGTAAAGAATGAGAGTTATGAGGAGAGAGAAGGAGATGGGGGCTTAAATAGGAAGGGTGGTGGTAGGTGGGGTTATAGGGTCGGGTTTAACCGGGTCCATAAGGCCAACCCGAAAGCAAAGCTGAGAGGTTAAAAGCAGGAAATAAAATACAGAAATAATATACAGGAATAAAAATTGCAGAAAATAAAATGCAGATAATTAATTAACACGAAATTAAAGGAATTTAAATTCAAGATAATACATGATAAATACTAAATTAATATACATGAGTTGCACATGTATAAAAAAATATGCATTCTGGGAACGAGGAGTGACAAGTGGGGAACGGGAATCGGCGGAGGCGGTCACGGAAGGAGGAGAGGAGCGACGACTGCGGAGCGGGAGGCCGGCGGCGAGACGGATCGAGGAGGGGGTCGGAGTGCTCTCTTCCAGGCCGTGCGGTGCCGGAGTCGAGGGATCCGCGGTGGGGCGCTGACGTTGAGGGGAGAGTGGGGTCGGGCGACGACCAGCGGCTGAGCGCGGCGGTCGGAGAAAGCGGACGGGAGGCTGAAGGGTTTTGGCGGCCGAGCGGTGGACACGGGCGGCGCGACGCTCCGGCGGGCCCGCTGAGGGAGGCGGAGGTCGGGAACAGTGGGTTTGAGCGGTCAGGAGGTCGCGTGGAGGCTGCCGGCCGGCGGTTCGACGACGAGGCGGAGAAGTCGGGTAAAGGTTAGGGTTTTTAATTTTTCTTTGATTTTCTTTTTCTGTAGTGGCGATGGGGTGTGCGATCGAGATGGACGATGGGTTTGGCCTGACGTTCGTGGAGGTGGTGGTGGTTGTTCCGGTGGACGGTGGTTGTATGGGTTGGTAGTGTTGATGGTCGAGGGTCTCGTTGGTGGTTTAGGTGACGGCAGTTTGGTCGGGTTGGTCTGTAGCTACGGCGAGGAGAGGTTTTCGAAGGAGGGCTGGCTCGGGTGTGGGTCGACAGGGTGGTGATGATGGTTGGGTGGACAGGGTGGTTGCCTTATCGATGGGAATGGTGGAGGTCGTGGGTCGTGAGGAGAGGTCGCAGGTCTTAGTATTGATAGTGGTAAAGGGCTACCGTTGTGTCCTGTGGGACACGGGACGGGATGTCCGGCATGTCGGACACGGAGAGAATTTGTATTTGTAAAGGAAAATAAATAGTGGATGGGACAACGACACGATGCACCTTTGGGTTGTAGAAAATTTGTGGATGAATAATGTGGAGGAGTACCGGCCTATTTATAGGATGTGGGAATTCCCACTTAGATATGGACTAGGAATATTTAAAACCCAAGTAGATAAATCATCTATTTAATTAAAATCAATCAAATCAAATCCAATCCAAATCCAATTAAATCTAATTTAATTCCCTTAGTTTAAAATCAAATCAATAAATCAAATTTTAATTATTTAACTATTTAAATAAATACATAAATTCAAATCAAGATTTAAATGGCCACAATAACTTCCAAATATATTTTTCAAAATACCAATAATAATAATTTTGAAAATAATAAATATTTTTAAATATCTTTTTGAACAATAAAATATTATTAATAAATCTCAAAAATTATACTTTTATTTAAAATAGACCAATAAATTATTACGAAATATATGTATGCAAAAATATTCTTTACATAATTAGGCTTTTCTAGTACACAAAAATATTATTTATTATTAATAACTTTTAGAAACAAAGGCTTTTTATAGCAAGAATATTTATATAATATTTTGAAAGTGTATAATAAAATAGAGAAAAATGTTTTTCTAAAACATGTACGCTCGCATATATTCGCACTCGTTGAGCAATTACGAAAAATAAAATGTCGTGCGCGACGTACAATACGACTACGCGACGTACAATACAAAATTTTAAATCGATACCAAATTTAATAATAAAAAATAGTAGAAATTTAGGGGTTTTACATTCTACCCAACTTAAAGGAATTTCGTCCTCGAAATTAAGAATTAGTAGGGGGTGAGAGGACACAAGGGGGTATCAATGGGGATCCAACGATGACAATGTTTTCACAAAATCATGTCATAAGAAATCGTGATCTAGATCGTAGAAAAACAATACGGTATGGTCACGGGTACTGAATGAGGGTCACGATTAATAGAACGAAAAAGATTCACTTAAACTAAGCGATTAGAGGGTCTTGATAGGGCCGAGTAGTTTAAGATTAAGATATAGCAACGTCGAGTGATAATGGTTATAGGCGATAGGATAGCTAGAGGAATCTTAACGCCTTCGTCATTCTAAAATGGCTGAAGGCAAAAGCAATAAGGAGTGCAAGGACAATATTATCGATTTCGAATACGTGGTTCAAAGGCGGCCGTATAAATTTCAAAAGAATCGCCAAGGCAGTCGTGGATGGAATTCTAAGGAAAAAGCTCAACTACATCCCATCCACGTAGATTGATACATAAAAAAAGGCGAACCAAAGTGCACTCGGTTGATCAGACCATAATGCACCAGTTCTGATTAGACAATATGTTAGTGAGTGGCCACTCTATAGCATATGTCTCGATCAAGCTCGATAAGGATTAGCTTGCAAATACTAGTCTATATTAGCATTATTTTAGATAGTAAAACATAGGCACGAGGGTAGATGAAATAAGAACTAATATGAATAGTCTAAGTGTCATAAGGATCTAAGTCTTGTTTATTTCTATACTATCATTCTACGGTTTTATTGTCCAAGGTTTGGTTGACCAAAGGGTTAAATTTCTCTAGTCTCTATGGTCTAGATAGTACTATTGGTATTTTCTTAATGGTCAAGGGTGTGTCAAGTCGTGGGATATTCTACCCAACTTAAAGAATTAAACTAATGGTGTTTTGGGACATCCAACTAGTAGGGTCAATCTCTAGCAAGCACGAAGGGAATATAAGAATAGGGATGGAAGGAAGGAAGCAAGCAAGATACAATTGATGAGTCAACCGGTAGATAAAATCAAGGAAAGAGGTCAAGTATGTGGATGAGATCCTAAACTTCTAATCCCATTCGCAGGCTTGCTTGGTACGGTAAAGTAACCAAACAATTTATCTTGACCTGCATGGGCCACCACAAAAATATGTAACGCTCCAGTCCCAAAATACGTAGGACTAGGAACGTAGACATGCCAGCTGTATTCATACGAAGTACATGGGCCTCGTATGGATACATAAGCTGTAAAATGCTGTAAAATCATAACTAATCTCATCCACACAATATAAATGAATAGAAGATATCATATAACCAACTATGAAATTGTCATTTGGTACATGTAGTTGGGCGGAGACAAATCTACTACCAACTATGAAAAGAAATACATGATAAGCAAAAGAAAGATTTTGGCGAGCGAAGACGATCCAAGTGCAATCATCCTCGAAAAAATAGCGATGATCACGGCTAGAGCTAGAACACCTGTGAAAGACAAGAGCACACACCTGGAGAGATAACCAGGTCCTCAGAGGGACGTAACAAGACACATAATATTATGCCATATAAACTGAATAAATATCGCTCGCTCAAATAAATAAGTCAATCAAATTATAACATGGTCCAATACGCACCTACTGAACGAGCGTACCATCCCCCAACCAAACAAGAACATGAGATGGTAAACTAATTCACAGTGACGTATCTTTCCATGCTAAGAATCCGATATGGTATCCGGACCCCAACAAGGTTCAATACCTTCTCATCGAAGTAGTAAGTCACACCTACAATCAAACAAGGACAAGATGTGACGAACTAATCCGCGACAAGTTATTTTTCCAAGCCACGGTCAGATAAAAGTACCTAAACCAAAAGTACTCGTACCTAACGGATAAATGTACCTAACCGTTCTAAGTGATATGTAGTTAGAACAATCCTTCCTACGCATGGGCCCTGGCTGAATAGGATCGACATAGTCCTCCCTTGGACACCAGAGGCCCCATCAGTAAGAGCATGACGTTCCGCAGAATCGTCAGTGGCCGTCAGTAATCATGGATCATCAACCCCGTATCTCCAGCGGAGAGTCCGGGTCACAAGGGAAGTTCATCGAAGCCCATACGCTAAGGAATTGTCCTCCCCACCCAATGCCTACTGTGTTGTATCCACAACACAAACCACTATAACCGCTAAGTCAAACTAGCATGCAATCTCTATTAGCGATTATTCCTATCGCACGGCTTGTACGTACTGGTGGCCAGCCAATCACGTACTTCTATGTTCTACATGCGACACACAACTTCGTGGTACAACATGTCAGGGCCATGAATGCAACACACAAAGGTGGTCCCTTAAATCTAGGTTTAATATATAAGAAAAATAATACATAGCAGAATATAAATGAACAGAAGTTCTAACAGGTTATGCCATGTATCATAGTTTATTTTGCATAAAAAATATAAATAATGCATGAAATATGAGCTAAAATAAATAAACAACAAATGGCAAGGTGTTTTGCCTAGTAGGACTTCCGCGGTGGTGCAATGATCAAGGTGACACGAACTGCAACTTCGGTGTAATAACTGTACAAGATGACCTCTGATGGTGGCACGGATAGTTCCATTGGGTCCAAAAGGGTCAAATTAGTTAGGGATGACATAAGGTAGTCTCGAAATGGGCGAAGGAATATGACTTGGATACGGACAGAAGAAAAATCAAAGAATAATGGATAAATAAATATTTATTTATATATACGAATTTTTGGGAAAATATTTATAATTCCTAAAATCTAACTTTCACGAGTCAAAATATTTATAGGACAAAAATACTTAAAATACTTAAGGTCAAGAAAATCGTTTTAGGCAAAAACTCTAAGTTTGTCAAAAATGCCTTATTAGGTGAAACCATATATATATTTAGTAAATAATTTTTGGAGAAAAATACTTAGAAGAATCAATAATCGTTTTTGGGCTAAACCTTAGGTTTGTCCACAAAAGGTTTATAAATAAAAACTATATCTTGTTAGTAAAATACTTTAGATAATTATTAATAATCTGAAAAGTTATTTAGGATTTAGAACCAATTTTTGAAATATAAACTAAGCCCATTATAATATTGACATAAAACTGTGTATAGATATTTTACAAGAAAATTTTGAAAAGCTTATGATACCTAAATACATAAACCAATTAATAATAACAACTCATAATAAGCATCAATCTTATTCACAAAAATATACGAATAATAAGAAGAAGAAGAATAATAATAGTAAGATAATTATAATAATAATAATAATATAATGATAATGATAATGATAATATGTTACGGTACCGAAACAATCCAATACTAACAAGGCTAAAACAAAAAAATAAACACAAAAAAAAAACAACAAAGTAAAAAAAACAGCAGAGGGAAAAGACAAAACCATTGCAGCATTGCTGCTCTCGAGAAAGGAGAGAGAGTGAGAAACGAAAAAAGAAAAAGAGAAAGAGGAGGGAAGGTCTCGGGATGGGTTAGAGAGAGAGAGGAAGAGAGAGGGTGAAGGAAAGGAGCTGGAAAGAGGGAAGGAGTGGGGAACGGGAATCGACGGAGGTGGTCACGGGCGAAGGAGAGGAGCGGCGACTGCGGAGCGGGAGGCCGGCGGTGAGACGGATCGAGGAGGGGGTCGGAGTGCTCTCCTCCAGGCCGTGCGGCGCCGGAGTCGAGGGATCCGCGGCGGGGCACTGTCGTTGAGGGGAGAGTGGGGTCGAGCGGCAGCCAGCGGCTGAGCGCGGCGGTCGGAGAAAGCGGACGGGAGGCTGAAGGGTTTTGGCGGCCGAGCGGTGGACACGGGCGGCG
Source organism: Iris pallida (assembly GCA_029216955.1). Taxonomy (NCBI): domain Eukaryota; kingdom Viridiplantae; phylum Streptophyta; class Magnoliopsida; order Asparagales; family Iridaceae; genus Iris; species Iris pallida. The sequence continues at coordinate 11,297,395 of JANAVB010042420.1, forward strand.
CGGCACGGCGCTCCGGCGGGCGCGCTGAGGGAGGCGGAGGTCGAGAATAGTGGGTTCGAGCGGTCGAGAGGTCGCGTGGAGGCTGCCGGCAGGCGGTTCGACGGCGTGGTGGAGAAGTCGGGTAAAGGTTAGGGTTTTTAATTTTTCTTTTATTTTCTTTTCCTGTGGTGGCGATGGGGTGTGCGGTCGAGATGGACGATGGGTTTGGCCGGACGTTCGTGGAGGTGGTGGTGGTTGTTCCGGTGGACGGTGGTTGTATGGGCTAGTAGTGTTGATGGTCGAGGGTCTGGTTGATGGTTTAGGTGACGGCGGTTTGGTCAGGTTGGTCTGTAGCTACGGCGAGGAGAGGTTTTCGAAGGAGGGCTGGCTCGGGTGTGGGTCGACAGGGTGGTGATGATGGTTGTATGGACAGGGTTGTTGCCGTATCGATGGGAATGGTGGAGGTCATGGGTCGTGAGGAGAGGTCGCAGGTCTTAGTATTGATAGTGGTAAAGGGCTACCGTTGTGTCCTGTGGGACACGGGACGGGGTGTCCGGCATGTCGGACACGGAGAGAATTTGTATTTGTAAAGGAAAATAAATAGTGGATGGGACACCGACACGATGCACCTTTGGGTTGTGAAAAATTTGTGGATGAATAATGTGGAGGAGTACCTGCCTATTTAAAGGATGTGGGAATTCTCACTTAGATATGGACTAGGAATATTTAAAACCCAAGTAGATAAATCATCTATTTAATTAAAATCAATCAAATCAAATCCAATCCAAATCCAATTAAATCTAATTTAATTCTCTTAGTTTAAAATCAAATCAATAAATCAAATTTCAATTATTTAACTATTTAAATAAATACATAAATTCAAATCAAGATTTAAATGGCCACAATAACTTCCAAATATATTTTTTAAAATACCAATAATAATAATTTTGAAAATAATAAATATTTTTAAATATCTTTTTGAACAATAAAATATTATTAATAAATCTAAAAAATTATACTTTTATTTAAAATAGACCAATAAATTATTACGAAATATATGTATGCAAAAATATTCTTTACATAATTAGGCTTTTATAGTATAAAAAATATTATTTATTATTAATAACTTTTAGAAACAAAGGCTTTTTATAGCAAGAATATTTATATAATATTTTGAAAGTGTATAATAAAATAGAGAAAAATATTTTTCTAAAACATGTACGCTCGCACATATTCGCACTCGTCGAGCAATTACGAAAAATAAAACGTCGTGCGCGACGTACAATACAAAATTTTAAATCGATACCAAATTTAATAATAAAAAAATAGTAGAAATTTAGGAGTTTTACATGAAGTATGCATGCATATGGGATATGAATGAATGATATATATAGGTGTTAAGGTAATGTATGTATTCACATATATTTTGAGTTAAATATATGAGCTTGTATGTATATATTATATGTATGCATATATGCAGGAATGAATGTAATATAATGTAGAGTATGCATATATGATATGTATGTAGGTATGTACGCAATGTATGTATATATACATGATATGTATGTATACATGTATACAATGTAAGCATGTATGAATGTATATATATATATTGTGTATCCATGTATGTATGTGTGGATACATGAATCAATTATGTATATAGTGATAACATGAATGAATGAATGAATGTATAAATGCATGAATGAATGTCATATATGAATGAATGAATCAATCAAAGGTATAAGTAAAATATAATGCATTGTAATGAATGTTAACATATATAATGTATAAAAGTATGTATGTAAAGCGTGAATGTATATATCTATGTAACTATATAAATATGCATGATGTAACATATGTCTATATATATAAATATGTATGTAATGTGGATATGCATGTATGTATGAAGGTATATATTTATATATAGTATCTATTTTATATTATGCATTGATGTGGTTCACATGGCCTTGTGATTGTGTGAGTGCTAACCTAGGCTTGGTTAGGCCTAGTGAGACTTGTTAGACTTGTTTGGGCTAGGACTTGACCTAGTTGACCTAGTTTGACTAGTGTGGTTGACTAGAGTTGACCAAGTGTTGACTTTATCTAGTTTGACCTAGACAGCATGCAGATGCATTGTACATTTCATTTATCATCTTTCATATACATCTTGACCTGTGTTGCTCTAACTAGGACTCTGTGACAACTGTAACACCCAGTTTTCCAAATGAGGGTATTTTGGTCATTTTTAAAATTTCAGAATTTAAATTGAATTATTATTATTATTTATAATTATTGTGATTTTTAAAATAATTGTTTTTGGTGTTTTAGAGACTTTGACTTAAGTTGACCTTGTAGACTAACCTAGTGGCTAACCTAGGTCTTGACTAAGAGATTAGGATTTGAGAACCTAGGTTGACTTAAGTTCATGAGGATGAACTCATTGTGATTAATTTGGTGAAATTAGGAATTAGTTTAGTCTAAGAATGACTTGTGAAGTCACAAGTCATAATCATGACTTAAACTAATTAGGACTCAACCAACTTGGCAAAACCCTAGATCTAAACCCTATGGCCAGCCACATGACAGCCCCCCTTCTATAAATACTCTCCTAGGGATTGTGGTTGCAGCTGGTGCAGTCCTTCGAATGATCTCATTGTCCTTGAATCTTGAGTTCCAGCAGTTAATACACTACTTAGCCCGACCATGGTATCTTGGTGGTCTAGCAACCATAGTGTAAATGATTTGGTTAATTAGTAAATTTTGCAAGCTTGTGGCTTATCATTAGACTTTGTTTTGCTAATATAGTAAATGTGACTCTGCTATAGCTTGTCAAGTCATCTGGCATTAACTTTCATTACTTGTGTTTTCGTCGTCTTTCTTCGTGAGTTCAAAGCCATTGTATGTTAGGTTATATTGATAAAAGTAGTTCAAACATCTGGATTTCTGGTCTAAATTGTACATATGAGACATCCAGTTTGCCTATACTGGAGCAACCTGCAGGTGCAAGTTGTGAGGCAGGTGCACATTTTTATTGAAATATAGGTAAAATAAATAATTTGAATTACTCTCGTGTTAGTAATTCTAAAATTAATTTTTTTTTACCATTTTTTTAAAAAATACTAACGACCCAGTCCCGTTAGTATTAAATTCCAAAATTATTTTTTTAATATATTTTTAAAATATTCCAACGGCCATAGCCCGTTAGTATTCATATCTACCTATATTATATGCCTGTTAGAAAAATCATTCCTAACGGCTATAGCCGTTAGAAAACTTGAAATACTAACGGACATTTCTGTTAGAAAGGTAGTTAGTAATATTACCCACGCCTAAATACTCACGGAATTTACCCGTTAGAATTAATTTTTGTAACACGTTTAGACTGTTGGAATAGAAGTATTTTGGTGTAGTGATGTCGGATCCTGTCATAAGATGTTGTTCCTGGATTACTTGGTATATTGGTACATTACTCGACTTGTTACCTGTACTTGTATAGACATGAACTTGGGAGCGGGCTGGCCTCCTTCTCTTGAGTCCCGTATCATGACGTGTCATGTCCGGATCAATTATACTATTCGGAGATGGAGAGTTATTAGTGGTTGTGTGATCAAAATCCCTACTTGTTCTTCACACTTGTACTTTTTACTTGTTCATAGCTATACACTCGCCTCACGACGGGTAAAGCCTGACCCTACTTGTTCATAGCTTTCCATGGTGGCCGGCCTGCTCCTGCTCTGTTGTACACTTGTTCATAGCCGGTCAGATGGAAAGCCTGATCCTGATTTCCAAGCCGATCACATAACACACTAATAATTCATGGCACATTTTATATTTATTTATTACATCATATATCCTACTCAGTTTTACATTCAGTACTTTCCTTACCATGTTATGATATTCAGTTCTCACATGTTCTACATGATCTTATGCTATACCTTGACTGGAGGCTAGGTTCTGTTCAGGAGAAGGGTTACAACCCCGGTCCTTGTTTGGTTTACGGGTTATAACTCGGCTTCCGAATAGCTCCCAAGTCATCCTATATCTTTGTCTTGTATTTTATTATACTGTCTCTTATAGAATTTGTCAATTTATATGGAACTGCTGTTAGTATTTGTACTTGCTCATTTTTCTGACAGGATACCGTTAATATATTACAAATGATTCAGAGGCAGACTGTTCGACCTACTATGGGGTCGGGGCAGATGGAGACTTAGGCCAGGACTGTGGCCTGTTAGTTGAGCCACTAGACTTTGCACACCCAGAGTAGTATAGCTTAATTAGGTTTGCCTGGACTGCGATCCAGCTAGTACTTTCAGACTGTAGTATTCTACATTATATTTTATGACTCTGTGATGTTGTTTATATCTCTGAGCTGTATTGGATCCTGAACTCATTTCCTGTTTTCACTTCTATCACATTTCCATTTTGTGCTATCTATCATAGTTTTTATCTTGTGATTTAGTTATGCAATATTATATTCCTCCATGCGGAGATGACAGGTACCCTTATACTATTTAGTTGTAGTATTTACAGACGACTTATACAGCGTTCTACCGCCGATTCTGTGGCATAGGCTGAACGTACCCACGTGCTCGTGCCCCTAACCAGGGTGTGGGTCGTGACAACTGGCGTTGCGGCCAAAGGGAAGGGACTTGCCTCTCCGTCGAGAGCAGCGGACTCTCCTCCCATTCATCACGACGTGCAACCCCCTATCAAGGGTAAGGACGGTGGGAAGATGACGACTGAAATTTTGAATGGCCATATCGCATATTTTGTGCACGGGCCTGTCAAATATTGCCTATGTGCTTTGTGCCTAGTCGACGCATGCCCTATCTCATTTGGACCACATATGTTCTGTATGATAGGGCCGCATGGACTGAGCCGTATAAGCATTGCACATTCGAACCTGAACCGTATAAGTGACCCAAGGCTGATCCGCATGAATACTGCATAACTGTATCGCATAAGTGCCTCCTGATTGAGTCGCATGGGTGTCTCATGTTTTGAGCCACAGGAGTACTTCACGACTGAGCTGCATGAGCATTTCACGACTGAGCCGCATGAACCCCTTAAGTGCCTCATGACTGAGCCGTATGAGCACTTCATGACTGAGCCGCATAAGTGCCTCATGACTGAGCCGCATGAACACTTCATGACTGAGCCGCCTAAGTGTCTTATGACTGAGCCACATGAGCACTATATAACCGATCCGCATGCGTCTCATGTTCTTTAGGCCGTCCACGCATCCCTCATAACTAGGCCGCATAGGTTTTGTGTGGCTAGGCCGCATAGCTGAAGGATGAACCTCTTCTAACCTTACTTCTTCTTTGTCCTTTGCAGTGACCTTGCCCACAGCTCCATCGGGGGAGCTCCTGACAGGATTTGCCCAATTTGCGTTGGGTGTGAGTTTTGACCAGATAGTCGAACATATGTCGACTCAGATCACCCGAAATCAACCTGAAGACCAGCTGAGGGAGATCAGAAGCCAGTCCTTCTTTTTTTTACTTAGCATGATGAACTCCGGGCAACTGAATGGCATTCATCTGAAGCCTATGTTTTTATTCGGGGATGCCCTGACTATTTTAGACCCGAGCATATAAAGACATTTGAGAGCTGGGACTTCTATTTTTAGGGGGAAGCAATTCACATACCCTTAATGGAGTGCCACTTCCCCCTATCCGGATTCAATATGGTACCTTTTGAGAGGAAGATGTTGGGTTCTCTAACTCTGGATCAGCGGGAGATCTTTGTGGGTCATATCCATTTTAATAACCCCACGAGGTCAGTGGTCGCAGTAAAGGAAACAATGAGCTACTCCATCATTGGGCTGGCTCCTGGCAGTCTCATCAACGAACTGAAGCCCAATATGCTATTCTCTGAGGCTGATACCTGTTTGAATCGGATTGCTCACAAAGGGTCATACCCTGTAGGGAGATTGTCGTTACTGAACTGGCAGCATCGTTCCCCTCCATGGGTTAATCTGACTTCTTGGATCCTGGCGGGGTATGAGGACATCCTACGACGGATTGGCCTCTATTACGCCATTAGAGGCTCCTGCTACGGCGTGTTTATGAACCCGAAATTATTTATGGCATTGCTTGAGATGTATAACTGTCGGACGGGGACCTTCTTTACTCCAGGTGGAGAGATGGGGCTTACTCTTCACGAGATGCATGGTGTGTCCAAATTGTCCTGGGGCAATGAAGCTTATAAGGATTATACCCCGATAAACAAAGAATTCGAAGAACTAGAGCGACGGTATCCCAGATTCCTAGCCGTATATTAGGAAGTGCTATTCCACCATAGCACCTATCAATAAATATCCAAGAAAAAGGACGATAGTTCGAAAGGGAACCTTCCTCATATCAAGGCTTGGATTGGCTATCTATTTAGCCTTAGCGCGTCCGGTCGAGTTGCTGTTAGGAGTCTCTAATCTCTGAAGCAGGTGGATGCTCATGTGTAAAGCACTAAGAGGGCCCGTGCTGCTGGTGCCAGATTTGGGAGCCTGAGCGACACTTTTAGCTATTTTTATCATGATACCCAGCCTCTATCTGCTAAGGCCTTCTTGGCCGGATACCTGATGATATGGTTGAGGGTTTACGTTATTTCGGCGGGCTCTAGTGCGATTGAGAGGATTTGCCGCAACCTAATCCTTCCGGTGGTAAAGCTGGTCTTTGGTGTCAAGTTGGCTCTACTTCCTGCTATGGTATGCATCATCCATATGGGTCTTCGTATTTTTACTTTGAAAGTCATCGCTAGTGATCTTAGGAAACCCTTCAACAGAATCGAGCTACCGTAACATTATTTAATGGGGTGGCTGTTGATGCATTGCCCCTCTCTGATGCGACCTGGTCCGAAGGGCAATACGACAAGTGACGATGCCTTCATCTACCACTATCGCGACATGCCCTGGAACTGTACCAGCTTTTCCGATTGCTGAGTCGCTCTCATGCGGGTGGATAGATACTCTTTTTTGTGTCAGTTCCGTCTTTCACTGAGGAGGAGATGGGACGCGTTCACCTTGATAGTGCTGTTGCGCCCTAGTCTTTGTCTAAAAAATTATTTTGCTGGTTGCAGAGTATCCGTCCCTCACATCTGGTGTATCGCAATCGCAATGTTGTATACCTACACTACTAAAATCTGTCAAATCAGCGACGCCTCAAGTCGTCACTAAATAGGGAAAATACGTCGCTAATTTCGATTAGGGTCGTATTTAGCGACGTATGCACGTAGTCGCGATTAACCTAGTCGCTAAACAAGAAAACGTCGCAATACGTCTCTATTGCGACGAGCTTTAGCGACGCGGACACGTCGCTAATTTAGCGACTGCCAGCAACGTAAAATGTCATCATTTACCGACGTATACTAGCGACGTTGAGCGACTTTACATGCATCGATGCTGACCTGGCTTGAGAGCCATATGGCGATGTTCTGCGACTTTTCTACGTCGCTTCATTACCGACGTTTAGTGACGATCAGCGACGGTATTCATCAACGTTAGCGACGTTGGGGTACTTACTTAGCGACGTTATTTTCGTTAATGAACGTTGCTGATCGTCGCTGAACGTCGCTAATATTGGAAAAAAATAAAAAAAATACAGCATTTGCAGCATTCCCTGCAGCATTTGCAGCATCCCCTGCAGCATTTGCAGCATCCCCTACACCATTTGTTACAGCAACAACGGTGTGTATCACGAACACAGTATCAAAAAACACAGATACACACAATCACGAACACATTTGAAACACAATCTCATCAATCAACACAGATATATGAAAATTTGTAACAACAATGTCAAACATAATGGTCCACAACTTAATTGCCAAGCATGGGAACGAATGGCTCAGAACACAATCTAAAATTTATTCTAGCATACATTAGTGTAAATCATCTATGTTCTGTACATATGGTGTAGTATATGTTCTTATCGTATGTAGTATCTGAAGAATGTAACAGAATCAAGATGAACTCACATAATGTAATACTAAGACATCATCTACTACTATATAAGATATAGTGATAGGTTGTCGTATCATCATTGCCGAGGGATGAGGGTCGGAGGACAGTCAACTTTATCTACGGCTACATAGTTTCTGCCTTGCCAGTCGAATGGCTGCAGGGACTATGTCCTGATCACCATGTCGTACCGTAGATTAATGCAAATGGAGCTGGAGCCAAAATACAGAAACCAAAATATGATATCCACCTCAAGTGTAGAGTCGGGGGAGAAGAACTTTTCCACCCTCTCCCTCTCTCACGCTATCAACGTCACAACTTTTCCACCTCAAGTTCTGATCAAGCATTTTCCTTCTCCTCTCCTCCACCATGGCACTGAACCCATCTGCTCCTTCCTACTTTCCTTCTTCTTATTTGACTCTCTCAGCCACATATGATATCCAGCTCAAGTGTAGAGTCGGGAGAGAAGAAGTGGACAGGAAGAGGAGGGAGAAGCAGTACAGCCGGCGACATGACCCGGAGGAAGTACAGAGGTTTTCTTCAACATACGTAGGAGAACTATAAGGATATATCTTTTCACAACATATCACCTTGTCAAAGACCCTTAATATGACATCCATGTTACCGCAGTGTCGGAAGACTAACATGTCATAATTTTCTAAGCCGTGTGTTTTGACATAATCCTCCAACCGGATTTCAGTTCTATGTAATAATGCAAGATTACTACATAGGAGGAAAGAGTTGGAAGGATTATGTCAAAACACACGGCTTAGAAAATTATGACATGTTAGTCTTCCGACACCACGGTAACATGGTTGTCACATTAAGGGTCTTTGACAAGATGACATATTGTGAAAAGATATATCCTTATAGTTCTCCTACGTATTTGAAGAAAACATCTGTACTTCCTCCAGGTCATGCCGCCGACTGTGCTGCTTCCCTCTCCTCTTCCTGTCCACTTTTTCTTCCCCGACTCTACACTTGAGCTGGATATCATATGTGGCTGAGAGAGTCACATAAGAAGAAGGGAAGTAGGGAGGAGCAGATAGGTCCAGAGCCATGGTGGAGGAGAGGAGAAGGAAGATGCTTGATCAGAACAGATGGCTCAGAACACAACCCAAAATTCATTCTAGCATACATTAGTGTGAATCATCTATGTTCTGTACATATGGTGTAGTATATGTTCTTATCGAATCTAGTATGTAGTATCTGAAGAATGTAACAGAATCAAGATGAACTCACATAATGTAATACTAAACGTCTTCTACTACTATATAAGATAGTGATAGGTTGTCGTATCATCATTGCCGAGGAGGAGCTACTTCCTCCTGCTCTACAGAATTAATGCCATCCAAGGAAGGCAAAACTAAATCAGCATTGTCTTTCGGATTGTCCTCATCAAGGCATAACGGGCTGCTCAGCGTGCCCAGCTTCTTCAACTTCTCGCTGGCTGCAGAGTCGAAATGAGAACGGGTCCTCTTTGCCGGCCCGGAGCTCTGACTCGCACTCGTCGCCTCGTTACCGATTTTCTCTCCTCCTTTGATGCGGGTCATAAGAAAAGAAATTTCGTACCTCTTCTTCACATAAACATTATTGCCGCCTTGTACTCGAGCCTCCTCGTCTGTGACGCTATCCAACTTCTCGGTGCCTACATTGTCACTCGAATCTCCCCTTCGACTCGTATCGTCCTCTTATTTGCCTGTCTTTTCGCTCCCTATCTTGGAATCATCTGCTTTCACCGCCGACTCATTCGACTCCTTCGCCGAGTCTTCCTCCTCCTCCTCGGAGTCATCGGAGAAGGAGTCGAATGAGACGGCGGTGATAGCAGATGATTACAAGACAGGGAACAAAAAGATAGGCGAAGAAGAGGACGATACGAGTCGAAGGAGAAATTCGAGTGACAATGTAGGCACCGAGAAGTTGGATAGCGTCACAGACGAGGAGGCTCGCGAGTACAAGACAGAAATGATGTTTATGTGAAGAAGAGGTACGAAATTTCTTTTCTTATGACCCGCGTCAGAGGAGGAGAGGAAAGCGGTAGCGAGACGACGAGTGCGAGTCAGAGCTCCGGGCCGACAAAGAGGACCCGTTCCCATTTCGACTCTGCAGCCAGCGAGAAGTTGAAAAAGCTGGGCACGCTGAGCAGCCCGTTATGCCTTGATGAGGACGATCCGGAAGACAATGCTGATTCAGTTTTGCCTTCCTCGGATGGCATTGATTCTGTAGATCCGTGTATAAAGAGGAAGAGATTGGGAGTAGAGTGGACCCGGAAGGAAATGAGAGATTATTGGAAGCTGGGTCAATATCCAAGAAGCAAAAGAGAGTCGAAGATTCTGATTTTGATGGCATAGAGGAAGAGGTTTGCGACATAACGAGAGGGACAGGGAAGGGGGCAGATGAAGGATAGCTCAGAACACAACCCAAAATTCATTCTAGCATACATTAGTATGAATCATCTATGTTCTGTACATATGGTGTAGTATATGTTCTTATCGTATCTAGTATCTGAAGGATATAACAGAATCAAGATGAACTCACATAATATAATACTAAAACATCATCTACTACTATATAAGATATAGTGATAGGTTGTCGTATCATCATTGCCGAGGGATGAGGGTCGGAGGACAGTCAACTTTATCTACGGCTACATAGTTTCTGCCTCGCCAGTCGAATGGCTGCAGGGACCATGTCGTACCGTAGATTAATGCAAATGGAGCTGGAGTCAAAATACAGAAACCAAAATACAAAATACAGAATCAAATCCCTGGTTTCACCGAAAATACAAAACACAGTTCTAATTAATATGTATTTTAAGTGTGAGAACGGATGGCTCAGAACTGCTGTTGTGAGCCGGCACGTAGCAGGGGGAAGATCTTTCCGTTGCTGAAATCTTGGACGAGTTGAGTCAAAAGACACGTGTCGTCGACTCATGGTTCGAAGATCTCGGATTTGGTGGAGAGGAGTGATCTGGTGGGCTGCGCCTTGGATTGGGCGCAGGAGGAGGCTGCGGCTCATAACCTTTAGGAGTTACAAACCATTTGGGGCGCATGGCTTTTGAGGCGCATGCAGGCGACTTTTCTTCTGTCTTTCGGGATCAGAGATCAGTCTGGGGCGCATGGCTTTTGAGGCGCATGCAAAACTTCAACCGGAGACTCTTCTCTGTCTTTAGGGATCAGTGAAGGGTCTGAGGCGCATGGCTTTTGAGGCGCATGCTGGTTTGGACGCATGGCCGTAGAGGCGCATGCGGGTGTGGACGCATGGTCGTAGAGGCGCATGCGGGTGGCTACGTGGCAGTAGCCGTCGGAATAGAGTCATGATGATGCTGACGTTGGCGACGCTTCGTTTTCTGAATAAAGCTGTCAACTGTTCAGACTTTGGGAGGCGTGCTGCCAACTCTGTCAGTTCAGCATTTAATGTTGGTGACGTTCGATGGACAGCTGAGTGGGCGCGTCGGTTGGCGTTCCACTCGGTATGGAGATGTGTGGGGGCGCACCCTCTATAATGTGCCGAGTACTGTAGGGCGCGTCTGTGTGATGCGCCTGATGCCGAAGGGCACGTCCGTGTGATGCGCTGTCTGGCTGGCGCATCGGACATGTCTTTTAATGATGCGACTGTCTCGCTCTTCGAGTGCTATAAATAGCCGTTTGGCTGAATTCGAGGCGTCCGGTTCATCCATTTAATGTAAATTCATTGCACGGAATTCGGAGGGCCATCCACTTGGCGCGTGGGTTTGATCTGCCTGGCCTATAAATAGTGGCATGGAGAGAAGATTTGCTTCTCATTCCCTCACGTACTTCCAATATGAACTTGAACATACGGGTGCATTCTGCTGACGAAGTGCTCCCGAGGGTGGAGATGAGACGCTGTGTTGTCTTTGATACACTTGAAGGTGACTGTTACATCCAAAAGACGGAGTCGAGGGCTTCTGAGGCAGGCGGAAGGTGCCTGTTGCATCCAAAGATAGGGATGCTCGAGCCTCGTCTCCGTTATTCCGGAAGAGCCGTAGATCGGAATGGCGGTGCAAGGCTCTCTCTTCCTGCAAAGTGGGGTTTCCCCACTTTGATCGTGTCGAAAGCTGCTCCTTTAGCCGCGGTTTCGATCACGGTCTTCCTTCGGCTTTGGAGGCTCTTTCGAAGCCTCCCCTGGCCACAGCATTTGCGGTGCTCTTCTCTTCCTTGGTTCCAGCCAGAGGGTTAAATGCTTTGTGTCGAAGCATTTATCGGGCGAGCCTGGTTGGAAGAGCGGCACATAACTGGGCTCTGCTCGGCCAGGTGAGCCTGGCTGGAAGAATTTGGCTGAAGGGATGCACATAACTGAGCTGCTGAAGAGATGATGGGATGCGCCTGGATGGAGGCGCATGATATCTGCTGCACCTCACTGGTGGCGCATAGTGATGCTGCGCCTATCTGGAGACGCATGGTGGCCGCTGCGCTTATCTGAGGGCGCATGGTGGCCGCTGGCTGTAGACTTAGGAAATTCTCCTTTGTGCAACCTTTTCTAGACATGTAATAGACTTTTATATATAAATAAAAAGTCCTTCTTCAAATGTCTATACTTATTGACTTTGCTGTGAAGTTCTTCGTCTGAGTTCTGGCGCATGGGCTTTCTGGTTGTGAAATTCCATGCTTCTACAAGACCCCCTTCAAAGTTTTCAAAACTTTTGAATAAGTTTTGGAATACTTTGAATAAGAAGCATGGAGGTCAGGGCGCATGATTTCTGGGCGCATGCCTGTTCGGGCGCATGCTCTTTTCAGTTAATGATGATGGTGCCTCGGTAACCGAAAAGATTAATGATGATCTTTTGGTCTTATTTGCTGCTATCCTTGCACAGAACCCGAGGCGACGGCTGAGATCACACGTCATCTGTTCACGCGTGCGACCATGCCCTATAAATAGGTAAGAGTCGGAGAGAGAAAGAGTTCTTCTTCTCTGTGCCTCTGCTTCTTTAGAGTTTCTTCTTCAAAACCCTAACTTCTCCTTCTTCGAGAGAATGGCTCCCAAGACTCCTCGCGGCGCTGCCGGCAAGGGAAACGAGAAAGCGAAGGAGTCTGTCGATGAAGATGTACCTATCACTCTTGCGCCTCTTGCCGACATTCGTCCTGAGGTGACAGGTAGGTTTCGTCTCTGCTTTGGGCCCTGTGCCCTAACTGCCAACGCGTATAGACTTTGGTCTTTGATGATACGCCGAGGTTCTGTCCTGCCAACGTGCATAGGTTTATACCTTTATCATGCACCGAGGTTTTAATGGCTGACGCGCATGGGTTTTATTCCCTGAAGATGCGCCGAAGCCTTTGCTGACGCGCATGGGCTCACGCTCTGATAATGCGCCGACGCTCCAATGCCAACGCGCATGGACTTACGCCCTGATGATGCGCCGAGACATGCTAACGCACATGGGCCTATGCCCTGATGATGTGCCGAAGTAGATACGCATGGGTTCATACCCTGCTGATGCGCCGAAGCAGATGCGTATGGGCTCATACCCTGGCAATGCGCCAGTCTGCTTGACATATTTTGTCTTTTTGCCTGACTTCCACTTTTGTTGTGCCAGTGTCGATGACGATCCCTTTGTTGAATGAGGTCCTTCTGGACGCTTCTCTTTGCCAGATGGGAGTTGATTTTGATGAGGCGGTGATCAACCCTGCAAAGGATGCTATCCTTCAGGTCCAACCCCGTGAGAGGATGGTACAAATCCAGGTCCAGTTGCCGCTTTTCCTCCAGAGTATGATGGAGAGCGGTAAACTGAAGTCTGCTGATTCTGAAGGTGTGACCTTCTTAAAGCCAGCCTTTCTGTTTGGCGACCGATTAGTCTCTTCCGAGGCGAAGATATTGAAGATCAGAGAAGACTGGTTCTTTGCTGCTAAGGGCATGATGTTATACATGCGGCAAGTTGACCGCCAGTTGCCATTGACAGCCTTTTATCGTCTAGCTTCGAAGAGAAGGATGGGTTGGGAACTTACTCCTTCTCAAGGAGGTGCCTTGGGGGGCTCCCTTTCGATTGACACCACCTCGAACCAGCGAGACACCTTGACCGCTTCACGAACTGGTTCTTCGTTCAGTTACCGAGCTTTGCATCCCGGAAGCATCTATAGTGAAGTCCCAAATGACACGTTTACCTTCAGTACCCCAACTTTTGTAAATCGGATGCTGACGTCGAAGGTCACGTATCCGACAGCTGGTTTTAGAGTCGAAGGTTGGTGTCACTACATCCCAAAGTGGGACGAGTTGACCTCCTGGGTGCTTTCCAGATTCAAAGTTGAGCTTAAAGAGATAGGGCTGACTGCTGCCATTCAGGCCACGCAGGCAGGCGTGGACCTCAATAAGCCGATGTTCCTTACGCTGTTGGAGCTTTTCAACGCCCAGACTGGCAGCTTCTTTACTCCAGTGAGGGAGTTGGGATTGGCCCTTCATGAGATGTACGAAGTGTCCAAGCTTCCTTGGGGCTCGGAACCGTACGAGGAATATTTCCCATCGAATGAAGAGATCCAGGTCTTGGAAGATAAGGACCCGGAGATGATGGTCGTTTTCAAGGAGGTGACGAGCCATCATTATCTGATGCACCGGAGGGACAAGGGTAAGACCCAACCTCACGTGACTGCTTCGAGGGACTATGTTTTCAGACAGGATTTGGCGGATCCTTCGAGGATCCGATTTGCGACTCCGCAGGGCTTGACACCCGCGGAAGTGAGTTCTGAAATAACCCGGCTGGACGAGAGGACCCCACATTCAAATGAGAGCGGCAAGAACACGTACAGCTGTTTCTGGCACTGCGGGCACCGGATGTCATCTAAGGCAGTGTTGACGGCCTACTTGATGATATGGCTCCGGGATTGCATATTTGTAGGGGGATCCGGTGCTGTTGAGAGGGTACATCGGAATCTCATTTTGCCTGCAGTGAAGTTGGCCTTTGGACGACCTCTGGCTCTCCTCCCCGCGATGGTGTGCAACCTGCTGCGCGGTTTGAGGTCTTTTGCTGATGATGTGATCCACGAAAAAGGTAATAATGACAACTTTCCCCGGACCGAGCTGCCTTTCCATTATCTTATGGGTTGGCTGATATTACATCATCCGAATGTGATGAGTCCTGGTCCTGAGGAGGACCATGTTGAAGGAGATGCCTTCATTCGCCGCTTCTACAAGAGGAAGTGGTCTTACACTGGCGTCCCCGTTTGTAGGAGGGTTTTGTCCTTCCTTCAGGGGTGGGAAATCGTGAAGGTTGGCCCGATCTTCAAGAATTTCGAGGCCGACCAGGATTTGGTTGATTCTGGCGAGGATGCGGTTACTTTGCCGAAATGGAGTTTTCGTTGGTTGCAGAGTATCCGGCCTTCGCATCTGGTCTACCGTAACTGCGGAATCCCAGTAGTAGTCTAGGCTTCATCGGGAGTTTGCTGTATGGAGCCCGGGGCTGGCAGTATTATAACGCTGGATGCACTAGCGTTAAGTTTACCACACCAGTTTCCTCGGCCGCCGATCTTATATCCGGCCGCCAAGCTGTATTGTACTATGAATACTATGTCTCCTGGTTATGACAGGAAGACTAGTTTCATCATTGGAACCCAGTTGGAGGCAACAACGAATATGTTGGTGGCAGCTCGGTCATATCGTCCGCCAGAATTAGCGGGGTATCGGGCTGCTGCTGTGGCACCAGTGAGAGACCCGTCTGTCGGGAAAGACGGGCTGACACAGAAGCTGGTTCTTCTGTACCAAAAAGGTCGAGAAGGACGTCGACCCCGAAGATTACGGAAACGCCACTTGTAACGCCAACGGGCTTAGCTCCCGCTGAGGTAAGGAGTGCTTCATAATTCCAGTTTTTTTTTATGTCATTGTGGCGACTTATGCTCTTCTTCTTGTAGGGATTGAAGAAGAAGTCTCGTGCTTCAAAATCGGGCACCAGTAAGCCGAAGGAGGTGGCAGGCTCTTCTGAGGAGCGCATTCCACCAATGATGATGTCTCCTGTGGAGGAGGGTCCCGAAGATGTTCCTGCGGAGGTTTTAGTATCTCCTGACTTTGAAGTCGCAACAACTTCTGGGATAGTACCATCTGCCGTGGAGGCCTTGGACGCTGAGGGTCCTACAGACTCGAGGCATCCTGATGATGAAGTGGATTGGAGTTCGTCGCCTTCTGGTGACGTCCCTCCAGCGTTACAAGGGTCCGTTGCGGGGGCAGCAGAAGCGGTGAGGATAGAGGATAGGGTTGATTCCCCTCCTGGTCATGATGAAGGGAGGTCGGCTGAATCATTGCCGAATCCTTCCTTGGCTTCAACCATGGACATAGAGATGGCTACCGATCAGGCGGTAGCGACAGATTTTGTCCCTGTAGAGGGATTTGAGAAGAGTGAGACCCTTCTGCCGGTCTTGTCTCCTGGGGCTGGCCAGGAGATAGATGTCGATCTCCCCATTTTGCCGGGGGAGGTAGCTGATGCTGATAGAATGTCGGGGGTAGAAGAGGTGGCCGTTGGCGTCGATAATTTCTCCGAGCTTGAGAAGGGTAAGGGTGTGGAACCCTCTGTTGCTTCTTCCACTTGGGGTATTATCACGACGCATGTGCCGGCTCCTTCTGTTCCTTCGACTCCTCGGGCTAGCAGTCTGGGCCCTGTTGATGAAGAGCCTATCGCTGTCGAGGTTCGAACCTCTCAGATTGAGGTCGGCGGATCTTCCTCCGGTCCGCAAACTGTAGTAGCTCCCTCAACTCCTGCTATGACGCCGCAGGTGCTGGCGGAAGCCGACGGGTATGTGAAGTTCCTCGTCGAGGGAGTGTACAAAATGGTGGAGAAAGGTGTATCTGCAGTGGTAGATGCCAAGGGGAGCTTTGCGGCGGCAAAAGCTTTGGCGATGCCTTGTATCGAGCTGATCCGCACTCACCAGGGCCATGACCATATGGCCGAAATTCTGGAGGTTTCGGTGATGGAGCTGGACGAGCGGCTCGCGGAACTGCAGCGCATCCAACGAAATGACCTCTCAGTCTTGATAGATGCAGAGATAGGGAAGTCGATGGCTGAGATCGAGGCTTCCCATCGAGCCGATGTGAGCAGCTGGGAGCGTGAAGTGGCTGGGACTGAGGCTGCGGCGGAGCAGCTGTCTCAATCTATGAAGAACACGACGGAGAAGCGGGCTGCGGTGGATGCTAACATCGCAGAGGTTGATGCTCAGATGCACCGTCTTGAAGACCAGCGGGCCCAACTTCAACTAGAGGCTGAGCGTGTCCTGGCTGAATACGTGGCATTCAAGCAGGAGGAAACAACTCTTACTCAGCGGACCCTTGCTTTGGCTCAGCAGCGACGACAGCTTGATGAGAAGTATGAGAGTAAAACTTCCGCTGAGGCTGTCGGGTTAATGCGTCAAGAAGCCGAGCTGCGAGTCCAGGCGACTGTGGAAACTCGCACTGCCGACCTGAGACGTCGAGTCAGAGAACTCTCATCCTACCCTGGGGAGGATCGGGGATTGTAGCTTCTCTTCTTTTTTATGTGTTTTTTTTTTGCAACTCTTGCTGGGGAAATAGCGTATTTCTGTACTCCTTTTGAAAAATAAAGAAATACACTATCTCTTTGATGTGTTCATTTTTGATTTCATGAACTTGATGATTTATGTGGACCTATTATCTTTTGCGCACCTTGGTTTTTAGGTACAGATAATAAGTATAAAGGAACCAACATGTTTGCTCAGAGGTAATGTGGACATGGCAATCATTAGGTTCAAATGATAGAATCTTCCTACTCAGAGGTGTTTATGGACGTGGTAGGAATGATCCTGGGGGATACGCTGAACAACTCAGAGGTAATGTGGACGTGGAAGTTCTGCGATCAATGTACGACAACGTAGGAGTTGTTTGTACGGGATGTTTACTCAGAGGTAATATGGACGTGGTAAACATGAAGGATAGCGTAAGCTCACGAAGTGTAAGGTTCCGCTTTGTAGGATGTAGAGAGACAACTCAGAGGTAATGTGGACGTGGTTATCTTTCTACGGAAGGATGCCACGGAACAGCTGGGTTCCGGAAGCGATTGATTTTGTGAAAAGAGGTTGTTTGGGGAAATACATGTCTTGGAGGATGTCAAGAGTAGTACTTCTTTAGGAACTTGCCGTTGATGGGCATCATGAACAAGTCCCTATTGGGTTTGGCGAGCCGGTAAGCACCGTTTGAGTATACCGTCTCAATGATGAAGGGTCCTTCCCATTTGGGCTCGAACTTCCCTGGTGTCTTGTGAGTTAACACCATTGGCCTTCTGACTGCTAAAACCAGGTCGCCAACTTGGAAAGTTCTTTGCTTGACCTTCTTGTTGAAAGCCTGTGATATACGGGCTTGGTAAAGTTCGATGCGTTGTTGAGCTAGGAGACACTTTTCGTCAAGTGCCTCCAGTTCCCGCAGACGACGACGTTGATTGTCTTCTTCTGTGAGATCGTTTGTGATTGCCACGCGGAGCGAAGGTATCTGTATCTCGAGAGGCAGTACTGCTTCGCTCCCGTAGACCAGGGAGAATGGAGTGTTGCCTGTTGGGGTCCGTACCGTTGTGCGGTAGGCCCAAAGGCATTCGCCAAGCTTTTCGTCCCAGTCGCGTTTGTTGGATGACACGACTTTTTTGAGTAGCCTGACGATAGTTTTGTTGAACGCCTCGGCCAATCCGTTTGCTGCCGGATTGTAGGCGGTTGAGGCCACGTTTTGAATACGATTCTTGTCACAGAACCTGCTGAAAATGTGGCTGATAAACTGAGGACCATTGTCATGGATGATTTGTCGGGGTACCCCGAAACGGTAAATAACATGGTGTTTGATAAAGCTGACCACCCTGGAGCTTTTTACTTCTGCTAGTGGGACTGCTTTCGCCCATTTGGAGAAGTAATCGGTGATGGCCAGGATGAAGCGGTGTCCTCTCGATGAAGGAGGGGTGATTGGTCCTACAATGTCCATGCCCCAGGCTTCGAATGGCCAGGAGGCGACTGTAGGATGCAGAGGTTCAGATGGTGTATGTATGAAGTCTGCATGAAGTTGGCATGCATGGCACTTCTTAGCATATTCCACTGCGTCGGCAACCGTGGTTGGCCAGTAGTAGCCCATACGTCGCAGTCGATCTTGCAACTTAGGACCTGGTTGGTGAGCTCCGCAAGTTCCGTCATGAGCTTCTCGAAGAGCTTCGGCCGCTTCTTCGTTAGACAGGCATCGAAGGAGAAGCCCGTCGAAGGAGCGTCGGTACAGCGTTTTAGTGGCTGTATCGTAGTAGAATCGAAGAGAGCGTCTCCTGACTGAGACGGCTTCCTTCGGGTCCTCTAGAAGGATTCCGTAGACAGCGAAGTCGATGAACGGGAACCTCCAGTCTCGGACATTAACCCCAGTGTTTGTCGGCATGGCGTGAGCCATTTGCAAACATAGGTTGTTTCTGGGACAAATCAGGTCTCGGCCAGTCACCGTAACATAATGTTGAGTCCCAAGGGGCGCGGCCAATGAGGCTGCGAGGCCAGCCAGAGCGTCAGCCTCCAAGTTTTGTAGACGGGGTACATGTTCGATGAAGAACCCAGTGAAGGTTGAAATGATGTTCAATGCAACTTCATGGTAAGGGATCAAATCTTCATGGCGAACCTCGTATTGCCCCCGAATCTGGTTTACGACGAGTTTTGAGTCGCCGTAGGCTTCCAGATGATCCACCCCCAGCTGTTGTGCTAGATGGAGTCCCATGACGAGTGTATTGTACTCAGCAACATTGTTGGAGCACGGCTTCGAAAGGGAGTATGCGCGCTGGATGACCAGCTGATCGGGGGAGACTAAGACTACCCCCACTCCTGCGATGATTTGGCCGTTGGGGCCCGTTCTTGAAGCGCCATCGAAGAACATCCGCCAGACGGGGCTTCCTTCAGTGACGTTTGATTCTTGGACTTCATCCGGGATGTCTTCATAGAGTTTTGAAGATTCTGGGATGGGGTGTGCAGCTAAAAAGTCAGCCAGAGCCTGACCCTTGACCGCCTTCTGCGGGACAAACACCATGTTGTATGGCGTTAGTAGGATCGCCCATGTAGCCAGCCGGGAGTTTAATGACCCTGGCTTCGTCATGAGAACTCTGAGCGGATTGACTCGGGAGATGACATGAATTGTCTGGCCCGAGACGTAATGACGAGTCTTCTGAATGGCAAACACCAAAGCCAAGCACTCCTTTTCAACGGGGTTATACCGGTGTTCGGCCCCGATGAGTGTTCGACTGACGTAGTAGATTGCTTGCTCGTAGCCTGCATCGCTGTTTTGAGCCAGCAAAGCGCCGAAGGAATGATCCATGGCACGGACGTAGAGGAGGAATGGTTTGCCGGCGACAGGTGCCACTAGGACTGGCGGGCTTGTTAAGTAAGCCTTGATGTCGTCGAAAGCCTTTTGGCACTCCTCTGTCCAGACATAAGAGACTCCCTTCTTCATGAGCTGAGTAAAGGATTGACATTTATCGGAGAGGTTTGCTATGAACCTCCGGATGTATGCCAAACGTCCCTGTAAGCCCCGAAGTTCTCGAAGGTTCTTCGGAGGGTCCATGTTAAGGATGGCTTTAGTCTTCTCGGGATCGACATGAATGCCTTTTGCCGTGATGATAAAGCCCAAGAATTTGCCGCTAGAAACCCCCAGGAAGGATTTAGCGGGGTTCATTTTGAGTTGATGTGCCCGCATGAGATCGAAGACCGTCTTTAGGTCCTGTAGGTGATCTCTTTTGAGGCGGCTCTTGACTGCGATGTCGTCAACATAGCACTCAACTGTCTTGCGAAGATGTTGACGGAAGATGGTGCTCATAGCTCGCTGGTACGTTGCACCGGTATTCTTCAAGCCGAAGGGCATTACTGTGTAGCAGAAAACACCCTTTAGAGTCCTGAATGACGTGTGTTTTGCGTCATCGGGGAACATCTTGATTTGATTGTAGCCTGAATACCCGTCCATGAAGGACATGCGTTCAAAGCCACATGTGTTGTCGATTATTACATCGGTGATTGGGAGCGGGAATTCATCCTTCGGGCAAGCAGAGTTGAGATCCCTGAAGTCGATACAGACTCGTATCTTCCCGTTCTTTTTGGTGACAGGGACGATGTTGGCTACCCAGTCCGGGTGTTGTTCCTCACGGATGAAGCCACTGGTCAAGAGTTTGTCCACCTCCTGATCGATGGCGTTCATGATGTCCGGGCGGAAGCATCGCTGTTGTTGTTTGATAGGTTTGGCATCTGGTAAGATGTTCAACCTATGCATCGTGATCTGTGGATCGAGACCCGGCATGTCTTCGTAGCTCCAGGCGAAGACGTCGATATACTCCTTAGCCAGTTGGACTAAAGATTCTCGGTCTTCTCCTTCCAAGCTTTTGCTGATAAAGATGGGTTTAGAAGAAGTCCCATCCCCGAGGTCGATCTGTTCGACTTCGTCTTCGGTGGGAGGTTCTCGTAACTCAAAACGAGACTCCCATTGTTCTCCTAGGCGTTGAGCCCAGGGTTCCTCTTCGAAGGGTTCTGGCGGTTGGTCTTCGCCTTCATCTTTCTGAGGTTGCGCCGATGTCATGTTAGCTGACAGCACTTTCCTGAAGACTGATCCGATACTGGTATCGGAATCCCACGTCGATGCTTCTGACGAGTGGGAATGTTCTATGTCTTCTGCGTCTGAACTCTCTGGAGTTGATGGCGGCGTGACATAGCCTAACCCCCGTCGAGTCCGATTATAGTAATCCTGTGGCTTTCCATTGGGCATCGAAAGCCGGACAGGGAGATGCCGACCCTTGCCGTAGTTTAGGCCTTTATTGCTTTTCAGGTCGTAGCCCATCTTTTGGATGATGTGCTTAGCCGCATCCGTGTATCGATAGACTTGTACTCTGCCGGTATCAGGTTCGGGCTCGATCGACGGGAGGTTCCGACGACGCTCGATTTTGCCCAAGATGATGGTGCCTTCGTCTCGGCTTC
This sequence comes from Iris pallida, assembly GCA_029216955.1. Classification (NCBI taxonomy): domain Eukaryota; kingdom Viridiplantae; phylum Streptophyta; class Magnoliopsida; order Asparagales; family Iridaceae; genus Iris; species Iris pallida. Next base: position 11,319,235 of record JANAVB010042420.1, read on the forward strand.
GTGGAGGGACTATGAAGACTCCTTGAGACGGGACTATTTGATTATGGTAGACGGTCGTTACTTGTGTTTGCAACGACCGAAGAGCGTTGTCTAATGTATACATGGCATTCCAGTGTGGAAGACAAGAATAATTGAAAGACACTCTATTATTGATAAAGTACGAGATTTTATCCCGTGGGATTACATTGTCGAAGGAGGGTGCGTCTACATCAGCAGAGATATATTCGCCAAGCTCCTCGTCTGTAAGCACTGGGGCCGGATCAGGAGAGTCCTCCACCGCTCTGACTTTGGGGTCTGAGAGGGTTATGTGAGCCCTCTCCGGCATCTTGGATGACTGCGGCGGCTTGCCTTTAAGACGCACCTTGAGGGGTGCCTCGGTTGTGCCTTCGATGAGTGGCGCCTTCCCTTGTAATTTTACCACCAGGGGAGCCGATGTTTGTGGTGGCTTCCCCTTGAGGCGTATCTTCAGGGGGGCTTCGCGAGCTGGCCCTGATAGCTTGATGCTCATTGGAGGCGCCTTCTGGGGTGGTCTCCCTTTCAGACGGATTTTCGAGGGGGCGTCAGGAGTCGCTTCGGGCTCCAAGTCCGGCTCTGTTGCTGTCTCTGCTTCATCATCGGCGTCGTTGGCTTCCTCCTCGTCAAGTGGCTTGTACAAGTCGAAATCGGTGAAGTAGGCCTCAATCCCTTTGAAGGGATCGATATCTGCAAACTCCGTCCGGATGACGCCGTTGGTGGATACATATTTCATGCATTGGTGGAGCGTGGAGGGCACCACCATGTACTCATGTAACCATGGTCGTCCGAGTAAGATGTTGTAGTTGACCTCGGCATCCACCACATAACAAGTCACCTCAGTTTTGAGGCTGCCGATGTGACACTTCAGCCGGATCTTGCCCAGTGGCTCACTCTTGCTGGCGTTGAAGCCACTGATGGTCGTATTGGAGGGCGCTAGCCGGTACATTGGGATCCCCAGCTTTGATAGCAGCGCCTTTGGAATGATGCTTAGGGAAGACCCCGGATCGATCTGAATCCTGCTTACCTTTACCGAACCGATGTACCCTGTGTAATACAACGGTCGGTTATGTCGGTGATGCTTGAGCAGCATGTCTTGTTGGGTGAAGGTTATGTTTGGGATAACTTTATCCGCACAATGACAGTGTGCACAAGTAGTTGGGAGGTCTTCAGGCTGCTTGACCTGACTGAGAAAGGATTCGGCATCCTTCAGAGCTTCGCAGAGAGCTTCTCGGGAGTCCTTGGAGAGACGCAGGAGCTCGAACAAAGACAAGCGTGCAGGAGTACTGGCCAGTTGTGCCAGAATGTCAAAATTGTGGGGCTTGGCTAGCCCCGAAGCATTTTCTTTCCGCAGAGGTCTGTCGAAACGGGCCTCCACTTGCTTTTGTTTATTGGCTGCTGAGGGCTTGGATGGACCCTCCTCAGGGATGATGCCAGGAGGCACCACTTCGGCGGCAGCTTCACCGGGCTGGGAGTTCTGTTGTGCACGCGTCTGCACAGGAAGCGCCTCTTCCGTTGAAGAAGAGACCGTGCGGCAAGACTTGATCTTCCTGCCTTTTGCTTTGGAGGTAGGGCGTACCTCCGGTTGAGTTACCTCGGAGACGAGGTCGGGGTGAACCCAGAGGACCTCTCCTCGAGATGTGGTGAGTGGGACAAGTCCACTCACATTGTCACGGGTGGGTGGCAAATTCACCACCTCCATTGTCGCCTTAGGGATGGGGACGACGCCATCTTGTGTGGTAGTCGGCGGTAAGGTGCCGAACTGAAGTGACACCACATTAGCTGACACCGTCTTCTCTTCGTAGTCGACGGAGATTACATCCGCATTGATCATGCGCTGGATGTAATTTTTGAGGACGTAGCAGTCCTTAGTCGGGTGTCCGACAAACTGATGGTAGTGACAGTACCTCGGGTTGTCCACTTTCCCGACTTCATCGGGCCGCTTCGGGTCCGGAAGCTTGATCTTGTCACCCTGCTTCAGTATCTCAAAGAGTTGCAGGGTGTCGTCATCATTGAATGAATAAACCTCCTTGGGTCTTGGTGCCAGTGGAGGCTTTTGAGTAGGCGCAGATGCGCCCTTCGAGGCATTAACAGTCAATGCCTGTTTCCCCTTTGTTTTTCGTCCGGAGTTGTTGGTTGCGGACTTTTTCCCCTTATCGTCAAAGGCGGGGAAGCTAACACCCAGAAGACGTGTATTGGCCGCCTTCTTCTCTGCAGCTTCAGCTTCAATGATTAGGAAGCTCCAGTCGGGAGGGGGAGTAGAGTTAAGCCAGAGCTTTACTGCAGGCAGCATGTTCATACTGCAAGCGGAGAGAAGCGCATGTTCTGGCATGCCTGGAGGTAGCCTGAAGCAGGCCTGACGGAAGCGTTCGATGAATGCCCGAACCGGTTCCTTGTCCTTCTGGCGTATCTCAATGAGAGACGCCATCGTCATGTCCTTCCCACCGTCGTAGAAGCGGTCGAGGAAGAGGCGTGTCAGGTCGTCGAAGGACGATATGGAATTATCGGGGAGGCTGCAGTACCAGTCATACGCCACCCCTTTCAGGGCCCCAACAAAGATGCTGGTGAGGAGCGCGTCCTCCTTCGGAAGATGCCCTGTCTGCGACTGGAAGTACGTCAGGTACCGTCGTGGAGAGTCCTTCCCGTCATACGACGTGAGTGTTTGTGGTTTATACTTTGGGGGATAAACCACCTTGTTCCACTCAAGGGGATAAGGCTGGGGAATGCCCATCTTCTGGCGCTCCTCCTGCCTGTTCTTGGACTCGAAGCGCTCCCGCAGATCTTTGATCATTTCGACCACGTCCTCCGTGGAGCTAGGAGTCGGGGAAGGAGGTACTACCTGGAGTGGAGCGTTTGAGGGCTCCGATGTCCGGGGTGCTTCTGTGTCTGAGGGTGTCCGCTGAAGGGGCACACTCGACTCTCCATTGGCTCCTGGGTCGGGACCATTTGAAGGTGTCCTGATCAAGGCCGACCGCATCTCAAACACTGCTTGAGTCAGTGCTTGCATTGAGGCAGAGAGGGTTTTGAGTCCTCCCTCTAGCGAGTCTATGCGCTGGACAATGTCCTGTGGCGGCGCATCAGCCTCAAGATCACCCCCGGTCATGTATACTGTCATGACACGACCGAAAGTGGATGGATTAGTTGAGGCTTCGCTCTCAGCCTCGCTCTCATGTGGGGAAGTTACTTCTCCTGGTGTTTGGCCACCCCCAGCCACATTCTGGAGTTCGTCTTCGACAGGCGCATCTGCAAGGGCCTGACTGCCCTCAGCTCTGTCTTGAAGGGCCTCTTCGTTTTCAGCACTACCCCCGGCGGTGTCCTGGAGGACATCGTCATTTTGAGGGGCTTCAGGGAGGCCATCTTCGCCTTGATGAAGATCCGCCGCAGCTGTGCTTTGGACATCTTCGTCTTCGGAAGGAGGCTCGACAAGGGTCTGGCTACCCCCAGCTTCTTCCAAGGACTTCTTCCTCGACCGAGTGCCTTCGAACACTCCAGAGGTCGTGACAGCTGCCTTGGTTTTCCTCGGCTGGCTTTTGGATGAAGACGAGAAATTGGCAGTCGTCTTCCGGACAGATGAGGAATTGGAGATCACGTTGCATGACGCAATCTTTAGTTCCTCTTCTGCTGACACCTTCGTCCCAAGGCGATGTCGGAGGGGTGTCGATGATTGTAGCCGTTGGAAGACCGACTGCTTTGGCGGTACTGCCGTCTTGCAACAGCAGTTGATGGTGACCACTGCACAAGTGTGCCCCGTGAGAGGCGCATCGTGCTTGTTGGTCAACTCTCCTGACCGGCGCTTGTGAGTGATCACGTTGCGCAAGTCGTTGGAGGAGAGTGCTACCCTCACACCCCTCTCAGGCGCATGGCAGGGCCAAGCGCCGGGGTGGTCGGGTGAGTGCTGCACCCCCTGATCTAATACCAAGCAGGCATCACGATCAGTAGTGGAGGAACCACAGCATTTGAAGTGACTTGAACGGACCTCGAACGCACAACCAGAGGAGGCGCGGGAGTTCAAGACCACTGAGTTTGCCTCTCTCGGCTTGGTTGTGCACGCAGTGAATGCGCCCAAGTGAGATGAGGACTTTGAAGGTCGACTCGTTGTCGGTGCAGGAGCACTTGAGTCAACCTTGTACAGCTTGCCATCGGCAGCGCGCGTGATTGTAAGCGCGTGCCTCTGGCCGGCTGCTGGCATAGCACGTTTGTGGCGCATGGCCCGTGCCGCCTTGGATTTCTTCGTACCAGCCCGCTGGGGCGCATAGTACTCAGCATCCAAATTCTCCTCGCCGTTACAGCGAGTGAGTCTGTCGAAGACAGAGGCTCCTTGTGGCGCATCAGAAGTAATGCGCGGGGCATTGGCTACGCCCCTGCTCCGTCGACGTATCTTCCTCGCCTGAGAGGAAGATGGCTGGGGAACGTGGTCAGCCGCACGCTTTCCCGAGAGATGCGCTGCATCAGCGGGCGCACCTTGACTGCTGAGGACGTCAGCAGGAAGGAAAGGCTGGACGGGCGCATCCCCTTCAACGGTGGTGCCCGAGGCGTCGACTTTGCGCACCCAGACTGCGCGGGTCTTCTTCGGCTTCGACAGCCGCTTCGAAGGACTCGCACTTCCTTCAGAAATGAACTCTTCGTACGCCTGTTGATTGAGGCGCACTACCAGCGTCTTGTGGGAGGAGCCCACCTTCACGTCGTCGGCCTGTGACACGACTTTCTCGGTAGAGGAGAAAGAGGTCCCCAGCAGAGTCGCCAGCTTGTTTGCCATTAAAATTATTTTGATTGAAATCTTAATACAAACAGAACAGTGATACAATATAGGACTTAGATGTAGTCCTAGGAGTACACTTTTGTTTAAGCTGGGTCCTTAGTGCCAATGAAGCGAGTGGTAATGCGTTGACTCCGTTGACCGGCTGACGGCGGTTATCGGTTCTCTGAAGGTGTTGATTGCTCTGGGTGCTGGAGCTTGCTGAGAGGAGGAAGACGTTGAATGTCTAGAACTGCCTCTCCGGTGATTCTCTGTTGTGGATTCTCTGTGAGTCTTATGTTCTGAGTCTCTGTGTGTGTGTGTGAAGGGGATGATCCTTCTATTTATAGTTTTGCAGGCTGGCTGCTCATGCGCGCATGTAGGATGCGCCGGTGTAGGGACGCCACGTGGAGGTTGCTGATGGAGGCGCATGGATGCTGTGCCCTGATCGAGGGGGAGAACTCTTCATACTGCTGTTGTGAGCCGGCACGTAGCAGGGGGAAAGATCTTTCCGTTGCTGAAATCTTGGACGAGTTGAGTCAAAAGACACGTGTCGTCGACTCATGGTTCGAAGATCTCGGATTTGGTGGAGAGGAGTGATCTGGTGGGCTGCGCCTTGGATTGGGCGCAGGAGGAGGCTGTGGCTCATAACCTTTAGGAGTTACAAACCATTTGGGGCGCATGGCTTTTGAGGCGCATGCAGGCGACTTTTCTTCTGTCTTTCGGGATCAGAGATCAGTCTGGGGCGCATGGCTTTTGAGGCGCATGCAAAACTTCAACCGGAGACTCTTCTCTTTCTTTAGGGATCAGTGAAGGGTCTGAGGCGCATGGCTTTTGAGGTGCATGCTGGTTTGGACGTATGGCCGTAGAGGCGCATGTGGGTGTGGACGCATGGTCGTAGAGGCGCATGCGGTTGGCCACGTGGCAGTAGCCGTCGGAATAGAGTCATGATGATGCTGACGTTGCCGACACTTCGTTTTCTGAATAAAGCTGTCAACTGTTCAGACTTTGGGAGGCGTGCTGCCAACTCTGTCAGTTCAGCATTTAATGTTGGTGACGTTCGATGGACAGCTGAGTGGGCGCGTCGGTTGGCGTTCCACTCGGTATGGAGATGTGTGGGGGCGCACCCTCTATAATGCGCCGAGTACTGTAGGGCGCGTCTGTGTGATGCGCCTGATGCCGAAGGGCGCGTCCGTGTGATGCGCTGTCTGGCTGGCGCATCGGACATGTCTTTTAATGATGCGGCTGTCTCGCTTTTCGAGTGCTATAAATAGCCGTTTGGCTGAATTCGAGGCGTCCGGTTCATCCATTTAATGTAAATTCATTGCACGGAATTCGGAGGGCCATCCACTTGGCGCGTGGGTTTGATCTGCCCGGCCTATAAATAGTAGCATGGAGAGAAGATTTGCTTCTCATTCCCTCACGTACTTCCAATATGAACTTGAATATACGGGTGCATTCTGCTGACGAAGTGCTCCCAAGGGTGAAGATGAGACGCTGTGTTGTCTTTGATACACTTGAAGGTGACTGTTACATCCAAAAGACGGAGTCGAGGGCTTCTGAGGCAGGCGGAAGGTGCCTGTTGCATCCAAAGATAGGGATGCTCGAGCCTCGTCTCCGTTATTCCAGAAGAGCCGTAGATCGAAATGGCGGTGCAAGGCTCTCTCTTCCTGCAAAGTGGGGTTTCCCCACTTTGATCGTGTCGAAAGCTGCTCCTTTAGCCGCGGTTTCGATCACGGTCTTCCTTCGGCTTTGGAGGCTCTTTCGAAGCCTCCCCTGGCCACAGCATTTGCGGTGCTCTTCTCTTCCTTGGTTCCAGCCAGAGGGTTAAATGCTTTGTGTCGAAGCATTTATCGGGCGAGCCTGGTTGGAAGAGCGGCACATAACTGGGCTCTGCTCGGCCAGGTGAGCCTGGCTGGAAGAATTTGGCTGAAGGGATGCACATAACTGAGCTGCTGAAGAGATGATGGGATGCGCCTGGATGGAGGCGCATGATATCTGCTGCGCCTCACTGGTGGCGCATAGTGATGCTGCGCCTATCTGGAGACGCTTGGTGGCCGCTGCGCTTATCTGAGGGCGCATGGTGGCCGCTGGCTGTAGACTTAGGAAATTCTCCTTTGTACAACCTTTTCTAGACATGTAATAGACTTTTATATATAAATAAAAAGTCCTTCTTCAAATGTCTATACTTATTGACTTTGCTGTGAAGTTCTTCGTCTGAGTTCTGGCGCATGTAGTGTCTGGCGCATGGGCTTTCTGGTTGTGAAATTCCATGCTTCTACACCAGTTTTTCTGTCAACTTCTCCTACAGATTTCTTCCTACATATTAAACGAAACATCGATCCAAAAGTTGCGTTCTACTCTTGGTAATATTGTTAACAACTATTTTCAATTGGTTGGTTGAAATCCTCAGTATTTGAGTCAAAAACCGGCTTCCAAGTCGGGGGTTTGGACTGCCCAAAACTGTTCTGTTTCGACAGTTTTTCGGGAAATTTGGTTCGAATACCGAGCGATTTATGGGGTTTCGCTCGATTCTACCAGAAAGGGTTTTAAGAGGGTTATGTCTACTACGTATAGCATTCGATAGAGCAAACTTTCGTCGAACAGATTTAAAGAAATCGGAATTGGAAGATGGGTAACTGAGTTTTTCGAAAACAGAGTATCCTCTGTTTACTGTCGACTCCGAGCGGTTTGACGGCGATCCAGATGTCGTCGATGACGAGTAGGCGGCCGACGGCGAGCGCGGGGGTGTGGGGGAAGGTTGGCGCCTTGGGGTCGAGATGTATTTGCGTACGAGGGGGTTAGGGTTCGGCTTTGGCTTTGAGTGGCTTATATACTGTCGCCGCTCTCTCTTATTTCGAATATGAGTAAGATTAAGGGGGCTCGGTTTTGCTCCTATAGGGTCAGCTGCTATATGGGGGTTTGGGTTTATGAGGTGTGGGGTCGGGTGCTAAAGTCCACAGCAATGCTTATTAGCAAAGCATGTGGGGGTCGGGTGCTAAGTCATTGCAGCTACAAGCTGCTGTTGGTGCTCGGTTGTGTGGGGGTCGGGCCCCACCGCTGTTATATATATATTTTAACAATCAATATATATATATATATATAAATGATATATATATATATATATATATATATATATATATATATATATATATATATATATATATATATATATATATATTATTTTTATTTTTGTATATATATAAAATATACATTCATATATATATATATACATATATATATGTATATATTTTTTTTATATATATATACATATATATGTATATATATATACATATATATGTAAAATATATATATATATATATATATATATATATATATATATATATATATATATATATATATATATATATATATATATATATATACATATATATGTATATAATCCCAAGGAAAAAAAATCTAAAGTTCTTAATAAGGAAATGAAATATTTTGTAACAAGGTAAGCTATATTTAGTAGTATAAAATATCAAGCTCACAAACATGCATATATTATATACATCTATAATTACGTATATATACCAAATGATTTCTATTTAATATAGGAAAATAGTTTTTCAAGCACTAAAATAATTTAGGAAAATATTGGGGGTTTACAGATTGAGGGTGCTTTGAGGAGAGGAACATCGTTTGCCGTAGCTCATCATTGTGCCTGCGGTCAGATTGAACTGCTGAAGACGCTCCCAGGTGGAGAAGGGGCGTCCGTCCTCCTGGAGCACAAGCTGGCAGAGGCCGATCAATGTATAACCCAGTTACAAAAACTACGATAAGTCGATGTGTCTGCTGCGGTGGAGCAGGAGCGTGCTTTCCTTATAACAGTGTAGGTCCTAAAAAATCAAGTTGCACACATCAACAAAGTCATGAAGATCAAGAAATGCATCTTTTAAATAAACTACGCAGACATTAGATTGCGCAGCATACAGATTGTGCACACTAGATTGCGCACACTCTCAAGCGCGCAGGCTGACGTGGCAAATAATCATCATTACCTGACACAATTAAATCTTCTGACAGCTGACAGCACGGAGAACGAGGCGACGTTTATTTAATCGTACAGCACGGCGCTCGAGGACAGCTGGCAGCGCAATCGGTCAGCCTATCTGATGCGTAATCCATATTGGCGCAATCCATGCCTGCGCAGTACATTCCTGCGTAATCCAAAGCCAGTGCCATTCAGGTTGCGCGCTCTGTCAACACAACTGACAACATATACGTGGCATTCATGCCATCAATTGCTAATTACGTGGCAACCGTCTATGCACGATCATGCGTATTTCAATCAAATGATGCCATATGTCCCAGACAGTTGGCCCATGATCAGACAACTGCCTGTGCAGTCCACTGTTGCGCAATCCAATTCATGCGCAATCCATCATGCGCATTCTAGAATAACTAAAAGTTAGTTATTTCCAGAACTCTATAAATAGAGTTTCAAGTCTCCATTCAAGGGGATCAGAGAACACAGATCAAAATTATCAGAGAGTCTAGGAGTTCTTGCCCAAGTGCTGCTGCATTCTTTCGAGGCTTTTGCCTTCAATTCTTCGAGGCTTTTGCCTTCAAATCAACTTCAGAGGCTACCGTCTTCAAAGTTCACATCGTCCAAGGGATAAAGCAATCGTCTTCTAGATTGGATTCCTACAGTTGTACTTTCCCAAAAATTTTGTAATCTTTACAAAGTTTGTATCAATAAAGTTTCATACTTTTGTTTTTGCAAACAAAATGGCGACTCTGCTGGGACGACTTTCTCCTCCGACGATGAAGTGACAACTCAATGTGACGTAGCGTCTATCGGAAAGACGCAGAAGACGCTGGTTGTGAAGATCAACCAGACAGCCTACGAAACCATGATCAACTCCAAGACCACTCCTCGTACTGCAACAACTTCTGCCACAAGCAAAGTGCACCCAGTGTGGGTCTCAAAGACTGCTACACAGTCCAAAGTTTCTTCCATCAAGACTGCTGCGCAGTCCAAGGCTTCTGTCACCAAGCATGCTGCACAATCTGTCTCTGCCATTGCTGCACAATCTGTTGTTGCCAGTACACAGAAGACTTCATATGCTGCCCTGGCTAAGTACAAGACTCCTATGCCTCTGGCGCAGTTGGCTGCCAATCTTCCTGTGCAAAACAACACTCCAGCAACCAGAGTCCATCCTAAGCACTATGTAGCAAGAACTCCTGATGCGCAAACCACAGTTTCTGTGGCCAAAACTAGTACACTTTCTGCCAGAGTCATTGATGCGCAAATGGCCAGTGCACCATCAACCCATGCGCAAATCATGCCTGCGCAATCTAAGAGTGACAGCCTTTTGGCTAAACTCTCTTCTTCTCATAACAAGGGGAAAAGCTCTGCTCCTCCTCTCAAATACCCTGTTGCTTCTGTGCAATCCACTGGGGGTAGTCTTTTGGCTATTCCTCTTCTTCCTCAAAATAAAGGAGAATGCTCGTTGGTCTTCTCTCAGAATTCCTTGTCTCATAACTTGGAAGACAACAGAGGGAAACGCTCTTTAGCTAATCCTTCTCTACAAAACAAAGGAAAAGGCCCTTTGGTCTTTTCTTAATCTTCCTCGGTTTTTACCGTAGAAGATCAATCTGAACGTGCCTCGGCACCAGTCAGTACAAGAACTCCTTCAAACAAGGGTTCTTCTTCCCTTCATGACAAGAGAACTTGTACTAATCAAAGAGGTATTCTGCCTACCCCGGTAGCAGAGTTCCAAGACCTCCCAACTCTCAAGATATCCCGCTCAAGACAGGGAAAATTGCTGGTATCTCAGACAGAAACCCATGGGGGGTGAATTTGCTGATCTCAGAACTTATCTTAACAGACCCACTTCGGTGAAACGTAAACAGCCAATGCCGAAGACCAAACATCATCAAAGACAAATCTCCAGGGTTAAAAATCCCGACACCCATGCCAATGAAGTGAGCACTTCCCTGTATACTCAAGGGACAAAATATTTGAAGAATCGGAATCATGTTCCGAACATTATCAAAGAACAGATCCCTCAGAGTTTTTCTCATTCTGCTGTTGTTCCCGATCTCCGAGAACATCTCAGACAAAAATGGGACAATGTCTCAACACCTCCATCTCAATCATCTGATCATCATTGCAATCACAAAGTCATCATCCAATGTTGTTGTCAAACAACAAAAAGATCTGTCTTCGATCGTCTAACTTTTGCAAACTCTGAAGCTATGTCAGAGAATGAAGAAGTGTTGCACGCTTCTGTCAACATGACTTCCCGAGACACTGGGGATAGAAGGTCCTCTAAGCACGACAAACCTCACAAACCAAGCCAGCGGTATCTAGATTTACTTCAAGAATCTTCTGAAAAAGTATTTCGACATACCCGATCCCGAAGCCGAGACACAATTGGTCAAAAGAATCTTCTTCAAGATCCTTCTGGTCACCTTCCTACTTCTCAGTCAGGAGACGACTCTTTCTCCGACTATGATGCATACAGTGAAAGCTCTGAACAGACAGTGTCCTCTATTGTACCAAGAGAAGTGACAGCTTATGTTATCAATGAGGACCCAGATGCTTCAACATCAGCAAATCAAGAACAACGGATTGCTGCACTTGAAGGCAAACTGAAGACCATGGCTGAAATGGTCGCCAGTATGCATTCTATTATTGTGGCACAATATGCCACACCACCGACTGTACCTGCTGTAAGTCCTGAAATTATAGCATCTTCGGTACCTGTCAATGCTGGGTTGGGGGTGGTATCTCCTCAAATACCCTCTGTACAAGTTCAACCTACACCCAGTCAGTCAGGTACTGGGGGTGGTACTTACCATGCAGTTCCTCCTCCTAACACTCAGATTCCACCTGCTCTTTCTTCATCATCAGAAGATGCCAATGAAGCTGTCAAACTCTTGAGAACTCAGTTCGAAGATTTTAAGGAGAAAGACAACTTACAAAGACTGGGGATCAAGCAGCCATACCCAGTTGAATGGAAGGAAGTCCCGTTTCCTCCTAAGTACAAAATCCTAACAATCTCTCTGTTTGATGGCAGCACTTCTCCAAGCCAGTTCATCAATCACTTTGAGGTAATGACCGTTTAACTCCAACTAAATGATGCTCTTCTTACCAGAGTATTCGTCGGCTGTTTAGCTGGCGTAGCATATGATTGGTACAGAAGCTTGCCCGATGGTTGTATCACCTCTTTCTCAGGTCTCAAACAAATCTTCCTGGAACGATTCTATGAGGGATTCAACGACATGACTATGTCAGCTCTCAACAAAATCAAACAGAAACATAATAAAACTGCTGAAAGTTTTATCGAACGGTTTCGCCGTAAAGCCTTGAAGATGCCTCTAGGGACTCCGGCCGCTGTCATTATTGATACTTGCAAGGAAAATCTTTTGCCTATCATCAGCATGTGGACAGGGTCGACCCAATTCCAAGACTGGCCATCCTTCATTGTCAACGCTAAAGCTGCTGAAGTTAGCGCTGACAAGTTCAAGCAACTAGGGGTACAAATGTCTAACCCCGATCGGAAGGAACATCAAACATCAGGTAGTGGCAATCGCCAGAACAACCGCAAACCAAAAGAAACTTTGAACATCAATTTGAACAAGAACAAAGAATCTCTGGCAGTTAACGTAGCTCCTCCTACGTCCACTCCTACTCTTTCAGCACCTCCACCAAGGGAACCTCGTCCTAAAGTAGAGTATTCCTTTGACGAGAATGACACAACAAGTATTTTTGATTGCTTACTCAAAAGCAACAAGATTCAGCTCCCAGACCCAAAGAAACCTGATAAAGTCGGTAAGACAGATCATCCTAAATATTGTGTCTACCACAGGTTCGTTGGACACCCTACTCGAGCATGCTACGTGCTCAAGGACAAAATTCAAGAGCTTGTCAATGCTGGTGTCGTCACTCTGCAGCAAGACGAGAAGACTGTTACTGCAAATATGGTTTCAGTCCAGTTTGGTGACTTCCCTCCACAGATGGTACAGCACGGTGTCATTCCTATTCCCAAAGCTACTCTTGAGATTAAGAATCTCCCTCCTCCACCAAATGAAGGTCCCATTCCCTTGTCTCTTGACAATGGCGAAGTTATGTAGATCCATCCAGATCTTGCTTCAGAGTTCGAAGTTTCCTCTTCTTTTAAGAAGAAAGACCGCTCCAAAAGCAAGACAAAGACTTGCAATATGGTATCTTTTGACCCCATAGTTGACGAAGAAATTCTGCTAGGCACCAGATCAGGGAAAGCCTACTTGAAGGAGTATCCTGAAACTCAAGAGAATCTTGCCTCTTCTTCTGAACCTGCTCCAGTATAATCTACTTCCTCTGAAGAGATTCCTTCCACATCCTCACCAGTTGTAGTACCTATTTCTCCCAAGCCGGTGGTTGCCGACAAAGGCAAGCAACAAGTCCGCTTTGACAAACCCCTGAAGAAATCATCTCCTACAGGACTTGAAAAGCCCTACAATTTTGATATATTGGCTCAACTAGCCAATACACCGGCTAGGCTATCAATCTTCGAGCTCTTGCGTCTTTCCAAAGAGACTCGAGAAACTCTAAGTGAAGCCCTGATGCAGGCTGAAACTTGTCTAACTCTTCTCAAAAAACCGGAAGCAGAATCGATCTCTTGTCGTCATTGTCACAGCGTATTAGAGTTGATTCCAAACATCACTTTCACTCAGGATGATATGCTGCTGGAGGATAATAGACATGATCGTCCTCTCTACTATACAGGGTATGTCGATTCGATGAAAGTCGATCGTATCCTGATAGATCCAGGGTCTGCTTTCAGCATCATGCTAAAGACGTTGCTAGACGTATTGAAGATACCAGTGCATAGTCTTTCAAGCACAATCACCACTATCTTGGGATTCAACCAAGGAAGGAGTGAACCTTTGGATAAGATTCGCCTAAAACTCCAAATAGGCAATCTTCGCACAAAGGTGGCCTTCTATATCATCGATAATCATGGTTGTTCTTACAACGCTCTTCTGGGAAGACCATTCCTCCATGAACATAATGTTGTTCCATCAACTCTTCATCAATGCTTTAAATATGTCGATGACAAAGGAGAAGTTCACAAGGAGGTTGCAGACCTTTATCCTTTCAAGGGTGTCGAAGCATATTGCAACGACGCTCGTATGTACAAGGAAGAATTTATGAAAGTGGTATTTGCTATGGATACTAAAGAAGACCAAGAAGCAGTACCCAATGACACTCTCATCATACCTGTCAAAGGGCGCGTTTATCATCCTCAGTCTTCTAAACTACTGGCTATTCACCTGCCAATTCAGAAGAAACCGGTTGATGGCGATCAAGATAAAAGGGAGCTCACCTCTTCTGAGCCACTTGTTATCGACTTACGTCGTAACAAGGACAAAAAGCAGCTCACTTCTTCTGAGCCACTTGTTGTTGATTTAACTCACAACAAGGAAAAAAGGGAACTCACCTCCTCTGAGCCACTTGTTATCGACCTCCGTCGTAACAAGCCACCTCCACGTTCTTCTTCTTCCCCTCTTGTAATCAATCTGACCAAGCCTGCTAAGGCTAAAGGTCCTGCTGCAAATACAAATGTACAGATCAATAAAAAAGCATCTACTTTCCAGTATATTGATGTTATTTATCATACTAAATGCTATTTGGATATGTTAGATAGCTTCAAATCATTCACAATGGGAGTTGTACAATCTCTTCAAACAGAAGTCTTATTTGAAGATCCAGATGATTCTTACCATATTGTTCCTGCTCGAAAGAAAGGTGAAAGTCCAATACTTTTTAGTTAAGGACCGGAACAACAATTCAGCTATACGGATGACAGCAAACTTAATGATACAGGACATCTCCAACTCCGTCGTTACAGTCAACAATCGAAAGACATCATCCGTAAGATGGGTTATGACTTTAAAAATGGCCTCAATTATGGCAAGGGTAGACGAACTCCTATCCGTATGACCGTCCCAAATGGAAAGTCGGATATGTATTACAGCAGGACCAAAAGAGGTCTCGGATATGCTTCTCCTCCAATGTTATCCCCAGCAGTTTTTGACTCTGATAGCGAAGAATCCTCTAACTCTTCGGATTCTAGATCATGGGATTCTGACACCAGTATTGGTGAAGTCCATCGGCTGACTGTGTCTTCTAACATGGTCTCCGCCGAACTTCCAGAAGGCTATGACGAGGATCTTGAAGAAAATCTTGAAACAGATCCTTGGGCTCAACGAATGGATACCCAATAGGAACTCCGATTCGAACAAAGGGAACATCCTACCGAAGATCAATTAGTTCAAATTGATGTAGGAGAGAATGGGTCACCTCGTCCAATATTCATCAGTAAGAACCTTTCAGAAGAGGATAAACAAGAGTTAATTCTTCTGATTAAAGAATATATTAATGTTTTTGCCTGGAGCTATGAAGACATGCCAGGATTGGATCCTAAAGTTGCTACTCACAAGTTGAACATCTAGCCGAATGCAAAACCGGTCAAACAGCAACAGCGGCACTTCAAGCCAGAAATGATGGATGCAATCGACGATGAAGTCAAGAAGCTCATCGCTTGTGGCTTTATTCGAGAAGAGCAACATCCTGATTGGGTAGCCAATGTCGTCCCAGTTTTAAAAAAACTGGCAAAGTTTGAGTTTGCATTGACTTCCGAGATCTTAACGAAGCATGTCCAAAAGATGAATTTTCTCTCCCTATTACGGATGTCATGATTGACAACACTTGTGGGTTCGAAAGAATATCTTTCATGGAAGGATTCTCCGAATACAATCAAATTCGGATGAATCCTGAAGATGAAAGACATACTTCTTTCCGCACTCCTCGTGGAGTCTACTGCTATACCGTAATGCTATTTGGTCTCAAGAACGCTGGTGCAACATACCAACGAGCCATGAGTACCATCTTTCGAGATCATCTGTGCAAAACTGTCGAATGTTACGTTGACGATATTGCTATCAAAAGTCGTCTAAAGAAAGATCACATCCAAGACTTGAGAACTATCTTCAATCTCATGCGCCAACATCAACTCAAAATGAATCCCATCAAGTCATTCTTGGGTGTCTCTAGTGACAAATTTCTCGGCTTCGTCATTACCTCTAAGGGTATACACGTGGATCCCGAGAAGATCAAAGCCATTCAAGAGATGCGTCCTCCACGCAATCTAAAAGAGCTACGAGGATTCCAAGGTCGACTTGCATACATAAAAAGATTTATTTCGAATCTGTCTAGACGCTGCAGACCATTCACTCAACTCATGAAGAAGGGTGTATCTTTCGTTTGGACCGAAGAATGTCAACGAGCATTTGATGACATCAAGCGGTATCTCATGAATCCACCAGTCTTGGTGCCACCAATCTCTGGTATACCATTCTTAATGTATGTCCGTGCCATGGACCATTCATTGGGTGCTTTACTAGCCCAAAAGAATAAAGAAGGCCATGAACAGGCTATCTACTACCTCAGTCGTACTATGATTGGTGCTGAACACTGTTATAGTCCAGTCAAAAAAGAATGCCTAGCTCTTATGTTTGCTGTTCAAAAGACTCGGTATTATATCATTGGTCAAACCATTCATGTCATATCCCGAGTCAATCCTCTTCGGGTACTGATGAAGAAGCCTAGCATGCTCAACTCTCGGCTGGCTACATGGACCATTCTGCTAGCCCAATATGATATGGTATATGTTCCACAAAAGTCTATCAAAGGTCAAGTACTGGCAGATTTCTTAGCAGCTCATCCTGTTCCAGAGACGTCCAAACTCTACGATAAAATTCCAGACGAGACGCTAGAAGTCAACATGATCTCTGAAGAATTTCCAACCTGGCGTCTATTCTTTGACGGAGCATCCAGAATCGGATTCAATGGTGCCATTGTAGCAGGTGTCAGAGTTGTTCTCGTTTCTCCAGACGGATCAACTATCCAAAGAGCCTACTCTCTAGATGAATCATGCTCCAACAACGTGGCAGAATATAACGCTCTACTCATTGGCCTTCAATTAGCCAAACAACTTGACGTCGAGTATCTTGAAGTCTATGGCGATTCTAAGCTGGTTGTTAATCAAGTGAGAGGAACCTATGAAGTTCGTCATCAAGATCTGGTGCCTTATCATGAAGCAGCAATCAACATGGCTACGTCATTCAAAGCCTTCTTCATCGACTATGTTCGCAGAGCTTGCAATACCGAAGCAGATGCCTTGGCCAATCTTGCAGCAGTCTTAGCCATCCCCATCAAAAGACAGCAAGTAGTAGTCATCTCTAATCGAGAACTATTCTGTATTAAAAACAATCGTAATATTGAATTCAGTAATCTTACTGAAGTCAATGTTATCAATGAAGATTGGAGAACTCCCTTCATCGACTTTGTTGTCCACGACATACTCCCTGAAGATCCAAAAGAGGCCACGAGTATTCGTCGAAGATCTCTCCGATTCTACTACAATCAAACCACCAAAACTCTCTATCGGCGGACTTATGACGGTCTTCTTCTACGCTGTCTAGCTGGTGATGAAGCAAAACAAGTATTGCATGAAGCTCACGACGGTGTTTGCGGAGCACATCAACCTGGTCCTAAATTACAGGATCGCATCCGACGTATGGGTTACTACTAGCCTTCTATGGTATCTGATGCCATCGATTATGTAAAAAAATGTCGAGCTTGTGAAATCCATACAGATTTTATTCATCAACCTTCAGAATTTCTGCATCCGACGGCTGCTTCCTGGCCTTTCGAAGCTTGGGATATGGATATTATAGGTTCCATCAATCCTCCTTCTTCTACAGGACATCGGTTCATACTAGTAATAACCGATTATTTCTCTAAATGGGCTGAAGCTATACCTCTGGCTGAAGTCAAGACCAGCAGTGTTATCAACTTCGTTAAACACCATGTCATTTATCGATTTGGTGTACCTCGACGGATCATTCATGACAACAGACCACAATTCATCAGTCAGAAGTTCACCAGATTCTGTAATGATCACCGAATTGACAATGTCGCTTCGACAGTCTACAATCCTGCTGCTAATAGATTAGCCGAAGCTTTTAACAAAACTATTATCAAGCTCCTCAAGAAGTTTGTATCCACTAACAAACGGAATTGGAGTGAAAATCTTGGTGAATGTTTATGGGCCTACCGAACTACGGTCCGCAATCCCACAGGCTTTACACCTTTCTCTCTGGTGTACGGTTGTGAAGCAGTTCTCCCGCTAGAACTTCAAATTTCTTCTTTAAGGATTGTCATTGCCAATGAGCTCACTATAGAGAACAATGACCTTGTTGGCCATTAAAATTCCTTGATTATAAATTTCAATATAAATAGAACAGTGTTACAATATAGGACTTAGACGTAGTCCTAGGAGTACAATTTTGTTTAATTTGGGTCCCTTGTGCCGATGGAGTGAGTGGTAATGCGTTGACTCCGTTGACGATCTGACGACGGTTATCGGTTTTCTGAAGGTCTGAATTGCTCTGGGTGCTGGAGCTTGCTGAGAGGAGGAAGACGTTGAGTGTCTGTATCTGCCTCTCTGGTGGTACAAAGTCTCTGTCTGTTCGCTGTGGAGGTTGATATGTATGCACATAGATTGATCCGTGTGTGTCTCTAAAAGAAGGAAATGATCCCTCTATTTATAGTTTTGCAGGCTGGCTGCTCATGCGTGTATATGTAGGATACGCCTGTACGTGGGGATGCCACGTATTGATTGCTGATGGAGGCGCATGGACGATGCATCCTGATCGAGGGGGTTGACTTCTTCATGTTGCTGTTGTGAACCGACACGTAGCAGAGAAGAAGATCTTTCTATTGCTGAGATCTTGGATGAATTGAGTCAAAGGACACGTGTCATCGACCCATGGCTCGAAGATCTCGGATTTGATGGAGGGAATGATCTGGTAGGATGCGCCTAGGATTGGGCGCATGAGGAGACTTTGGCTCGTAACCTTTAGGAGTCACGAACCATTCTGGACGCATGGCTTTTGAGGCACATGCAGCTTTTGAGGCGTATGCAGATTTGGACGCATGGCCGCGGAGGCGCATGCGAGCTGGTTGGGTGGCCACATGGCAGTAGCCGTCGGAGAGGAGTAATAATGATGCTGACGTTGGCGATGCTTCGTCTTCTGAAAAAGCTGCCGACTGCTCAGACTTTGGGAGGCGTACTGCCAATTCTGTCAGTTCAGCATTTAATATTTGTGACATTCGATGGACAGCTGAGTGGGCGCGTCAGTTAGCGTTCCACTAGGCGTATGGGGACGCATGGGAGGCGTATTCCTGTGATGTACTTGGTACTGAAGGGCGCGTCTATGTGATGCGCTTGATGTTGAAGGGCGCGTCTGTGTGATGCGCGGTCTGGCCGGCGCATCTGCTTCGTGACACGTCTTTGATGGTGCAACTGTTACGTTCTTCGAGTGCTTTAAATAGCCGTTTTAACTTGGCTGAATTTGAAGCGTCTGGTTCATCCATTTAATGCAAATTCATTGTACGGAATTCGGAGAGCCATCCACTTGGCGCATGGATTTGATTTGCCCGGCCTATAAATAGTGGTATGGAGAGAGGGTTGGCCTCTCGTTCTCTCACGTCTTTCCGACATGAACTTGTGTGCTCGAATGCCTTCTGTTGACGAAAGGCTCCCGAGGGTGAAGATGCGACGCAATGTCTTCGTTGATGCACTTGAAGGTGACTGTTACATCCAAAAGACGGAGTCGAGGGCTTCCGAGGCAGGCGAAAGGTGCCTGTTGCATCCAAAGATAGGGATGTACGGGCCTCGTTTCCGTTATTCTGGAAGAGTCGTAGATCGGAATGGTGGTGCTAGGCTCTTTCTTTCTTCAAAGTGGGCGTTGCCCACTCTGGTTGTGTTGAAAGCTGCTCCTTTAGCCATGGTTTCGATCACGATCTTCCTTCGCCTTTGGAGGCTCTTTTGAAGCCTTCCCTGGCCACAGATTTGCGGTGCTCTTCTCTTCTTCGGTTCCAGCCAGAGGGTTAAAAGCTTCATTAGTCGAAGCATTTATCAGGTGAGCCTGGCTGGAAGAGCGGCACATAACTGGGCTGCTGAAGGGATGCACATAACTGGAGATACACATAACTGAGCTGCTGAAAGGATGCGCCCTGCTGAGTGCGCTTGGTGGGATATGCCTGGTTGAGGGCGTATGGTGATTGCTGCGCCTAACTGGAGGCGCATGGTGGTTGCTGTGCCTGACTGGAGGCACATGGTAGTTGCTGGCTGTAGACTTAGGATACTTTCTTTGTAGAAATTCTCCTTTGTACAATCCTTCTTAGACATGTAATAGACTTTTATATGTGAAATAAAAAGTTCTCTTTCAATGTCTATATTTGTTACTTTTTGCTGTGAAGCACTTTGTCCAAGCTTTGGCACATGTAGTCTGGCACATAGACTTTCTGGTTCTGAAATTTCACGCTTCTACAAGACCCCCTTCAAAGTTTTTAAAACTTTTGGATAAGTTTTGGAATACTTTGAATAAGAAGCATGGTAATGGAGGCGTATGACCGTCAGGGCGCATAGATACTCTGCGCGTCAGTACTGGGCGCATGCTCCACTCAGTTAGTACAAATGATGATGCCTCGGTAACCTAAAAAAGATTAATGATGATCTTTTTTGGTTTTATTTGTGGTTATCCTTCACAGAACCTGAGGCGACGACTGAGATCACACATCATCGGTTCACGCGTGCAACCAAGCCCTATAAATAGGCAAGAGATGGAGAGAGAGAGAGAGTTCTTCTTCTCCTTGCTTTTGCTTTCTTTAGAGTTCTTCTTCAAAAACCCTAACTTTTCTTCTCTCAAAGAAATGGCTCCCAAGACTCCTCGCGGCGGTGCTGGTAAGGGAAAGGAGCCGGTGGAGTATGCCGAGGGGGATGCCCCTATCACCATTGTGACTCCGGCCGACGTTCGCCCTGCTGTGACGGGTGGGTGTCATCTTTTTTACTACTTTTTTTGTTCAGGCGGTCTTTGGATCATGCGACTGAGTTGACGTGTCCTAACTCTCTTCTGCCGACGCGCATGACCACTGTCCTCGCCGAGGTTTCACCCCGCCAACGTGCATAGGTTTAGGCCTTTATCATGCACCGAGGTTTAACTGTAGACGTGCATGGGTTCATACCCTAAATGCGCCGAAGCCTTTGCTGATGCGCATGGGTTTATGCCCTGATGATGCGCCGAAGCCTTTCACTGAGGCACATAGGTTTACACCCTGATGATGCGCCAGGTTGCTTTGACACACTTTGTCTTTTTGCCTGACCTTTGATTTTTGTTGTGCCAGTATCGATAATGATTCTGCTGCTGAATGAGGTCCTTCTGGATGCTTCCCTTTGTCAAATGGGAGTTGATTTTGACGAGGCGGTTGTCAATGCTGCCAAGGGTGTTATCTTACAGGATCAACCTCCTGAGAGGGTGCTGCAGATCCAGAACCAGTTGCCGACTTTCCTCCAGAGTATGATGGAGAGCAGAAAACTGAAATCTGCTGAATCCGAAGATGTGACCTTCTTGAAACCCGCCTTTTTGTTCGGTGACCGCCTGATCTCCACGGAAGCGAAGATACTGAAGGTCAAAGAAGACTGGTTCTTTTCAGCAAAAGGCATGGTGCTGTACATGCGATAACTCGACCGCCAGTTGCCGCTGACAGCCTTCTATCGTCTAGCTTCGAAGAGAAGGATGTCCTGAGATCTTACTCCTTCTCAGGGAGGGGCCCTAGGAGGTGCTCTTTCGATTGTTGCTACCTCAAATCAAAGGGATACCCTATCTTCTTCACGAACCGGTCCCTCGTTCAGTTGCCGAACTTTGCATCCCGGGAGCCTCTACAGTGAAGTCCCAACTGACACTTTTGCCATCAATGCTTCAACCTTCGCGAGCCGGATGCTGACATCGAAGGTCGTGTATCCGAAAGGTAGCTTTAGGGTCGAAGGTTGGTGTCATCATATCTCGAGGTGGGACGAGTTGACCACTTGGGTGCTTTCGAAGTTCAAGGCTGAGCTTAAGGAGATTGGGCTGACAGCCGCTATCCGTGCCACGCAGGCTGGCATGGATCTCAATAAGCCTATGTTCCTTGCACTCTTGGAGTTGTTCAATACCCAGACTGGTACCTTCTATACTCCCGTGGGGGAGTTGGGGTTGGCTCTCCACGAGATGTACGAAGTGTCCAAGCTTCCCTGGGGCTCAGAGCCGTACGAGGAATATTTTCCATCAAATAAAGAGATCCAGGTTCTGGAAAATAAGAACTCGGAGATGATGGCCGTCTTCAAGAAAGTGGCGAGCCATCATTATTTGATGCATCGGAAGGACAAAGTCAAGACTCAGCCTCATGTGACTGCTTGGAGGAATTATGTTTTCAAGCAGGATTTGGCGGATCCCTCGAGGATCCGGTTTACGACTCCGCAAGGGCTGAAACCTGCGGAAGTGACTTCTGAGATAAGCTGGCTGGACGAGAGGACTCCTCGTTCCAATGAGGATGGTAAGAACGCGTATAGCTGCTTCTGGCACTGTGCACACCGGATGTCGTCTAAAGCGGTGCTGACAGCATACTTGATGATATGGCTCCGAGATTGTGTGTTTGCGGGCGGATCTGGTGCAGTGGAGAGGGTACAACGGAACCTTATTTTGCATGCCGTAAAGTTGGCCTTCGGGCGTCCCTTAGCTCTCCTTCCCGCTATGGTGTGTAACCTACTGCGGGGTTTGAGGACTTTTGTGGATGACGTGATCCAGGAGAGAGGTAAAAATGATAACTTTCCCCGGGCTGAATTGCCATTCCATTATCTTATGGGATGGCTGATTCTGCATCATCCGAATGTGATGAGTCCCGGTCCGGAGGAGGATCATGTTGAAGAAGATGCCTTTATCCGCCGCTTCTACAAGAGGAAGTGGTTACACACTGGCATCCCCGTTTGCAGGAGAGTTTTGTCCTACCTTCAGGGGTGGAAGATTGTCAAGGTCGCCCCCATCTTCAAAGATTTTGAGGCTGACCAAGATTTAATCGACTCAGATGAAGATGCAATTACTCTGCCGAAATGGAGTTTTCGTTGGTTGCAGAGTATTCGGCCTTCTTACTTAGTCTATCGCAACCATAATAGGTGTTATCTGGAGCCATATCTGCCCAGCCGGTTCGCTCGCCAGTTTGGCTATACTCAGCTGATGCTACGGAATCCCAGTAACAGTCTGGGGTTCATCGGTAGTTTGCTGGACGGAGCCCGGGGCTGGCAATATTACAATACCGGGTGTACAGGTGTTCAGTTTACGGTGCCCGTTCGCAACCCTCGGCCACAGATCCTGTATTCGGCCGCTAAGCTGTATTGCGCAATGAATGCTACGTCTCCAGGTTATGACAGAGAGACTAGTTTCATCATTGGAACTCAGCTGGAGGCCATGGCAAACATGTTGATGGTGGCTCGGTCATATCGCCCACCAGAGCCGGCGGGGTATTGGGCTGCTGCTGCGGCGTCAGTGAGAGATCCTCTTGTTGGAAAGAGACGGGCTGACGCGGAAGCCGGCTTGTCTGTACCAAAAAGGTCGAGGAAGACGACGAACCCAAAGGCAACGGGAGTGCCACCTATACCGCCAGTGGAATCGACTCCTGCTGAGGTAAGGAGTCCTCCGTAGCTTTGGCTTATCTTGTCATTTTGGTGACTTGTGCTTTTCTTCTTGTAGGGATCGTCGAAGAAGAAGACCCGTGTTTCAAAACCGGGTGTCAGTAAACCGAAGGAGGTAGCAAGCTCTTTTGATGAGCGCATCCCTCCGATGGTAATGTCTCCAATAGAGGAGGGTCTTGAAGATGTTTCCGCAGAGGTTTTACTATCTCCAGATTTTGTTGAAAGAGATGTAGAGGTTGCAGCAACTTCCAGGGAGGTGCCAGCTGCCGTGAGGGCCTTGGATGTTGAGGGTCCAACGGACACGGGGCTTCCTGGTGATGATGTGGGGTGGAGTTCGTCGTCTTCGGATGACATTGCTCCAGAGTTGCAAGAGCCTGTTGCGGGGGCAATAGAGATGGTTGAGACAGAGGAGAGGGTTGATTCCCCTCCTTGTTATGATGAAGGAAGGTCGGCTGCTTTATTGCCAAGCCCTACCCCAGACTCAACGACGGAAGCTGAGATGGCTACCAATCAGGAGGTAGTGACAGATCCTGTCCCTGTAGAGGGATTTGATGAAGAGACTCGTCTGACAGTCCCGACTCCTGGGGCGGGTCAGGAGACAAGTGTTGATATCTCCGTTCTACCAGGGGAGGTATTGGCTGTTGATAGCACGTTGGGGACTGGAGAGGCAGTCGCTGACATCGGTGGTACTTTCAAGTTCGGGAAGGGTAAGGGTGTGATGGAACCCTGTATTGCTCCTTCTACTTGGGGTACTATCTCAACACCTGTGCCGGCTCCTTCTGTTCCCTTGGCTTCTCGGGCTAGTAGTCCAGCCCCTGTTGATGAAGAGCCTATTGATGCCGAGGTGCAAGCCTCGCAGGTCGAGGTTGGCGGGTCTTCTTGCGGTCCGCCAACTGGGGTAGCTCCTTCTACTTCTGTCATGACACCACAAGTGCTGGCGGACACAGATGAATATGTGAGATTCATCGTTGAGGCAGTATAGAAAAACGCTGCAGAGGGGGGTGTCGGCAGTGACGGACGCCAAGGGGAGCTTTGCGACGGCAAGAACTCTGGCATTGCCTCATATCAACTTAATCCGTGTTCACCCGGGCCACGAATATATGGTCGACATCTGGAAGCTACTGTGGCTGAGTTGGACAAGCGGCTTTCTGAGTTAGGGCGCATCCAGCGGAATGACCCCTCCGTCCTGATAGATGTGGAGAAGGAAAAGTTGCTCGCCGAGACTGTGTCTTCCTACCAGGCCACCGTGAGTGTCTGGGAATACGAAGTGTCTGAGACTGAAGCTGCAGTGGAGCGGTTATCTCAGTCTAAACGGGAGACAGAGGAGACGCGAGCTGTACTGGACGCAAATATCGCAGAGATTGCTGCGCAGATGCGCCGTCTTGAGGATCTGCGGGCCCAACTCCTATTGGATGCTGAACGTGTCCTGGCTGAACATGTAGCGTTCAAGAAGGAGGAAGCAACTTTCACTCTCCGAGCTCTTACCCTGATTCAGCAGAGACAGCAGCTTGATGAGTAGCATGAGAACGAAACTTCTGCTGAGGCTGTCGAAGCGATGCGTCAAGAAGCGGAACGTCGAGTCTTGGCGACTGTGGAGACTCGGGCGGCAGACTTGAAACGCCAAATTGTAGAGCTTTCCGCCAACCCCGGGGATATTTAGGGCTTGTAATCTCTGCTCTTTTGTATTTTTGCAACTCTTGCTGGGGATAGTGTAATCCTTTACTCTCTTTTTTAGAAATAATAAAGAAGTACACCATTTTCTACGATGTGTTCATTTTTGTTTGTCATGAACTTTGATGATTTGTGTGGATCTATTATCTTTTGCATACCTTGGTTTCAGATACAGATGATAAGTTTGAAGGACCCAATGTATTTGCTCAGAGATAATATGGACGTGGCAAATATGGGGTTCAAATGATAGAATCTTCCTACTCAGAGGTGTTATGAACGTGGTAGGAATGATTCTGGGAGATGCGTAGAACTACTCAGAGGTAATGTGGACGTGGAAGTTCTGCGATCGATGTACGGCAATGCGGGGGTTGTCTGTACGGGATGTTTACTCAGAGGTAATGTGGACGTGGTAAACATGAAGGATAGCGTAGTCTTATAGGGTGTAAGATTCCGGCTTGTAGGGTGTAGGGGGACAACTCAGAGGTGATGTGGACGTGGTTGTCCTTCTACTGGAGGATGCTACGGAACAACTGGGTTCCGGAAGCGTATGATTTTGTGGAATGGAAGTACATGTCTGAAAAGATATCAAGAGTAGTACTTCTTTAGGAACTTGCCGTTGATGGGCATCATGAACAAGTCCCCATTGAGTTTGGCGAGATGGTAAGCACCGTTTGAGTATACCGTCTCAATGATGAAAGGTCATTCCCATTTGGGCTCGAACTTTCCTGGTGTTTTGTGAGTCAACACCATCGGCCTCCTGACTGCCAGAACCAGGTCGCCAACTTGGAAAGTCCTCTGCTTGACCTTCTTGTTGAAAGCCTGTGATATACGGATTTGGTAGAGTTCGATGCGTTGTTGAGCTAGGAGACGCTTTTCGTCAAGTGCCTCCAGTTTCCGCAGACAACGACGTTGATTGTCTTCTTCTGTGAGTTAGTTTATGATTGATACGCGGAGTGAGGGTATCTGAATCTCGAGAGGCAGTACCGCTTCGCTCCCGTAGACCAAGGAGAATGGTGTGTTACCTGTCGGGGTTCGTACCGTTGTGCGGTAGGCCCAAAGGCATTCACCGATCTTTTCATCCCAGTCGCGTTTGTTAGATGACACGACCTTTTTGAGTAGCCTGACGATAGTTTTGTTGAATGCCTCGGCCAATCAGTTTGCTACCGGATTGTAGGCGGTTGATGCCACGTTTTGAATGCGATTCTTATCACAGAATCTGCTGAAAACATGGCTGATGAACTGAGGACCATTATCGTGGATAATCCTCCGGGGTACTCCGAAACGGTAGATGACGTGGTGCTTGATGAAGCTGATCACCTTGGAGCTTTTCACTTCTGCCAGGGGAACTACTTCTTCCCATTTGGAGAAGTAGTCGGTGATTGCTAGGATGAAGCGGTGTCCTCTCGATGAAGAAGGGATGATCGGTCCCACAATGTCCATTCCCCAAGCTTCGAAGGGCCAGGAGGCGACTGTAGGATATAGTAGTTCGGACGGTATATGAATGAAGTCTGCGTGAAGCTGGCACGCATGGCATTTTTTAGCATATTCAACAGCGTCGACGGCCATGGTTGGCCAGTAATAGCCCATGCGTTGCAGTCGATCTTGCAACTTGGGACCAGGCTGATGGGCCTCGCAGGTTCCATCATGAGCTTCTCGAAGGGCTTCAGCTGCTTTTTCGTTAGACAAACATCAAATGAGAAGTCCATCGTAGGAGCGTCGGTACAGCATTTTAGTAGCTGTATCGTAGTAGAATCGAAGAGATCGTCTCCTGACCGAGACAGCTTCTTTCGGGTCCTCTGGGAGAATTCCGTAGACAGCAAAGTCGATGAATGGGAATCTCCAGTCCCGGACGTTAACACCGGCGTCTGCTGACATGGCGTGAGCCACTTGTGAGCGTAGGTTGTTTTTAGGGAAGACCAAGTCTCGACCAACTACCGTGACGTAGTATTGAGTTCCGAGGGGTGCCGTCAGAGAGGCTGCGAGGCCAGCCAGAGCATCGGCCTCTAGATTTTGTAGATGAGGTACGTGTTCGATGAAGAACCCAGTGAAGGTTGAAATGATGCTCAATACAACTTCATGATAGGGGATCAGATCTTCATGGCGAACCTCGTATTGCCCTCTGATTTGATTTACGACGAGCTTTGTGTCGCCGTAGGCTTCCAGATGTTTTACCTCCAGCTGCTGTGCTAGCTGGAGTCCCATAATGAGCGCGTTGTACTCGGCCACGTTGTTGGAGCACGGCTTCGAAAGGGAATAAGCACGTTGGATGACCAGCTGATCGGGGGAGACTAGTACCACCCCCACTCCTACGACGATTTGGCCTTTGGGGCCTGTTCTTGAAGCGCCATCGAAAAAACATCCGCCAGACAAAGCCTTCTTCGGTGACGTTTGATTCTTGGACCTCATCCGGGATGTCTTCATAGAGTCTTGAGGACTCCGGGATGGGGTGTGCAGCTAAGAAGTCGGCTAGAGCTTGACCCTTAACAGCCTTTTGTGGAACGAACACCATGTTGTATGGCGTTAGCAAGATCGCCCATGTGGCTAGCCGGGAGTTCAGTGATCCTGGCTTCGTCATGAGGACCCTGAGCGGATTGACTCGGGAAATGACGTGAATTGTCTGGCCCGAGACATAATGACGAGTCTTTTGGATGGCAAATACTAGAGCCAAGCACTCCTTTTCAACGGGGTTGTACCGGTGTTCGGCCCCGATCAGAGTTCGGCTGAGGTAGTAGATCGCTTGCTCATAGCCTGTGTCGCTGTTCTGAGCTAGCAGGGCACCGAGGGAATGATCCATGGCACGGACGTAGAGCAGGAATGGTTTGCCAGCGACGGGTGCTACCAGAACTGGAGGGCTCGTCAAGTAGGCTTTGATGTCATCGAAAGCCTTTTGGCATTCCTCTGTCCAGACGTAAGAGACTCCCTTCTTCATGAGTTGGGTGAAGGGTTGACATTTGTCGAAAAGGTTTGCTATGAACCTCCGGATGTACGCCAGACGTCCCTGTAGGCCTCGAAGTTCTCGAAGATTCTTCGGAGGGTCCATATCAAGAATTGCTTTGGTCTTCTCGGGATCGACATGAATGCCTTTCGCCGTAATAATGAAGCCCAAGAACTTTTTGCTCGAAACCCAAGGAAGGATTTAGCAGGGTTCATCTTGAGTTGATGCGCCCGTATGAGGTTGAAGTCTGTCTTGAGGTCTTGCAGGTGATCTTCTTTAAGACGGCTCTTGACTGCGATGTCATCTACATAGCATTCGACTGTCTTGCGAAGGTGCTGACGGAAAATGGTGCTCATAGCACGTTGGTATGTCGCACCAGCGTTCTTCAAGCCGAAGGGCATCACTGTGTAACAGAAAATGCCCTTTGGAGTCCTGAATGATGTATGTTTTACGTCATCGGGGAACATCTTGATCTGGTTGTAGCCCGAATACCCGTCCATGAAAGATATGCGCTCGAAGCCACATGTGTTGTCGATCATCACGTCGGTGATTAGAAATGGGAATTTGTCCTTAGGCAAGCAGAGTTGAGGTCTCTGAAGTCGATACAGACTCGTATCTTCCCATTCTCTTGGGGACGGGGATGACGTTGGCTACCCAATCTGGGTGTTGCTCTTCACGGATGAAACCGCTGGCCAAGAGTTTTACCTCCTGATCGATGGCGTTCATGATGTCCGGACGGAAGTGCCGCTATTGTTGTTTGATAGGCTTGGCATCAGGTAAGATGTTCAGCCTATGCATCGCAATCTGGGATCAAGTCCCGGCATATCTTCGTAGCTCCACGAAGACGTCGATATATTCTTTAGCCAGCTGGATTAAAGATTCTCGGTCTTCTCCTTTGAGGCTTTTGCTGACGAAGATGGGTTTGGAAGAAGATCCATCCCCAAGGTCGATCTGCTCGACTTCGTCTTCGGTGGAAAGTTCACGTAATTCAAAACGAGACTCCCATTGTTGTCCCAAGCATTGAGCCCAGGGTTCTTCTTCGAAGAATTCTGGCGCTTGGTCTTCGCCTTCTTCTTCTTGTGATTGTGCAGATGTCATGTTGGCGGCGCATCAGACTCGACATCAGTCTCGGTCACGTTCACTGTCATGACACGGCCGGGAGTGGATGAGATGAGGCCTCACTCTCGGCCTCACTCCCTTGTAGGGGAGTTGCCTCCCCTGAAGCTTCGTCTGGGCTACCCCCGGCTATGTTCGGAAGAACATTCACCACAGCCATCTGCAAGGGCCTGATTACCCTCAGCTCCGTCTTGAAGGGCCCCTTCGTCACCGGAACTCGGGTTCGCAGATGCTAGGCTACCCCAGCTATGTTCTGGGGATATCCTCGTCTTCAGGAGCTTCTGGGAGGCAGACTTCGCTCGAGGATCTGCC